>OZ024757.1:7363498-7603498 GCA_964016885.1 Eledone cirrhosa | reverse complement strand
AATGCGCATAATAAAGTATATGGAACTTTTTTAACCATCTTTTAATTTCTTTTTTTATGTATGTGTGTGTGTGTAAATTTCCGAGCTTAATGAGTTTATGTCATTTGAAATAGAAACAGAAAGTCATTAATATAATGGTACATCTTTTTCTTTTTCCTAGGGTTGCTGAATCTAGAGCAATGTGGTAATCATATATAGTGATATCCAGAGTTTGATATTTTGTTATCCTCTCTATTTTTTCTCTTTTCCCTAAATTAGACATAACAGAGACATTACCATATATACTCAAATATCAACTGATCTAAATATAATCTAAACTCCTATTTTATGCCTGAGAAATGGGCAAAAATCGAAAACCCGTTTATAAGCTGAGGTAGCTAATCAACACATTATGTTTAGATTGTGTGGTTTTGAAATACTCATGAGTATTAAATATATTTATGAAGTTTTAATATTTTGATGTTTAAAATGTTTTAAGTGTCGTTTAAAATATAGTTTTTGTTTCACAACTCCATTATGTAATGCATTTTTACCATTTCATTCGTTTTATAGTTTCAACAAGTTTCTCAAACTTTTATTTACTTCTGGCCACTCACATACTGGGAGTAGTTGAAAGTAAACAATGGAATAAGAGAACCTTGTATAGGAATTCATTGAGTAGAAGTGGGAGAGAGAGTCAGCAAGAAAGAGAGAGAGGAGAGATAGAGCAAGAAAAAGAGAGGGAGAGATGCAATAAAATAAAATCAGATTTCTATCTAACGCCTTTTAGGGGTACAGATGAAAACATGTTCATTTTAGTAGACTTGCTATCAAAGAAAATTATTTTTTCGTAACAAAGCAATTTATTTGTCTCTATTTTCCTCTAATAATATATAACAGAGCTGCCAGTCCACTCAAGGATGCCAGACAGTGTTGTTTCAAGATTTGTTAATCTTTCATCAGTGACACACATTCAATCCATACTGGCATGGAAATAGACTAAAGTCTATATAAAATTTTGCAGGTTGTTGTTTTAAATGTCCACTTTCCCTCCTAGCAAGAGTTGACGTATATATATATATATATATATATATATATAAAACAGAATGTCTGTGTAAATCCCTAAAACTCGAGAAGTAGCCAACCGACCTTTTTAAACTTTACACATACGTTACTTATATTGCTTGAAGTGCAATAGGCTAAAAAAATGTTTACTTTTTCTGCCCTAGGCGAAAAACCGCATTTTTAAAGGCATTTTTAGTCTATTTTGAGGCGTTACTTAAAGATAATCCAACCGAATTCCTCGAAATTTGCAGCACACATTCGGTAGTCCCCTCACATTGCTGTGGACAAAAAGATCTCCGATTCCATTAATGGTTTCTAGGAAATTTACGAATTAACATTGGGCATTATATGCCTTTTTAATTTTCAATATAAACACTACTTAAACATCGTAAGTAACCTATAATATTTCGTTAAAAAATTTGGTTTATTTAACAGAGGACACAACACTTACTTACTTTTAAGCAGGATCATTTTGTTGGGGTTGAGGAAATGAGGAGGACCTTAAAATATTTGTCAGCACCCTGTTAACGCTTCGTACTTTCGTCACGCACAAATCCGGGCCCTGTGTACGTTGACGTGTTATTGACACCGTAAAACTCACGCCTGTGCTACTTCTACTAAGACCCCTTTTGTTGCACCTACACTGCAGTATGAACGTCCTGCGCAAGTACGCTGAACAGCGGTTGTGCTAATTCCACAGTGACCCCTTTTGTCGCACCTTTGTTGCTGTGTAAACCAGTGTTTGTGCTAATTGCACTATGACGCCCTTCTGCTGCAGCTGCGTTGCCACGCTGATTTCGTCATCTCAATATCCCTACTTAAATGTACATCCCTACTTGGTTTTCACACTATTGACTACGTCGCTCCTTCAGACAGACGTGTGTTCCCCAACTGTGACATAATTTGTGAACAGACTTACGACATACATCGCCCCACAACACTTACTTACTCTTTTGGCATAGAGGATTTCCGCAATCAGCTCACTGACACCGCTACTACTGGATTCTGCCTGCTGGTGTTCTACGTTTCCAGTAGATGAACAATCATTCCCTGAGAATAAATGAATTCAAAAAGTATACAGCTACATTCCTCAATCTTTGCATATGCGTGTTGCTATTTCATGTTTCCTACCCGTACTACGCCGGGTCCTGCTGCTAGTAATAATTAAATATATGCATACACACATTTATACACGTGCATATGCGAAAACTCACGCCATGCATGCATATACATGCACGTACACATAATCACGCGCACACGGACATAAACCGGGGCGACACATATACCTGCACACGTACGAACGTATACACCAAATACATATATAAATATATGTTTGTTTGTGTGTGTGTATATATATATAATTATATACACATATATAAATATACACGCATAAATGCGTATAGAACGCACACTCACACATACCTACAGGTAAATACACATATACACACCATACATACGTGCAAACACACAGACACACTCATACATACCCATATATACACATATACATACATACATATATGTGTGTGTGTATATATATACTCGTATATATATAGAGAGAGCAGTTGTAATGGATAATATCACTGCTATTTCTAGCAGTTAGACAGACTACGTAGAGGTTCTCTTATTGATATATAATTGATATTTTATTGAGTGATACTTTCTGATTTACAATCAATTAAATACGGTTGGAACTGTGTCTGAAGGTATTAAATTATATCAGGGACTTTTAAATAATGACACCGTTAAGAGAGTTGAAACATTCTCAACGACACCGCGTACCTGCTGTCTTCATTATAACTTTAATTAATCAAATTATATCTTGTGTAACAATTATATATATATATATATATATTAATACCCCGACATCAGTCTTACACTGTCATATCTATTCTTACTTTACAATTGTGTCTACTAAGAGTTCCATTACAATCTGTAGTAGTAAAACTACTATTTCACCAGAACATCTGCTATCAGTCATTTATAGACAATATATATATTTTAGACCACATATCAACCTAATATATATATATTTCCTATCAAATCTGTAGCTAAAGACATAAAGTCAGCCTCACTACTTCATTCTGACAAGATATCAATTTATGACTAAAGATGAAGAAGATACACCAACGTTAATGTCGTGAAATAAAGCTGATAACATTGAAACTTCTAATTTGATAACAAAGAGATTATTTCTTTGGTTGTTTAGTAACAACTAACAACACAACACATTGATTATATGTGAAGGAGGTAAGTTGACAAAGATTTACTTAATGTCTATATTAATGTGTGTAAATAATATAATTATGTGACCCCTACAACGATCCAGTAATTAACCAGATTCCACTGTTACATGTGATAGAAAATATATTGTTATCATGACTGTCTTTATTATTTAAATTACCTCCGTCTATTTAATTATCTTGTTCACTACCTTGCATTATAAAATATAGTTTATATTTAGCTGTACCTTGTTATTGCTTTAAGTAAATTAAAGATATCTTTATTATTTAAATTACCTCCGTCTATTTAATTATGTGGTTCACTACCTTACATTATAAAATATAGTTTATATTTAGCTGTACCTTGTTGTTGTTTCAGGGAAGTTTTGTTCGTTTTAGTCTAAATCCATTTTGATATAATTTACTTCATCTACATCATCATCATAGTTTTACGTCCGTTTTTCAATCGTGGTATGGGTTGGTGGGTCCTTTTAAGCACAACATCTCCCCACTCGCTTGTTCCTTCGTCATCTGTGAGTCTCAGCAATTTGAGATCAGCTCTCACCACATCTACCCTCAGCTCGCTCTAGTATGGCTTCCCTTCTCTGGTTTTCCGTGACACTTCTTTAACCAGTGATTACCAATTACTTCCTCATTTTATCCAAGCTCTGCCTTCCTCTCACATTTACATTGCACACCCAACGAAGCATAGTTGCTCCATTTCTCTCCAGCTTATGCATGTCTTCTGCAGTTACTGCCCATGTTTCACTTCCATGCAATATTGCACTTTACACACAAGCATTGTACAGCCAACATCTTTGTACGTAGGGAGAAACCTGTATTTGCCAACAGTGGAAGTAGCTCTCTAAACTTCAATCCTATCCTCTCTTACGAGGCACCCTCCTCTGCTGCTAATTAGGTTACCTAGATAGCGGAAGCTATCATTGTGTACAGTTTATGCCTACTTCTTTCCTACATATGCAGTAGGGTCACTTATTCTCTAGTTCTTTTATGGATTCAGCTATAAGGACCAGATCATTCATATAGACTGTTTCCCGTGAACAGCCAGTCTTAACCCCATTGGTTATGGCCTGGAGAACTATGAAGAACAGCAGTGTGTTGTGAACTGAACCATGATGAACACCTACCTGTACATTGAATTCTTCACTAAACTCCCTTCCTACTCTCACTTTACTGACAGCTCCTCTGTACATGGCTTGCACTGCTCTCAAAAGCCATTCTCCACCTAATTTTCTGAAGGACCACCAGATAATAGAGAAAGGTACTCTGTCAAAGGCCTTTTCTACATCTATAAAAGCTAAATATTGCAGCTTAATCTTGGCTAGGAACCTCTCTTGTAGTTGTGTCACTAACAAGTTTCATCAGTAATTCCAAAGAGAATGTCAATTATATATGTGTGTGTGTTGAACAATGAACATAAAACAAAAGTCTAAGATTGCTTCTTAATTTATTCTCTACATTCATCAATCTTTCATAGTAACATTTCCAGATCTCTTTCTTTTGAGCATCAGTGGTGCTAAGTGTACCAGTGTCATTTTTAACACACCTTTCCCTGTCTTGCAATGTGGAACACTTCACACCTCTCATTCTCATGTCTCAATACGTTGACAAACTTTCTTTTTTCAGCCTCTCTCTGTGTTATGTATACCTGTCTTCTAGCTTCTCTCTTAGCTACCTGGACCTGGTCTGAAGCCCCTATTTTTCCAGTCTTCCCATGCCTGTCACTTGTCTTTAACCCTTTATCATTTAAACTGGCCATATCCAGCCAGAATTCTCTCACTTCTTTCTGTTCAAACCGGCTGTAACTCGCTGCTCATATTGATGTTAATGTATTGTCCTCAAAATAAGTAATATCAAAGTCTCATAGATTCAATATTATGTGAGATAAAGACTTTACCATGAAAATATAATAGTAAATATAGAGTAATGTAAATGCTACAGGGTTAATAGCTCTATCTACTGTGCTGTTTCACTACTAGGTCACCCTCTGTCTGGCTGGTACTTTGTTCCAGCCACAAGTCTTATCAATTATTCCAAAGAAATTGAACATTGAAAATAAAACAAAAGTCTGAGATATGGTTAATTGTTTTACGATCGTTTCAGAGTGTTGATTGATCATGGTAAATCAATATATTGATACGGTGTGATTGATCAGGGATTTTGAGACTAGAAATAGTTAGTGACATAACAACTACCTGTTTGTCAATATATCAATCTACCATGATCAATCAAACCTCTAAAATGATCGTAAAACAATGAACTAATTAAGAACATATCTTTGTCTCTAGTTTTACTTTCATTGTTCAAAACACACACATATATATAAATGACTGTAACTCTAGAAGAATCTTTGAAGGAACCTAATGTGATGAGATCCTACTACAAAAACTATAACTTTCATCACCCAATCTTGTTGAAACCATCTCTTCAAGGCTGCAATGTGTTCTAACAATGTTATCTTGAATACTAGTATATATATATCATCATTTTACGTCTGTTTTTCCCTGCTTGCAAGGGTGGGACGGGTCCTATTCAGCACAGCATCTCTCCACTTGTCATCTCCTCGGTGAGTTTTAGCGATCTGAGGTCTTCTCTCACCACCTCCGCCCATGTTTTACGTGGTCTACCTCTTCTGCGTCTTCCTACTACTGGGATTATTTGGCACTTCTTTACTCATAGGTCACATGTCCATACCATCTCAGTCTTCTCTCCTGCACACCACAACTTATCCCTCTTATACCCAGTTTCTTTCTCAACTCGTCTATGCTTGGTCGTTGACACACATTGACATTGCACATCCAAAGGAGCATGCTTGCTTCTCTCCAGCCGTCACATATCCTTTGCAGTTGCTGCCCATGTCTTACTACCATGTAGCATCGCACATCTTACACAGGCATCATATAACCATCCTTTCGTATGCAGGGAGAAACCTTTGTCAACAGAGAAAGCAGCTCCCTGAACTTCTTCCAACCCGTCCTTATTTTAGATCCTATGGCCTCGGAACAACCCCTCCCATGCTAATCTGATCACCTAGGTACCGGAAGCTATCAACCACATCTCTAGAACCCACCTGTATTTGAAAAATGTGTCTATCACTGCGATTACTACTGCCAACTTTCCCTGTACATCTACTGCATACATAGTTCTCCCAACCTGTTAGTTTGCCTGCTCTCCCACTACATCTCTTGTGTACCCAACATCTGCATTGCATACATTTTACGGAATTTATGCCAGTTCCTTTCCCACATATCGAATATGGCCATTTCCCTGATGGAATCAGAGTTTTGTCCTCTTTTCTACTCATCAACACTTTTGTTTAAGCTATGTTTACTCTCAGGCCTCTTGATTCCAACTGCTGTTTCCATAGCCAGAATTTATTCTCTAACCCCTCTACTGATTCACTGATTCTGCTATAAGAACCAGATCATCAGCATAGAGAAGTTCCATGGGCATCCAGTCTTAAACTCCTCTGTTATGGCTTGGAGGCCTATAATGAACAAGAGTCGGCTGAGGAGCGAACCTTGATGTACACCTACTTGTATCTGGAATTCCTCAATTTACTGACAGCAGCCCTGTACATAGCCTGCACTGTCCTCACAAGCCATTCGTTTACACATAGTTTCCTTAGGGACCACCAGATGACAGATCGGGGTACCCTAACAAAAGCTAAGTATAGAGACTTATTCTTCTCTAAGAACCTCTCTTGTAGTTGCCTCACTAAGAAGAGGGCTTCTGTTGTACTTTTCCGAGGCACAAAACCAAACTGCATCTCATCTAAATTGACCCTTTCTCTAATTAGCTGCGCTAATATTCTCTCTGCCACTTTCATAACCTGATCCATCAGCTTTATGCCCCTATAATTGCTGCTTTCTAGAGCATCCCCTTTACCTTTGTAGCAATTTATGAGAATACTGCTGTACCTACATTATATGCTTTCATTATACCATTCTATTTAGATTATATATATTGCTTGTCATGATCATCATCATCGTTTAACGTCTACCTTCCACGCTAGCCTGGGTTTAGACGGAAATTGTCCCACTTGAGGCAAGATTGGTCGGGTGACCGTATCTCACTTGTATAGGACTAGATGGCAGGTTTTCTATGGCTGGATATCCTTCCTAACACCAACCCCATTTACAGTGTGGACTGGGAGGTTTTTACCATGTTACCTACACGGCCACATTACAGCGTGGACTGTGTGTTTTTTTGTCGTGACACCTACACGACCTCATTTATTTAGGACTGGATGTTGTGGTACCAACATAACTTTACAGAGATAGGGTGGTGTTGATGGGGTGGGGGTTGGATAGTGGGATGGGGGTGTATATTTGGTTAAGAGGTGCCTACTGACTAGGTTTCGCTTTGTACTTAGGCAAGGCGGATCTTCTGTATTACTGAGTAGCGCCAAAGATCTCGGTCCAGTGACATTGTCTTAATGTATATATATATACATATACACACAATTATATATATATATATATACATATATATATATATATATATATATGTGTGTGTGTGTGTGTGTTAAACTGTTCGTATACACACATTATTCAACCTGCCCTTTGTTTTGAGGAAAAAGCCTTTAGTAAGTTGCCATGGTAGTAGCATCCTGAACCTTTTCCATTCCATGTTCACTCAGGCTGCTCTACTTTCAGAACACCCACCTCCACTGATGATATCATCACCCAAGCAACAGAAGCTGTCTACCTCTTCTATGTGACCCTCCAACAGTGTGTTAGAGCTTGTTTCCTGTGAAGGCGTGTGGCTGAATGTTTAGAGAATTGGATTCGCAATCGTGAGGTTGTCAGTTCGATTCACTGACCGGGTGATGCGTTATGTCCTTGAGAAAGACATTTTATTTCACATTGCTCCTTCTACCTGGAGTTGTGACTGACAGATAGTATTAGCAATTGGAAAGACCAATGGAAACATTGTTTCCTCGGTCCAATTTGACGAAAGTCAATCGTTGCTTCCTGTGAATGTTTGCTACTTACTGCTCCTGTGCAATGGCCACATGTAAAACGTATATTCTTAGCTAACCTACCTGAGATCCCACTACATCTCTTGTGTACCCATTGTTTGTATTTTGGACAGAGAATGGAATTTCTACCTACACCTTTCTAGCACACTGAGCAAGGCCATTTTTCTGAGGGTATCAGGGCCCTGTTTTCCCTTCTACTGATAATTGGCTGGCTAAACCAGACATAGTCCTAAACAAATGAAACAGTAGTGGAGTCGTAGGGGTACACTATAGGGGTGCATATTTGAAAACCTGATGGAGCCCATCACCTCTCTCGTTTGAATACCATTGAGATCTGAATAAAACTTCAAGTGAAATCTGATATTGTATGGATTCATATAGACTCGTAACTCCTGGTCTAAACACGGCCGATTTCTCGCAGAGGAAGATAGAAAAGAAGTAAGAAAAAGATATAGAGGAACAATTGACTCCTACTAATAAAAAGATGGAAGTTAAACTAGTGTTGACATGTCACCAGGAGAGGAGATGATTGCTATATTAGAGAGTCCTATCAGAATGAATTTTTCACTAAACTGCCATAGAGCAGACTTCTCTAGAGATAGAAGGATAACATTTATAGAGCATGCTGGAATACCACTGTTTGCATTGGAGAGAATTACTCTGGACAGGAAAGTTGATATCTACAGTTTACCAATATAGAAATATAAAATTTCCACTGTTAAATCTATCTCTGCTTCTTAAGTATTATGTATTATCTCATACTGTTTCTTTCTTATTTCAGAATACCAGATGACATTGGGATAAATTATTATTTTCAATCTGGAATACATCACCTATATTTATAATCATTTGAAGACTATTAACTGAAATCACAGTTGAGGGAAATATAGGAGATATATTTTTTAGCAATATAATGTAAAAAATATTACAAGTATATTCTGTTGGAGATGAAATTATTATGGAATATAAATTGAGTGAAAAGGTTAAATGCGAAACACAATCGAAAATGTTTAGTATTCCTGGTGAGATCACAAAGGTTGGAGAAGAGAAACCATATCACTGTAATATCTGTGCTAAATCATTCTATGGGAAAAGTAGCCTAACTAGCCACAACAATTTACATACAGGTGAGAAGCCATACCACTGTGATATCTGTGGTAAATCATTCACTAAAAGTAGTACCTTAACTACTCACAACCATTTACATACAGGTGAGAGGCCATATCACTGTGATATCTGTGGTAAAACATTCCCTCAAAGTGATGCATTAACTAAACACTTACGTACCCATACAGGAGACAAGCCATACCACTGTGACATCTGTGGTAAAACATTCCCTCGAAGTGATGCATTAACTAGACATAAAGATATACATACAGTAGACAAGCCATATCACTGTGATATCTGTGGTAAATCATTCTCTGAAAGTATCGCCTTAACTAGACACAAACTTATACATACAGGAGACAAGCCATATCACTGTGATATCTGTGGTAAATCATTCTATCAAAGTGGTAACTTAACTAGCCACAAACGTATACATACAGGAGACAAGCCATACCACTGTGATATCTGTGGTAAATCATTCTCTGATAGTAGTACCTTAACTAGACACAAACGTACCCATACATGTGACAAGCCATACCACTGTGATATCTGTGGTAAATCATTCTCTCGAAGTAGTCAGTTAACTTCCCACAAACGTATACATACAGGAGACAAGCCATATCGCTGTGATATCTGTGGTAAATCATTCTCTGATAGTAGTACCTTAACTAGACACAAACATACCCATACAGGAGACAAGCCATACCACTGTGATATATGTGGTAAAACATTCCCTCCAAGTGATGCATTAACTAAACACTTACGTACCCATACAGGAGACAAGCCATACCACTGTGACATCTGTGGTAAATCATTCTCTCAAAGTAGTCACTTAACTAACCACAAACATATACATACAGTAGACAAGCCATACCACTGTGATATCTGTGGTAAATCATTCTCTGAAAGTATCGCCTTAACTAGACACAAACGTACCCATACAGGTGACAAGCCATACCACTGTGATATCTGTGGTAAATCATTCTATCAAAGTGGTAACTTAACTAGCCACAAACGTATACATACAGGAGACAAGCCATACCACTGTGATATCTGTGGTAAATCATTCTCTCGAAGTAGTCAGTTAACTTCCCACAAATGTATACATACAGGAGACAAGCCATATCGCTGTGATATCTGTGGTAAATCATTCTCTCTCAGTAGTGCCTTAAATAGCCACAAACGTATACATACAGGGGACAAGCCATACCACTGTGATAGCTGTGGTAAATCATTCTCTCTCAGTACTGCCTTAAATAGCCACAAACGTATACATACAGGAGACAAGCCATATCACTGTGATATCTGTGGTAAATCATTCTCTCAAAGTAGTACCTTAACTAGACACAAACGTACCCATACAGGAGACAAGCCATATCACTGTGATATCTGTGGTAAATCATTCTCTCGAAGTAGTACCTTAACTAGCCACAAACGTACCCATACAGGAGACAAGCCATATCACTGTGATATCTGTGGTATATCATTCTCTGGAAAAAGTAGCCTAACTACTCACAAACTCATACATGCAGAGGAGAAATCTTAATGCATTGACATCAGTGATAAATCCTCGCAAAATTGTGAATTAATGAGAATTCAAATATATATCAGTGTAATATCTATGGTAAATCATTCTCTTTCAATGTTACATTAACTTCACACAAACATATACAGGTGGGAAGCCATATCACTTTGATATGTTTGGAAAATATATCTTTTAATGGAGCAATTTAACTAAATATATGCATAGATGAGGGAGACCATATCATCATCATCATGATTTTACGTCCGCTTTTCCCTGCTTGCAAGGGTGGGATGGGTCCTATTCAGCAAAGCATCTCTCCACTTGTCATGGTCCTTCGTCATCTACACCGTGATCTTCAAAGGTCTGCTCTCGCCACCTCCACCCATGTAAATAAATTTCTAATTTTGGTTTCACTAAACACTAATATACAGGAGAGGAACCATATCCCTGTGATGTCTGTGGTAAATCATTCTCTAAATGTTGTGGCTTCCCTACACACTAACATACAGGAGAGGAACCATATCACTATGGTATCTGATAAATAATTCTCTTGTAAAGGTTACTTGATGCAATACAAACACAACTTTGACAAGATAAAAACCATGTCACTCACCTAAAATAGTGCCACCAATGTTGTTAATATCTTGAGTAAAACTGTTTTTTTCTAAGAAATTATTCTCCTTTAATTTTATTTGTAGAAGTTTTAACCAAGACTTGTGCTGACAAAACTGTATTGTTCAGAATTGACATATGCTATATATATGTGAATGTATGTGTGTAGAAATTTGTGTCCATGTATATGTTGTATCTGTGTTTGTATATAAGTATGTGCATATCTGTATTTGATTTATTTATTATGTATGTGTGTATATGTACGTCATCTTCATTAACATCATCACAGTTTTTATGTTCGTTTTTCTTTGCTTCCATGGGTTGGACATGTCCTTCTCAACATGGCATCTTTCAACTTGTCGTGTTCCTTTGTCATCTCCTCTGTGAGAGTCAGTTGTTTGAAGTCAGTTCACACAGCCTCTGTCCAGGTCTTTCTTGGTTTACCTCTACTATGGCTTCCTTCTACTGGGATGTCCTGGCACTTCTTCACCCAGCTGACATTATCCATGTGTATCACATGTCCGTACCAATGCAGTCTTCTCTCTTACACATCTCTTAAGTTCCCTCTTAAACCCAGCTTCTCCCTCAACTTGTCCAAGCTCTGCCTTTCTCTCACACTTAAATGGCACATCCAATGAAGCATGGTTGCTTCATTCCTCTCCAGTCTACACTTTTTTCTGTTGTCACAGCCCTTGTTTCACTACCATGCAGCATCATATTTTATTGGCAGGTGTTATGCAGTCATCCTCCACTGCTAATTAAGTCACAGAAGCTATCAACCACTTCTATGTGTGTATAATTACTTGTGTATATATGTGTATACATCTGCATATTTGCAGTATATGATACAGCCGGGAGAACATCTCATATTATCAGGCTCCTTCTAGCAGATCCAGCAAGTGACACATATATATATATATATATATGTATAATATATATATATACATATATCGTCAGTCGATCGACTTTCGTCAAATTGGACTGAAGAAACAATGTTTCCATTGGTCTTTCCAATTGCTAATACTATCTATTGGTCACAACTCCAGGTAGAAGGAGCAACGTGAAATAAAGTGTCTTGCTCAAGGACATAACACATCACCCGGTCCGAGAATTGAACTCACAACCTTTAAATTACAAGCCCAATGCTCTAACCACTATATATATTACTAGCAGAATGGCCCGGAGATCGCTAAATCGCCTAATGCGGTCCCTAGGGCATTGAAAATTTGAAAAACACTCAAAACACTCACAGGACTATAAATATTACATGTGTAAAGTTTGAAGACAATCGGTTGGGTGGTTCTTCAGTTTTAGGCATTCTCTATTTTAGATATCATCATCATCATCACTGTTTTACGTCCGTTCTTCCACGTTAGCATGGGTTAGACAGGTTGTCCTGTTCTGGGCAGTGTCTGGTCGGCTGACCATGCCTTGCTCATAAAGGAACTGATTTGGCTTGATTTCTACAGCTGGATGCCCTTCCTAACACCAACCTCATTTACAGTGAGTGCTGGGTGCTTTTTCGTGGCGCCTACACGTCCACTTTACAGTGTGGGCTGGGTGCTTTTTTGCCGTGGCACTTCCACGACCACCTTGCAGTGGGGGTTGAGGGGGCATATTGTCTGAGAGGTGTAATTGGGTAAGGTCGGCTTTTATTACCTCATCCTAGGTCTTCTTGGGTCTCCCCACTCCGCGGATTCCATCGACTTCTAGTGCTCTGCACCTTTTTATGCAGTTGTCATCCTTCATACGCATCACATGTCCATACCAACACAACCACCTCTCCTGCACACAGCACTTGATTCCTCTGATGCTCAGTCTGTCTCTCAGATATATATAGATATATATATTATATTATATATATATATATGTTATATATATTATATCATCATCATCACCGTTTTACCTCCGTTCTTCCACGCTAGCATGGGTTAGACGGGTTGTGCTGTTGTGGGCAGTGTCTGGTCGGCTGACCATGCATTGCTCATACAGGAACTGATTTGGCTTGATTTCTACAGCTGGATGCCCTTCCTAACACCAACCTCATTTACAGTGAGTGCTGGGTGCTTTTCGTGGCGCCTACACGTCCACTTTATAGTGTGGGCTGGGTGCTTTTTTGCCGTGGCACCTCCACGACCACCTTGCAGTGGGGGGTGAGGCGGCATATTGTCTATATGCTTCAGCTTGTACCCATGGGAGGTCGGGTACTCTGTATTACTGCGTGACGCCAGAAGTCATGGTCGTGTGTCATTGCCTTTGAGAGGTGTAATTGAGTAAGGTCGGCTTTTATCACCTCATCCCAGGTCATCTTGGGTCTCCCCACTCCGCGGTTTCCATCAACTTCTAGTGCTCTGTACCTTTTTATGCAGCTGTCATCCTTCATACGCATCACATGTCCATACCAGAGCAACCGCCTCTCCTGCACACAGCATTTGATTCCTCTTATGCTCAGTCTCTCTCTCAATTCATTTATGCTTTGTCGTTCACATATATTACTGTTACACATCCATCGGAGCATGCAGGTTTCGTTTCTCTCTAATCTACGTAAGTCTTCCACCTTCAGCGCCCAGGTCTCACTACCATGCAAAATTGCTTTTCGGATACACACATCATACAGTCTGCCTTTCATTCTGAGGGAGAAGCCTTTTGCAGCTAGCAGTGGCAGTAGTTCCCTAAATTCTTCCATCCCGTTCTTACCCTAGTTATTGTACTTTCTGGACACCCACCTCCACTGCTAATTTGGTCACCTAGGTAGCAGAAGCTATCTACTGTTTCTACAGAGCCCTCCCAGAGATTGGTGGTACTTGTTTTCTGTGGCTGTTTGCTGCTTGCTGTCTCAGCACAGCTGCTGCATGTGAAGCCTACATTCTTAATTAAGCTTCCTGAGATCCCGCTACATCTCTTGTGTACCCCTTGTTTGCATTTGGGGCAGAGAATGGAGTTCCTACCTACACCTTTCCTACATACTGAGCAAGGCCATTTCCCTGAGGGGATCTGGGTTCTGTTTTCTCATGTACTTACAAGGACCTTAGTTTTTGTCATGTTGACTTTGAGACGCTTTCTTTCTAGTCCCTGCTTCCAAGTTTGGAATTTATTCTCTAGTTCTACCATAGATTCAGCTATGAGTGTGAGGTCATCAGCATACAGGAGTTCCCTTGGGCATCCGGTCTAAAACTTCTCCGTTATTGCCTGCAGGAATATGATGAACAGGAGGGGGCTAAGAACAGAGCCCTGGTGGACCCCAACCTATACGCTAAATTCCTCGCTATACTCATTGCCAATCCTAACTTTGCTGACTGCTCCCCTATACATGGCTTGTACCGCTTTAACAAGCCATTCATCTACTCCTAGTTTTCTAAGAGCCCACCAGATTACAGCACGTGGAACTCTGTCAAAGGCTTTCTCAAGGTCAACAAATGCCAAGTAGAGTGGCTTACTTTTAGCTAGGTACTTTTCCTGTAATTGCCTCACAAGGAAAAGGGCATCACTGGTGCCTCTTCCTGGTACAAACCCAAATTGCATCTCGTCTATTTCCACCCGGTCCCTAATCAACTGTGCTATAACTCTTTCTGTTACTTTCATGACCTGGTCCATCAACTTTATACCTCTATAGTTTCCTCTATCTAGTGCATCGCCTTTACCTGTGTAGCAGTTGACAATGATGCTACTGCACCAATCTTTTGGTATGACACCTTTTAGTATTACCTGGTTAACAATACGTGTGGTTATAGTGTGACCTACAAACCCAGATGCCTTCAGCATCTCGGCAGCTATACCCGATGGACCGGTTGCCTTCCCCATCTTCATATCTTCGATTGCCTTACTTAGTACATTGCTGCTGACTTGTACTGCTGGTCCCTCTATAGGGTCTACTTGGGGTAGGGTCTCTTCTTCCCATGCATTCTCCTCATTTAGTAATCTATCATAATGATTCTTCCATGCATCTTTCTTCTCAGCACTTGTGAGGGCAAGCTCACCTTTATCATTCCGGATACACTTCTCTCCAATGACAACACAACTATCTCTGACACACTGCCTCGCAATCTTGAATACCTCCTGTTTCTGGTCCTCACGTTGCAAAACATGCTTGAATTTTCTATCCTCTGCTTCCATCCTAGCTAAGTATACTTGTCGCCTAGCTTCCCTCTTGGTCTCTATGTAATGTACCCTGCTCCCCCCGTTCTTCCATTCTTTCCATGCCTGTCTCTTGGCCTTAACTGCTTCATCTACCTTATTGTTCCACCACCAAGTCACTCTCCTCCTGCTTGAGGTCTTACTCCAGCCACAGACCTCATCCGTCGCCTCTAGTAAATTATTTTTTAGGAACTCCCAGTTCCGTTCTACATTAAATGTCTGTATCTGTTCTTCTTTACTGTCATAGGCGTTGAGTAAAATATCTTTAAATCTGTTACTGGTTGAGGGGACTTTCAGCTTCCAGATCTTTCTTCTCCAGGTTGGCCTCTGTTTCCAGGTTCGTCTAGTTCTGACCATGAGGTCGCTGACAACTAAGCTATGTTGGGATGTACATTCCTCAATAGGGAAGGCTTTTGTGTTTACGACCGTCCATCTGTCACGTCCTCTGATGAGGATAAAATCTATCTGACTGGAGTGCTCCCCTGATCTATAGGTGATCAGGTGGTTGTCGGGTTTTTTAAAGTTTGTGTTACATATCGACATGTCATTGGCGTTGCAGAATTCTAGAAGTCTGAATCCTTCCTCATTTCTTGTGCCAACCCCATGGCCTCCATGTACTCTATTGAAGCCGTCGGAGTGTTTACCTATGTGTCCGTTAAAATCTCCTGCGATGATTAGGAAGTCATTGTCGTCTGTTAGAGCAGTAGTGTGCATTAGGGACTCGTAAAACCTATCTTTAAGTTCGTCTGGCAGCCCCGATTGGGGTGCGTAAGCTGATATTATTGTGGTAATTGTTTTATTCAGGACTAGTCTGAGTTTAATGATTCTTGCATTTACCCTGTACACTGAGATTACTTTATCTACCCACTTGTCAGCTAGTAGTATACCTACACCACCCATCCCATCGTCATTTCCCACCCAGAAAAATTTGTAGCACCGACTTTTTCCTACCAGGACTCTGGCAGACTCTCCTCTCCATCTAGTCTCTTGCACACAGCATACATCAATTTCCTTTCGCTCTAGCATTTCTACGATTTCTCCTGCTCTTCGTATATGAAATATACATATATATATATATATGTTAAATATATATTAAGTTAAAGTGTACATCTACATATGTATGCGGAAGTATTAGTATGCATATAAATACACACATGTATACATATGTACATGTACTCAGCTTTTCACTAGACACTTTACAGTGAGTGTCAGCTAGTCTGTATGTAACCACACAGGCGGACCGGGTTTTAGAGTCATACGAGTTTTCAAGGAAACACATTTCCTCTATTCTCCAGAGGGCCAGACAGGAATATTGGACTAGTTTCGATGTTATTACATCTCATCAGCAATATTTACCCATCTTCCGGCTTCTCTGGAGAATTGTAAAAGCACATATCGTTATATGCTTTTTCTATGAAAATTAGTAGTGGGTAGACTAATTTGCATAGAACGCGAGTCATTGTACGCACCGGTTCAGCGGAAACGATAAAAACAAATAACGAAACAAAATTAAATTTCGTTTCGCTTTTAACTCACTTTTGTATGACTGACCCGGTCCGCCTGTGTGGTTACATACAGACTAGCTGACACTCACTGTAAAGTGTCTAGTGAAAAGCTGAGTACATGTACATATGTATACATGTGTGTATTTATATGCATACTAATACTTCCGTATACATATGTAGATGTACACTTTAACTTAATTGTTTAAGCGTCAGTCATACAAAAGTGAGTTAGAAGCGAAACGAAATTTAATTTCGTTTCGTTATTTGTTTTTAAATATATATATTATATATATAATATATATATATATAATATATATATATTATATATATATCAATCCATACTATAAAGTGGACATGTCGGCACCACGGAAGAAAAGTACTCAGTGTAAATAAGGTTGGTGTTAGGAAGGGTATCCAGCTGTAGAAATCAAGGCAGAACCAGTTCCTATATGAGCAAGACAAGGTCAACCAACCGGACACACCCACAACAGGACAACCTGTCTAACCCATGCTAGCATAGAAGAACGAACGTAAAACAGTGATGATTATATATATATATATCATCATCATCATCATTTTTCGTTCGCTTTTCCCTGCTTGCAAGGGTGGGACGGGTCTTATTCAGCACAGCATCTCTCCTCTCGTCACGGTCCTTCGTCATCTCCACCGTGAGCTTCAATCATCTGATGTCTGTTGTCACCACCTCCGCCCATGTTTTTCGTGGTCTACCGCTACCACGTCTTCCTTCAACTGGCATTTCCTGGCACTTCTTCACCCATCGGTCATCCTCCATGCGTATCACATATCCATACCACCTCAGTCTCCTCTCCCGTACACTAAATTCTATCCCTCTCAGACACAGTTTCTCTCTCAACACATTCATGCTGAGTCGTTCACGCACAGTTACACTGTACCTCCAACGGAGCATGCTAGCCTCATTTCTCTCCAGCCGTCACATATCCTCTGCAGTTGCTGCCCATGTCTCACTACCATGCAGCATCGCGCTCCTCACACAGGCATCATACAACCGGCCTTTCGTACGCAGGGAGAAACCCTTCTTCGTCAGCAGAGGAAGCAGCTCCCTAAACTTCTTCCAACCCGTCCTGATTCTCGACACTATGGCCTCGGAACACCCTCATCCCATGCTAATCTGATCTCTTAGGTACCGGAAGCTAACCACCACTTCTATAGCGCCTTCCTGCATTTGAAAAATGTGTCTATCAATGCGACTTCTACTATCTAATTTCCCTGTACATCTACTGCATACATATTTCTCCCTACCTGTTAGTTTGCCTGCTATCCCGCTACATCTCTTGTGTACCCAGGATCTGCATTGTGTGCATTTTATAGAATTTATGCCAGTTCTTTTCTGCATATCGAACATGGCCATTTCCCTGACGGAATCAGAGTTTGTCCTCTTTTATACTCATCAACACTTTTGTCTTAGCTAGGTTCACTCTTAGTCCTCTTGCTTCCAACTGCTGTTTCCATAGCCAGAATTTATTCTCTATCTCCTCTACTGATTCTTCTATAAGAACCAGATCGTCAGCATAGAGAAGTTCCCATGCACAGCCAGTCTTAAACTCCTCTGTTATGGCTTAGAGGACTATAATGAACAAGAACAGGCTGAGAACCGAACCTTGAAGTTCTCCTACTTATATCTGGAATTCCTCACTAAACTCTATTCCCACCATGACTTTACTGACAACACCTCTGTACATAGTTTGCACTGTCCTCACAAGCCATTCCTCAACACCTAGTTTCCTTAGGGACCACCAGATGACAGATCGGGGAACCCTATCAAAGGCCTTCTCTAGGTCAACAAAGGCTGAGTATAGTGACTTATTCTTCTCTAAGAACCTCTCTTGCAATTGTCTCACCAAGAAGAGGGCATCTGTTGTACTCTTCCCAGGCACAAAACCAAACTGCATCTCATCTAGTTTGACCCTTTCTCTAATTAGTTGTGCTAATATCCTTTCTGCCACTTTCATAACCCGATCCATCAGTTTTATACCCCTATAATTGCTCCTCTCCAGATCATCCCCTTTTTATATATACATATATATATATATATATATATCATATATTATATATGTATACATACAGGGTGCGGACGATAATTATTCGCAAGATTACTGTCTAGGAAATAATAACACAGTAGTTTTGTTTTTTAAGATTTATTTATCAAACTTGGGTCAGTTTGTCTTCATGACTTGTTCTTTCAATCTCACTTGATAACCCTGCCATTGGCTTTGATGACGGCCTCGAAACCGGCTAAAGGCCTTCGTCACTGTCCCCTTACTTAGGCCCCTAAAGGCACTTGTAATCCTGGCCTTCAGATCGTCTTTCGTATTGTAGCTAGATCTGTTGGTGTCTTGTTTCACTGCGCTCCACACAAAGAAGTCGAGAGGATTGCAGTCAGGCTAGCTGGGAGGCCAGATGTCAGGGGCGGTGAGGTCGACGAAGTTCTCTGTCAGCCAGGCTTGGATCTTTCAGCTGGTATGGCAGGGCGCTGAGTCTTGCTGCCACACGTACGGCCTACCTGCAGCAACCTGGTTGATCCAGGGCTTTACTACCTCACTCAGAACGCGAATGTAGCCATCGGTGTTCAGCTTGAGACCCTCAGGGAAGCAGTCAGGTGGCATGACGACACCTAAGACCAATGTTGTCGGTGGAAACTTTATCTGTATGACTCTGGGCACGTCTTTGGATGAGACAGCAAGCCACCTGTTGTTCTGGGAGTTGATATTCTGGTCTTATTTGTCCTCCCGGCGCAGATTACAAGAAGAACTCCGTGTCTCTGCCACAAATTTGGAGGTTCAAAATTATTCATAATCAATTATTCTGAAAATAAATAATGGAAATATAGTCACTGTTTTTATGAGGACAAGAGTGACAACGGAGTTAAAAAAATTTGCATAAAATTAGCAGTTGAAAATTGCGACCAAATATCGTCCACACATGTACATATATATATCATATATACATACATTTATATATACATATATATACATCTATATTCATATATATATACACATATATATGTACAATATAGAGGAACAATGGGAATTGCTGAAAGCAAACTTGCTGATGGCAGCAGATGAAATCTGTATCTGGAGCAGATCTATAGGCAGGAGGAGAGTAACATGGTGGTGGAACAGTAAGGTGGAGGAGTCAATTAAGGCCAAAAAGCAGGCTTGGAAAGCATGGCGGGATGGGGGAAGTATAGAACACTATCTGGTGGCCAGGAGGGAAGCTAGGAGACAAGTGTACTTCGCAAGAAGGGAAGCAGAGGAAAGAAAGTTCAAGCATGTTCTACAACGCGAGGACCAAAAACGTGAGGTGTTCAGGATTGCTAGGCAATGTGTCAAGGAAAACCGTGATATTTTCGGGGAGAAGTGTGTACTTAATGATGATGGCGTACTTGCCATCACTGACGCTGATAAGAAGGTAGCTTGGAAGTGTCACTACGAAAGGCTACTAAATGAGGAGAATAAATGGAGAAAGACAGTTTCCCCCACATCGACCCAATAGAGGGAACAGCAGTGTTAGTCGAAGGTAGTATAATAAGTAAGGCAATCAAAGATATAAAGACGGGTAAGGTGGCAGGGCTTTCGGAAATAGTTGCTGAAATGCTGAAAGCCTTGGAACGGTGGGACACACCATGGTCACACGGAGAGTAAACCAAGTCATACAGAATGGGGTTGTTCCGAAGGACTGGCGTAGCAGCATCATCATTAGCTGCTACAAGGGTAAAGGAGATGCCCTAGATAGGAGTAACAATAGAGGCATTAAATTAATCGACCAGGTCATGAAGGTCACAGAAAAAGTAATAGTGCAACTAATCAGAGAGAGAATTGATCTAGATGAAATGCAGTTCGGGTTTGTGTCTGGCAAAAGTACCACAGACGCTCTTTTAATTGTACGACAACTACAGAAGTACCTAGCTAAAAGTAAACCCCTATACTTAGGTTTTGTCGACTTGGAGAAAGCCTTCGACAGAATCCCCCGTTCCATTATCTGGTGGGCTCTTAGAAAACTAGGTGTTGATGAATGGCTTGTGAGAGCTATACAAGCCATGTATAAAGAAACAGTCAGCAAGGTTAGAATTAACAACGAATATAGTGAAGATTTTAGCGTAAAAGTTGGTGTTCATCAGGGTTCCGTTCTTATCCCCCTACTATTTATTATTGCCCTTCAGGCTATAACAGTGGAGTTCAAGACCGGCTGCCCATGGGAACTCCTATACGCAGATGATCTAACGCTCATAGCTGAATCAATGGCCGAACTAGAGAAGAAATTCCAAACATGGAAGCATGGCCTAGAATCAAAAGGCTTTAAAATTAACCTGTCTAAGACTAAAGTTCTAGTTTGTAGGAAGGAAAATAGGGCGCCGGTCCCTTCCGGGAAATGGACATGCTCAGTGTGTAGGAAAGGAGTAGGTAGAAACTCCATTTTATGTCCCAAATGCAAAGTATGGGTGCATAAAAGATGTAGGGGGATCACAAGTAAGCTAACTAAGAACATAGCTTTTATATGTGGTCGGTGCTCTGGTGCAATAAGTAGCAGCAAGTGCCCACTGAATACTAGCTCATTCCATTGCACAGCTGGTTCTATAGAAATAGTGGACAGCTTCCGTTACCTGGGTGACAAGATCAGCCGTGGGGGAGGGTGCTCTGAAAGTACAGTAGCTAGAGTCAGAACTGGATGGAAAAAGTTCAGAGAGCTTATACCACTATTAGCCGCTAAAGGGTTCTCCTTAAAAATGAAAGGTAGGCTGTATGATGCCTGCATACGAACATAAATGTTGCATGGCAGTGAGACCTGGGCATTGTGTGCAGAGGATATACGCAGACTAGAGAGGAACGAAGCTTGCATGCTCCGCTGGATGTGTAATAGTAATATACGTGAACGGCAAAGCATAAACAAACTAAGGGAGAAATTAGGAATAAGAGGGATCAGATGTTGTTTACTCGAGAGAAGACTACGTTGGTATGGTCACGTGATGCGCATGAAAAACGACAGCTGTATAAAAAAGTGCAGGGCAATAAAAATAGGCGGTAGCCACCGAGTAGGCAGATCCAGAAAAACCTGGGACGACTTGATAAATTCCGACCTCACACACTTACACCTCTCCAAGACAATGTCTCTGGACCGAGATCTTTGGCGCTACATAGTAATAGAGAAGACCCGCCTTACCTAAATACAAAGTAAAACCTACTACAGTCAGTAGACACCTAACAAAATATACCCACACCCTATCCACTTCACCTCTTTCCATGTAAAGTTACGTTGGTACCACAACATCCAGCCCGAAACAAATGAGGTCGTGTAGGTCTCACGACAAAAAAACACAGTCCACGCTGTAATGTGGCCGTGTAGGTAACACGGTAATAACCTCCCAGTTCTACACTGTAAATGTGGTTGGTGTTAGGAAGGGCATCCAGCCGTAGAAAATCCGCCAGACAGTCCTATGCGAACAAGACAAACACTCTTGCCTCAAGTGGGAAAACTCCCGTCCAAACCCAGGCAAGCGTGGAATATGGACGTTAAACGATGATGATGATGATATTCATTGATGTCCTCTCTTTAAGCCTTTTTCCTGCTGATTCAATCTTATATATCGTCTTGCAGACTAAATAGAGGGTATTGTAGTGACCTACATTCAGAGGGCTCATGGATACATTCTCTGTGCGTTGTTTGGATCAGTTCAACCAATCGCTACCAGCGTAGGAAAATGTATCTCAACCCAGCTCAGAAGGAAAAATTCCCGCAGAGATTCGAAACTCTCTCTCTTGCAGCTCGACACCGTGAAGGTAAACATCTCTTGCTTTCGTTCCTCAAGCATAGACAATGTGTAGCAACAGATATCACTACAGGTCTGGCTAACGCCTCAGCCAGTTGACCGTACGTCTTTAAATCTTTATAACCTTTTTATTGATAACATTAACTATCCTCTCAAGAGACATTCTTCTAACCTTTGTAATCTGTAAATAAATTATATATAAACAATTACAAAGTCACACGATGCTATTTTCCACAACATTGCTTTTAACATCTTCAATGGTGACTTCCGTCATACAATACACAAATACACACATTCTCAACACAAACATTTACTAAACGTAAGAGTTTAAATAAAGAAAAGTCTATAATGGATAATTTCACTGCTATTTCTAGCAGTCAGAGAGACAACGTCGATATATAATTGATATTTTACTGAGTGATAACTTTTCATTTACTATCGATTAAATACTATTGGAACCGTCTGGATGTTTTAAATTATATCAGGGACTATTAACTAATGACACCGGTAAGGGAGTTAAATCATTTCCAACGACATCGAGTACCTGCTGTCTTCTGAATCTAATTATATCTTGTGTAACAATTACACACACACATATATATATATATATATATATATACACACACACACACACACAATATTAATTCCCCGACATCAGTCTTACACTGTCATATCTATTCTTACTTTACAATTGTGTCTACTAAGAGTTCCATTACAATCTGTAGTAGTAAAACTACTATTTCACCAGAACATCTGCTATCAGTCATTTATAGACAATATATATATTTTAGACCACATATCAACCTAATATATATTTCCTATCAAATCTGTAGCTAAAGACATAAAGTCAGCCTCACTACTTCATTCTGACAAGATATCAATTTATGACTAAAGATGAAGAAGATACACCAACGTTAATGTCGTGAAATAAAGCTGATAACATTGAAACTTCTAATTTGATAACAAAGAGATTATTTCTTTGGTTGTTTAGTAACAACTAACAACACAACACATTGATTATATGTGAAGGAGGTAAGTTGACAAAGATTTACTTCATGTCTATATTAATGTGTGTAAATAATATAATTATGTGAACCGTAAAACGATCCAGTAATTAACCAGATTCCACTGTTACATGTGATATAAAATATATTGTTATCATGACTGTCTTTATTATTTAAATACCTCCGTCTATTTAATTATGTCGTTCACTACCTTACATTATAAAATATATTTTATATTTAGCTGTACCTTGTTATTGCTTTAAGTAAATTAAAGATATATTTATTATCTAAATTACCTCTGTCTATTTAATTATGTGGTTCACTACCTTACATTATAAAATATAGTTTATATTTAACTGTACCTTGTTGTTGCTTTAAGTAAATTAAAGATATATTTATCATTTAAATTACCTCCGTCTATTTAATTATGTGGTTCACTACCTTACATTATAAAATATAGTTTATATTTAGCTGTACCTTGTTGTTTTTTCAGAGAAGTTTTGTTCGTTTTAGTCTAAATCTATTTTGATATAATTTACTTGATCTACATCATCATAATTTTACGCCCGTTTTTCACTCCTGGCATGGGTTGGATGTGTTCTTTTAAGCACAACATCTCCCCACTCGCTTGTTCCTTCGTTATCTCCTCTTTGAGTCTCAGCAATTTGAGATCAGCTCTCACCACATCTATCCTGGTCTTCCTTGGTCTACCTCTACTATCGTTTCCCTCCTTTGATATTACCTGGCACTTCTTTAACCAGTGATCACCATCCATGGATATCACATATCCCTACAAAAGCATTCTTCTTTCTTGCACACCACTTAGGTTTCCTCTGAAGTCCAAATTCTTCCTCAATTTATCCAAGCTGTGCCTTCCTCTCACATTTACGTTGCACATCCAACGAAGCATGGTTGCTCCATTTCTCTCCACCTAGATAGCAAGATGCTATCATTGTGTACAGTTTATGCCTACTCCTTTCCTACATATGCAGAGGGTCACTTGTTCTCTAGTTCTTTTATGGAGAGAAGCTAGGAGACAAGTGTACCTTGCAAAGGGGGAAGCAGAGGATAGAAAGATCAAGCATTTTCTACAACAAGAGGACCAAAAACGTGAGGTGCTCAGGATTGCTAGGCAATGTGTCAAGGAAAATCGTGATATTGTCGGGGAGAAGTGAGTCTGTAATGATAATGGTGTACTTAGCCTCACTGATACTGATAAGAAGATAGCTTGGAAGTGTCACTACGAGAGGCTACTAAATGAGGAGAATAACTGGGAAAAAGATAGTCTGCCCCAAATCGATCCAATAGAAGGACCAGCGGTGCAAGTTAAAGGTAGTATAGTAAGTAAGGCAATCAAAGATATGAAGACAGGCAAGGCAGCTGGGCCTTCGGAGATAGTTGCTGAGATGTTGAAGGCATCTGGTATGGTGGGACACACTATGGTCACCCAGATAGTAAACCAAGTAATACAGAATGGGGTCATACCAAAGGACTGGTGTAGCAGTCATTAACTGTATAGGGGATGCTCTAGATAGGGGAACCTATAGAGGCATTAAGTTAGTTGACCAGGTCATCAAGGTTTCAGAGAGCGAATTGATCTAGATGAAATGCAGTTTGAGTTTGTGTCGGGTAAAAGTACCACAGACACTCTTTTCCTTGTACGGCAACTACAGGAGAAGTACCTAGCTAAAAGTAAACCCCTCTACTTAGCTTTTGTAGACCTGGAGAAAGCCTTTGACAGAGACCTCCGCTCCATTATCTGGTGGGCTCTTAGAAAACTAGGTGTAGATGAAACGCTTATGAGAGCTATACAAGCCATGTATATATGTATATATATATACAAATGTATATGTATATATATATGTATATATATGTATATATACATATATATATATATATGTATGTATCATCATCATCATCTTCGTTTAACATCCATTTTCCACGCTAGCATGGATTAGACGGGAGTTGTCCCACTTGAGGCAAGGTTGGTCGGGTGACCGTGTCTCGCTCATATAGGACTATCTGGCAGGTTTTCTACGGCTGGGTGCCCTTCCTAACACCAACCACATTTACAGTGTGGAACTGGGAACTTTTTACCGTGTTACCTACATGACCACATTACAGCGTGGACTGTGTGTTTTTTTTAGGATACCTACACGATCTCGATCTCATTATCTCATTTATTTGGACTGGATGTTGTGGTACCAACTTTATAGAGAGAGGGTGGTGTTGGTGGTAGTGGGAGGATAGGGTAGGGGTAGTGGATTGGGGTGTATATTTGGTTATGAGGTGCCTACTGACTGTAGGTTTCACTGTGTACATAGGGAAGGCGGGTCTTCTGTATTACTGCGTAGCGTCAAGGATCTCGGTCCAGTGACATTGTCTTAGAGAGGTGTAAGTGTGTGAGGTCGGAATTTATCAGATCGTCCCAGGTTTTTCTGGGTCTACCTACTCCGTAACTACCATCAATTTTGATTGCCCTGCACTTTTTTATGCAGCTATCGTCTTGCATGCGCATCACGTGGTCATACCAACGTAGTCTTCTCTCGAGTAAACACATCTGATCCCTCTTTTTCCTTATTTCTGACTTAGTTCATTTATGCTTTGCCGTTCACGTATATTACTATTACACATCCAACGGAGCATGCATGCTTCGTCCCTTTCCAGTCTACGCAGGTCCTCTTCACACAATGCCCGTGTCTCACTGCATTGTATCATTTCTGTTCATATACAAGCATCATACAATCTGCCTTTCATTTTTAGAGAGAACCCTTTAGCGGCCAACAGCGGTATAAGCTCTCTGAACTCTTTCCATCCCGTTCTGACTCTGGCCACTGTACTTTCAGAGCACCCTCCACCACTGCTGATTTCAGCACCCAGGTAACGGAAAGTGTCTACTATTTCTATAGAACCCTCTGGGCAATAGAAGGAGCTAGTATCCTGTGGACACTTGCTACTTATTGCACCTGAGCATCGGCCACATATAAAGTCTACGTTCTTAGATAGTTTTACCTGTGATCCCACTACATCTTTTATGTACCCATAGTTTGTATTTGGGACATAAAATGGAATTTCTGCCTACTCCTTTCCTACACACTGATCATGGCCATTTCCCTGGGGGTACCTGTGCCCTATTTTCCTTTCTACAAACTAGGACTTTAGTCTTAGACATATATATATATATATGTATATATATATATATATGTATATATATATATATATATATATATATATATATATGTATATCATCATCATCATCATCATCACCGTTTTACGTCCGTTCTTCCACGCTAGCATGGGTTAGATATATATGTATATATATATGTATATATATATATATATGTATATATATATGTATATATATATATGTATATATATATGTATATATATATGTGGATCAGGTTATGAAAGTGGTAATCAGGTTATGAAAGGGTTAAACTAGATGAGATGCAGTTTGGTTTTGTGCCTGGGAAAAGTACAACAGATGCCCTCTTCTTGGTGAGACAATTACAAGAGAGGTTCTTAGAGATGAATAAGCCACTATACTCTATACTGAGCCTTTGTTGACCTAGAGAAGGCTTCTGATAGGGTACCCCGATCTGTCACCTGATGGTCCCTAAGGAAACTAGGTGTTGAGGAATGGCTTGTGAGGACAGTGCAAACTTTGTACAGAGGTGCTGTCAGTAAAGACAGGGTAGGAATGGAGTTTAGTGAGGAATTCCAGATACAAGTAGGAGTACATCAAGGTTCGGTCCTCAGCCCACTCTTGTTCATTATAGTCCTCCAAGCCATAACAGAGAAGTTTAAGACTGGCTGTCCATGGGAACTTCTCTATGCTGGCGATCTGGTTCTTATAGCAGAA
The DNA here is from genome assembly GCA_964016885.1 of Eledone cirrhosa. NCBI lineage: Eukaryota > Metazoa > Mollusca > Cephalopoda > Octopoda > Eledonidae > Eledone > Eledone cirrhosa. The sequence continues at coordinate 7,575,675 of OZ024757.1, read as the reverse complement.
TCAGAATAGGAGCTAGAGAATAAATTCTGGCTATGGAAACAGCAGTTGGAAGCAAGAGGACTGAGGGTGAACCTAGCTAAGAGAAAAGTGTTGATGAGTAGAAAAGCGGACAAAACTCTGATTCCGTCAGGGAAATGGCCATGTTCGATATGCAGAAAAGGAACTAGCATAAATTCTATGAAATGCACACAATGCAGATCCTGGGTACACAAGAGATGTAGCGGGTTAGCAGGCAAACTAACAGGTAGGGAGAAATACGTAGACAGTGATAGACACATTTTTCAAATGCAGGTGGGTGCTATAGAAGTGGTGGATAGCTTCCGGTACCTAGGAGATCAGATTAGCATGGGAGGGGGGGGGCTGTTCCGAGACCATAGTATCTAGAATAAGGACGGGTTGGAAGAAGTTTAGGGAGCTGCTGTCAAGGAAAGGTTTTTCCCTGCGTACGAAAGGCCGATTATATGATGCCCGTGTGAGGAGCGCAATGCTGCATGGCAGTGAGACATGGGCAGCAACTGCAGAGGATATGCGACGGCTGGAGAGAAATGAGCAAGCATGCTCCGTTGAATGTGCAATGTCAATGTGTGTGAACGACCCAGCAGAGATGTGTTGAGAGAGTAACTGTGTCTGAGAGAGATAGGATGTAGTGTACGGGAGAGGAGACTGAGGTGGTATGGACATGTAATGCGCATGGAGGGAGACTGATGGGTGAAGAAGTGCCAGGAAATGCCAGTTGAAGGAAGACGTATTAGAGGTAGACCACGAAAAACATGGGCGGAGGTGGTGAGAACAGACCTCAGATTGCTGAAACTCACAGTGGAGATGACGAAGGACCGTGACAAGTGGAGAGATGCTGTGCTGAATAAGACCCGTCCCACCCTTGCAAGCTGATCCATCAGTTTTATACCCCTATAATTGCTCCTCTCTAGAGCATCCCTTTTACCTTTGTAGCAATTTATGTGAATACTGCTGCACCAGTCTTTGGGTATGTCACCACCATATATAGCCTGATTGATGATGCGTACAACCAGTTTAGTGCCTACATCCCCTGATGCCTTCAGCATCTCAGCAACTATCCCCGATGGTCCAGAAGCCTTACCATTTTTCATTTCCTTAGTCGCCTCTTGTACCCTATATTCGTCACTCTCAATAGCTAGTCCCTCTGTTGGATCTACTGAGGGTAATTTCTCTCTCTCCCATTCGTGCTCCACATTCATCAGTCTTCATAATGACATTTCCAGGCCTCCTTTTTCTGATCATTCGTGACACTAAGTACACCGGCATCATTCCGGACACATTTATCTCCTGCAACATTACATTGACACACTGCCTTGCAATGTGGAACACCGCACGCCTCTGATCTTCCCATCGAAGAACATTGGCAAACCTTCTACTCTCAGCCTCCATGCGTGCTAAGTACACCTGACGTCTAGCTTCTCACTTAGCGGCTGTATATCCTTCTCTACTCCCACCCTTTTTCCAAGCTTTCCATGATAGTCTTTTGTCTCTAATTTTTCATCATACACATCTTGAAGAGCTTTCCTTAATTTGTATTTTAGTGAAAGCTCTTTTAGCTTCCAGACCTTTCTTCTCCATACCTTCCTGTATGTCTCATTCCATCTCTTGCTTACTGAGATATCACTAACGACTAACCTATGCTGTGGGGTACATTCTTCCCCAGGGTATGCCTTGGTATTTGACGCCTGTCCCGCTGCCTAACTAGTAAGAAGTCAATCTGGCTTATTTGCTCGCCTGATTTGTAGGTTATTAGGGGATTGGCAGGTTTCTGGAAGTTTGTGTTGCAAACAGTCAGTGTACTTGCATCACAAAATTCAAGAAGTCTCACTCCTTCTTCATTTCTTGAGCCGTAACCGTGCCCACCATGTACCCCAATGTAACCATCCTGGAGCTGTCCAACATGACCATTGAAGTCCCCTGCTAGCATAATTATGTCTCCATCCTCTGTCATTGCGGTTGTTTGTAAAAGTTGCATATATATATATATATGTATATATATATATATGTGTGTATATGTATGTATGTGTGTGTATATATATTTATATATATGTGTATATATATGTGTGTGTGTGTATATATATTTATATATGTATATGTTAAACCTGTATGGACATGTCACCAGGAGAGGAGATGATAGCTACGTTAGAAAGTCCTATCAGAATGAATTTTTCACTAAACTGCCGTAGAGCAGACCTCTCTAGAGATAGAAGGATATAATTTACAGAGCTTGCTTGAATACCACTGCTTACATTGGAGAGAATTGCTCTGGACAGGAAAGTTGACATCTATAGTTTATCAACATAGAAATATAAAATGTCCACTGTTAAATCTATCTCTACTTCTAAAGTATTCTGTATTATCTCATACTGTTTCTTTTTCATTTCAGAATACCAGATGACATTGGCATAAAGTATTATTTTCAATCTTGGATACACCACCTATATTTATCATTTGAAGACTAAAACATTTTAAACAGAACTTATATAACACTGTTTATATAAATCTATAGTTCAATTACTGTGAAATATTTCCTCAGAACTGAGTTTATTTTCTTCACTATGAGATGGTTTTGTATTTTAACTAAACTTGGGTGAAACATAAGTTTGTATTATCTTCAGATATTAACTGAAATCACAGTTGAGGGAAATATAGAAGATATATTTTTTAGGAATATAATATAAGAAATATTACAAGTAAATCAATTGTATATTCTGTTGAAGAAAATATCATTATTTAAATAAATTGAGTGAGAAGATTAAATGTGAAACACAATCTAAAGTGTTTAGTATTCCTGGTGAGAAGCCATATCACTCTGATAGCTGTGGTAAACCATTCTCTGATAGTAGTGCCTTGCCTAGACACAAACGTATACGTTTTAAGGACCGTGACAAGTGAAGAGATGCTTTGCTGAATAGGACCCATCCCACCCTTGCAAGCAGGGAAAAGCGGACGTAAAATGATGATGATGATGATGATATGGTTTCCCTCATCTATGCCTATATATAGTTAAATTGCTCCATTAAAAGATATATTTTCCAAACATATCAAAGTGATATGGCTTCCCACCTGTATATGTTTGTGTGAAGTTAATGTAGCATTGAAAGAATGATTTACCATAGATATTACACTGATATATATTCGTATTCTCATTAATTCACAATTTTGAGAGGATTTATCACTGATGTCAATGCATTAAGATTTCTCCACTGCATGTATGAGTTTGTGAGTAGTTAGGCTACTTTCCCCAGAGAATGATATAACACAGATATCACAGTGGTATGGCTTCTCTCCTGTATGTATACGTTTGTGGCTAGTTAAGGTACTACTTTGAGAGAATGATTTACCACAGATATCACAGTGGTATGGCTTCTCTCCTGTATGTATATGTTTGTGTCTAGTTAAGGTACTACTTTGAGAGAATGATTTACCACAGATATCAGTGGTATGGCTTGTCTCCTGTATGTATACGTTTGTGGCTAGTTAAGGAACTACTATCTGAGAATGATTTACCACAGATATCACAGCGATATGGCTTGTCTCCTGTATGGGTACATTTGTGTCTACTTAAGGTACTACTATCAGAGAATGATTTACCACATATATCACAGTGCTATGGCTTGTCTCCTGTATGGGTACGTATGTGTCTAGTTAAGGTACTACTGTCAGAGAATGATTTACCACAGATATCACAGTGGTATGGCTTGTCTCCTATATGTATACGTTTGTGGCTAGTTAAGTGACTACTATAAGAGAATAATTTACCACAGATATCACAGTGGTATGGCTTCTCACCTGTATGTAAATGGTTGTGACTAGTTAGGCTACTTTTCCCAGAGAATGATTTAGCACAGATATTACAGTGATATGGTTTGACTCCTGTATGTATAACTTTGTGAGTAGATAAGGTACTACGTATATTGAATGATTTACCACAGATATTGCAGTGATATGGTTTCTCTTCTCCAACCTTTGTCATCTCAACAGGAATACTAAACATTTTCGATTGTGTTTCGCATTTAACCTTTTCACTCAATTTATTTTCCATAATAATTTTATCTCCAACAGAATATACTTGTAATATTTTTTACATTATATTCCTAAAAAATATATCTTCTATATTTCCCTCAGCTGTGATTTCAGTTAATAGTCTTCAAATGATGATAAATAGAGGTGATGTATCCGAGATTGAAAATAATAATTTATCCCAATGTCATCTGGTATTCTGAAATAAGAAAGAAACAGTATGAGATAATACAGAATACTTAAGAAGCAGAGATAGATTTAACAGTGGAAATTTTATATTTCTATATTGGTAAACTGTAGATATCAACTTTCCTTTCCAGAGTAATTCTCTCCAATGCAAACAGTGGTATTCCAGCACGCTCTATAAATGTCATCCTTCTATCTCTAGAGAGGTCTGCTCTATGGCAGTTTAGTGAAAAATTCATTCTGATAGGACTCTCTAATATAGCAATCATCTCCTCTCCTGGTGACATGTCAACACCAGTTTAACTTCCATCTTTTTATTAGTAGGAGTCAATTATTCCTCTATATCTTTTTCTTACTTCTTTTCTATCTTTCTCTGGTGAGTTACGAGTCTATATGAATCCATACAATATCAGATTTCACTTGAAGTTTTATTCTCTCAAAGTAGTGCCTTAACAAACGTATACATACAGGAGACAAGCCATACGACTGTGATATCTGTGGTAAATCATTCTCTCAAAGTAGTACCTTAACTAGCCACAAACGTATACATACAGGAGACAAGCCATACAACTGTGATATCTGTGGTAAATCATTCTCTCAAAGTAGTACCTTAACTAGCCACAAACGTACCCATACAGGAGACAAGCCATATCACTGTGATATCTGTGGTATATCACTCTCTGGGAAAAGTAGCCTAACTACTCACAAACTCATACATACAGAGGAGAAATCTTAACGCATTGACATCAGTGATAAATCCTCTCAAAATTGTGAATTAATGAGAATACAAATATATATCAGTGTAATATCTATGGTAAATCATTCTCTTTCAATGCTACATTAACTTCACACAAACATATACAGGTGGGAAGCCATATCACTTTGATATGTTTGGAAAATATATCTTTTAATGCAGCAATTTAACTAAATATATGCATAGATGAGGGAAACCATATTATCATCATCATCATCAGCATCATTTTACGTCCGCTTTTCCCTGCTTGCAAGGGTGGGATGGGTCCTATTCAGCAAAGCATCTCTTCACTTGTCACGGTCCTTTGTCATCTACACCGTGAGGTTCAGAGGTCTGCCCTTACCACCTCAGTCCATGTAATTCATTTTCTAATTTTGGTTTCACCAAACACTAACATACAGGAGAGGAACCATATCACTGTGATGTCTGTGGTAAATCCTTCTCTAAATGTTGTGGCTTCACTACACAATAACTTACAGGAGAGGAACTATATCCCTGTGATGTCTGTGGTAAATAATTCTCTATATATTGTGGCTTCCCTACACGCTAACATATACAGGAGAGGAACCATATCACTGTGATGTCTGTGATAAATCCTTCTCTATATGTTGTGGCTTCACTACACACTAACATACAGGAGAGGAACCATATCACTGTGGTGTCTGTGGTAAATCCTTCTCTAAATGTTGTGGCTTCACTACACACTAACATATACAGGAGAGGAAGCATATCACTGTGATAAATCCTTCTCTAAATGTTGTGGCTTCCCTACACACTAGCACATACAAGAGAGGAACCATATCACTGTGGTGTCTGTGATAAATAATTCTCTTGTAAAGGTTACTTGATGCAACACAAACACAATCAGACAAGATAAAAACCATGTCACTCACCTAAAATGTTGTTAATATCTTGAATAAAACTGTTTTACTAAGAAATTATTCTTCTTTCATTTTATTTTAGATGTTTTAACCAAGACTTGTGCTGACAAAACTGTATTGTTCAGAATTGACATATGCTATATGTGAATGTATGTGTGTAGAAATTTGTGTCCATGTATATGTTTGTATATAAGTATGTACATATCATCATCATCTTTTTATGTCCGCTTTTCCCTGCTTGCAAGGGTGGGACGGGAACTGATTCTGGCTTGATTTCTACAGCTGGATGCCCTTCTTAACACCAACCTCATTTACAGAGAGTGCTGGGTGCTTTTTTGCCGTGGCACCTCCACGGCCACTTTGCAGTGGAATAATATGAACCCCAGTCCCTATCATCTCATTTCTACAGCTGAGTAAACTGGAGCAATGTGAAATAAAGTGTCTTGCTCAAGGAAACAACACATCACACGGTCTGAGAATTGAACTCACAACCTTTCGATTGCAAGGCCAATGCTCTAACCACTAAGCCATGTGCCTCCACTGTGCATATCTGTATTTGATTTATTTATTATGTATGTGTGTATATGTACGTCATCTTCATCAACATCATCACTGTTTTTATGTCTGTTTTTCTATGCTTCCTTGGGTTGGACATGTCCTTCTCAACATGGCATCTTTCAACTTGTCGTGTTCCTTTGTCATCTCCTCTGTGAGAGTCAGTCATTTGAAGTCAGTTCACACAGCCTCTGTCCAGATCTTTATTGGTCTACCTCTACTATGGCTTCCTTCTACCGGGATGTCCTGGCACTTCTTCACCCACATCCAATGAATCATGGTTGCTTCATTCCTCTCCAGTCTACACTTTTTTCTGCTGTCACAGCCCATGTTTCACTACCATGCAGCATCATATTTTATTGGCAGGTGTTATACAGTCATCCTCCACTGCTAATTAAGTCACAGAAGCTATCAACCACTTCAATGTGTGTATAATTACATGTGTATGTTTATGTGTCTGTGTATATATGTGTATACATCTGCATAGATTTGCAGTATATGATACAGCCGGGAGAACATCTCATATTATCTGGGTCCTTCTAGCAGATCCAGCAAGTGACACATATATATCTGTATAATATATATATACATGTGTGCAAGAGACTAGATGGAGAGGAGAGTGTGCCAGAGTCCTTGTAGGAAAAAGTCGGTGCTACGAATTTTTCTGGGTGACAAATGACGATGGGATGGGTGGTGTAGGTATACTACTAGCTGACAAGTAGGTAGATAAAGTAATCTCAGTGTACAGGGTAAATGCAAGAATCATTAAACTCAGACTAGTCCTGCATAAAACAATTACCACAATAATATCAGCTGACGCACCCCAATCGGGGCTGCCAGCCGAACTTAAGGATAGGTTTTACGAGTCCCTAATGCACACTACTGCTCTAACAGACGACAATGACTTCCTAATCATCGCAGGAGATTTTAACGGACACGTAGGTAAACACTGCGACGGCTTCAATAGAGTACATGGAGGCCAAGGGGTTGGCACAAGAAATGAGGAGGGATTCAGACTTCTAGAATTCTGCGACGCCAATGACATGTCGATATGTAACACAAACTTTAAAAAACCCGACAACCACCTGATCACCTATAGATCAGGGGAGCACTCCAGTCAGATAGATTTTATCCTCATCAGAGGACGTGACAGATGGACGGTCGTAAACACAAAAGCCTTCCCTAGTGAGGAATGTACATCCCAACATAGCTTAGTTGTCAGCGACCTCACGGCCAGAACTAGTCGAACCTGGAAACAGAGACCAACCTGGAGAAGAAAGATCTGGAAGATGAAAGTCCCCTCAACCAGTAACAGATTTAAAGATATTTTACTCAATGCCTACGACAGTAAAGAAGAACAGATAGAGACATTCAATGTAGAAGAGAACTGGGAGTTCCTAAAAAATAATTTACTAGAGGCGACGGATGAGGTCTGTGGCTGGAGTAAGACCTCAAGCAGGAGGAGAGTGACTTGGTGGTGGAACAATAAGGTAGATGAAGCAGTTAAGGCCAAGAGACAGGCATGGAAAGAATGGAAGAATGGGGGGAGCAGGGTACATTACATAGAGACCAAGAGGGAAGTTAGGGGACAAGTATACTTAGCTAGGAGGGAAGCAGAGGATAGAAAATTCAAGCATGTTTTGCAACCTGAGGGCCAGAAACAGGAGGTATTCAAGATTGCGAGGCAGTGTGTCAGAGATAGTTGTGATGTCATTGGAGAGAAGTGTATCCGGAATGATAAAGGTGAGCTTGCCCTCACAAGTGTTGAGAAGAAAGATGCATGGAAGAGTCATTATGAGAGATTACTAAATGAGGAGAATGCATGGGAAGAAGAGACCCTACCCCAAGTAGACCCTATAGAGGGGCCAGCAGTACAAGTCAGCAGCAACGTAGTAAGTAAGGCAATCAAAGATATGAAGATGGGGAAGGCAACTGGTCCATCGAGTATAGCTGCCGAGATGCTGAAGGCATCTGGGTCTGTAGGTCACACTATAACCACACGTATTGTTAACCAGGTAATACTAGGTGTCATAGCAAAAGATTGGTGCAGTAGCATCATTGTCAACTGCTACAAAGGTAAAGGCGATGCACTATATAGAGGAAACTTGAGAGGTATGAAGCTGATGGACCAGGTCATGAAAGTAACAAAGAGTTATAGCACAGTTGATTAGGGACCGGGTGAAAATAGACAAGATGCAATTTGGGTTTGTACCAGGAAGAGGCACCACTGATGCCCTCTTCCTTCTGAGGCAGTTACAGGAAAAGTACCTAGCTAAAAGTAAGCCACTCTACTTGGCATTTGTCGACCTTGTGAAAGCCTTTGACAGAGTTCGACATGCTGTAATCTGGTGGGCTCTTAGAAAACTAGGAGTAGATGAATGGCTTGTGAAAGCCATGTTTTGGGGAGCAGTCAGCAAAGTTAGGATTAACCTAATGCGGTCCCTAGGGCATTGAAAATTTGAAAAACACTCACAGGACTATAAATATTACATGTGTAAATTTGAAAACAATCGGTTGGTTGGTTCTTGAGTTTTAGACATTCTCTATTTTAGATATCATCATCACCGTTTTACGTCCATTCTTCCACACTAGCATGGGTTAGACGGGTTGTTCTGTTCTGGGCAGTGTCTGGTCGGCTGACCATTCCTTGCTCATAAAGGAACTGATTTGGCTTGATTTCTAGAGCTGGATGCCCTCCTAACACCAACCTCATTTACAGTAAGTGCTGGGTGCTTTTTCGTGGCGCCTACACGTCCACTTTACAGTGTGGGCTGAGTGCTTTTTTGCCGTGGCACCTCCACGACCACCTTGCAGTGGGGAGTGAGGGGGCATATTGTCTATATGCTTCAGCTTGTACCCATGGGAGGTCGGGTATTCTGTATTACTGCGTGACGCCAGAGGTCACGGTCGTGTGTCATCACCTTTGAGAGATGTAATTGGGTAAGGTCGGCTTTTATCTCCTCATCCCAGGTCATCTTGGGTCTCCCCACTCCGCGGCTTCCATCGACTTCTAGTGCTCTGCACCTTTTTATGCAGCTGTCATCCTTCATACGCATCACATGTCCATACCAACGCAACTGCCTCTCCTGCACACAGCATTTGATTCCTCTTATGCTCAGTCTCTCTCTCAGATATATATATTATATTATATATATATGTTATATATATTATATGATATATATATATTATATGATATATATATATTATATATATATATATATGTTATATATATATATTATATATATATCAACCCACACTATAAAGTGGACATGTAGGCACCACGGAAGAAAAGCACCCAGCACTCACTGTAAATAAGGTTGGTGTTAGGAAGGGCATCCATCTGTAGAAATCAAGCCAAAATCAGTTCCCATATGAGCAAGACAAGGTCAGCCAACCGGACACTGCCCACAACAGGACAACCCATCAAACCCATGCTAGCATAGAAGAACGGACGTAAAACACTGATGTTGATGATATATATATATATATATCATCATCATCATTTTACGTTCGCTTTTCCCTGCTTACAAGGGTGGGACGGCTCTTATTCAGCACAGCATCTCTCCACTCGTCACGGTCCTTCGTCATCTCCATAGTGAGCTTCAATCATCTGAGGTCTGTTCTCACCACCTCCGCCCATGTTTTTCGTGGTCTACCTCTACCACGTCTTCCTTCAACTGGCATTTCCTGGCACTTCTTCACCCATCAGTCATCCTCCATGCTCATCACATGTCCATACCACCTCAGTCTCCTCTCCCGTACACTACATTCTATCCCTCTCAGACAAAGTTTCTCTCTCAACACATTTATGCTGGGTTGTTCAAGCACATATACACTGCACATCCAACTGAGCATGCTTGCCTCATTTCTCTTCTGCCGTAGCATATCCTCTGCATTTGCTGACATGTCTCACTACCATGCAGCATCGCGCTCCTCACACAGGCATCATACAACCGGCCTTTCATACGCAGGGAGAAAACCTTCTTCAGCAGAGGAATCAGCTCCCTAAACTTCTTCCAACCCGTCCTTATTCTAGATACTATGGCCTCGGAACACACTCCTCCCATGCTAATCTGATCTCCTAGGTACCGGAGGCTATCCACCACTTCTATAGAACCCAACTGTATTTGAAAAATGTGTCTATCACTACGATTACTACTGCCAACTTTCCCTGTACATCTACTGCATACATATTTCTCCCTACCTGTTAGTTTGCCTGCTATCCCGCTACATCTCTTGTGTACCCAGGATCTGCATTGTGTGCATTTTATAGAATTTATGCCAGTTCCTTTTCTGCATATCGAACATGGCCATTTCCCTGACGGAATCAGAGTTTTGTCCTGTTTTCTACTCATCAACACTTTTGTCTTAGCTAGGTTCACTCTCAGTCCTCTTGCTTCCAACTGCTGTTTCCATAGCCAGAATTTATTCTCTAGCAACTCTACTGATTCTGCTATAAGAACCAGATCGTCAGCATAGAGAAGTTCCCATGGACAGCCAGTCTTAAACTCCTCTGTTATGGCTTGGAGGACTATAATGAACAAGAGCGGGCTGAGGACCGAACCTTGATGTACTCCTACTTATATCTGGAATTCCTCACTAAACTCCATTCCTACTCTGTCTTTACTGACAGCACCCATGTACATAGTTTGCACTGTCCTTACAAGCCATTCCACAACAGCAAGTTTCCTTAGGGACCACCAGATGTCAGATCGGGGCACCCTATCAAAAGGCCTTCTCTAGGTCAACAAAGGCTAAGTATAGTGACTTATTCTTCTCTAAGAACCTCTCTTGCAATTGTCTCACCAAGAAGAGGGCATCTGTTGTTCTCTTCCCAGGCACAAAACCAAACTGCATTTCATCAAGTTTGACCCTTTCTCTAATCAGTTGTGCTAATATCCTTTCTGCCACTTTCATAACCCGATCCATCAGTTTTATACCCCTATAATTGTTCCTCTCCAGAGCATCCCCTTTTTATATATACACACATATATATATATGTATATATATATATATATATATATATATAGTGAAAAATTGAACGGGAACAAAACAGAGAGGCAGTATGAACAAAGTATATATATATTATATATCATATATTATATATGTATACATACAGGGTGCGGACGATAATTATTCGCAAGATTACTGTCTAGGAAAAAATAACAATAGTTTTGTTTTTTAAGATTTATTTATCAAACTTGGGTCAGTTTGTCTTCATGACTTGTTCTTTCAATCTCACTCGATAACCCTGCCATTGGCTTTGATGACGGCCTCGAAACCGGCTAAAGGCCTTCGTCACTGTCCCCTTACTTAGGCCCCTAAAGGCACTTGTGATCCTGGCCTTCAGATCGTCTTTGGTATTGCAGCTGGATCTGTTGGTGCCTCATTCCACTGTGCCCCACACAAAGAAGTCGAGAGGATTGCAGTCAGGTAAGCTGGGAGGGCAGATGTCAGGGGAGGTGAGGTCGATGAAGTTCTCTGACAGCCAGGCTTGGACCTTTTGGCTGGTATGGCAGGGCGCTGAGTCTTGCAGCCACACGTATGCCCTACCTGGTTGATCCAGGGCTTTACTACCTCGCTCAGAACGCGAATGTAGCCATCGGTGTTCAGCTTGAGACCCTCAGGGAAGCAGTCAGGTGGCATTACGTCACCTTGACTGCTGACGACACCTAATACCAATGTTGTCGGTGGAAACTTTATCTGTATGACTCTGGGCACGTCTTTGGATGAGACAGCGAGCCACCTGTTGTTCTGGGAGTTGATTTTCTGGTCTTATTTGTCCTCCCGGCGCTGATTCCAAGAAGAACTCCGTGTCTCTTCCACAAATTTGGAGGTTCAAAATTATTCATAATCAATTATTCTGAAAATAAATAATGGAAATATAGTCACTGTTTTTATGAGGACAAGAGTGACAACGGAAGTAAAAGAAATTTGCATAAAATTAGTAGTTGAAAATTGCGACCAAATATCGTCCACACCTGTACATATATATATCATATATACATACATATATATATACATATATATATATATTCATTGATGTCCTCTCTTTAAGCCTTTTTCCTGCTGATTCAATCTTATATAACGTCTTGCAGACTAAATGGAGGGTATTGTAGTGACCTACATTCCGAGGGCTCATGGATACATTCTCTGTGCGTTGTTTGGCTCAGTTCAGCCAATCGCTACCAGCGTAGGAAAATGTATCTCGACCTCCGCCCAGAAGGAAAAATTCCTGCGGAGATTCGAAACTCTCTCTCTTGCAGTTCGACACCGTGAAGGTAAACATCTCTTGCTTTCGTTCCTCAAGCATAGACAATATGTAGTAACAGATATCTCTACAGGTCTGGCTAACGCCTCAGCCAGTTGACCGTACGTCTTTAAATCTTTATAACCTTTTTATTGATAACATTAACTATCCTCTCAAGAGACATTCTTCTAACCTTTGTAATCTGTAAATAAATTATATATAAACAATTATAAAGTCGTACGATGCTATTTTCCACAACATTGCTTTTAACATCTTCAATGGTGACTTCCGTCATACAATACACAAATACACACATTCTCAACACAAACATCTACTAAACGTAAGAGTTTAAAGAAAGAAAAGTCTGTAATGGATAATTTCACTGCTATTTCTAGCAGTCAGAGACACTACATCGATATATAATTGATATTTTACTGAGTGATTCCTTTTCATTTACTATCGGTTAAATACGATTGGAACTGTCTGAACGTATTAAATTATATCAGGGACTTTTAACTAATGACACCGGTAAGGGAGTTAAATCATTTCCAACGATATCGAGTACCTGTTGCCTTCTCAATCTAATTATATCTTGTGTAACAATTATATATATATATATATATATACACACACAGTTTTTTTTTTCTCCCCGACATCAGTCTTACACTGTCATATCTATTCTTACTTTACAATTGTGTCTACTAGGAGTTCCATTACAATCTGTAGTAGTAAAACTACTATTTCACCAGAACATCTGCTATCAGTCATTTATAGACAATATATATATTTTAGACCACATATCAACCTAATATATATATATTTCCTATCTAATCTGTAGCTAAAGACATAAAGTCAGCCTCACTACTTCATTCTGACAAGATATCAATTTATGACTAAAGATGAAGAAGATACACCAACGTTAATGTCGTGAAATAAAGCTGATAACATTGAAACTTCTAATTTGATAACAAAGAGATTATTTCTTTGGTTGTTTAGTAACAACTAACAACACAACACATTGATTATATGTGAAGGAGGTAAGTTGACAAAGATTTACTTAATGTCTATATTAATGTGTGTAAATAATATAATTATGTGAACCTTACAACGATCCAGTAATTTACCAGATTCCACTGTTACATGTGATATAAAATATATTGTTATCATGACTGTCTTTATTATTTAAATTACCTCCGTCTATTTAATTCTCTTGTTCACTACCTTACATTATAAAATATAGTTTATATTTAGCTGTACCATGTTATTGCTTTAAGTAAATTAAAGATATCTTTATTATTTAAATTACCTCCGTTTATTTAATTATCTTGTTCACTACCTTACATTATATAATATAGTTTATATTTAGCTGTACCTTGTTGTTGTTTCAGGGAAGTTTTGTTCCTTTTAGTCTAAATCTATTTTGATATAATTTACATCATCATAGTTTTACGTACGTTTTTAAGTCCTGGCATGGGTTGGATGGGTCCTTTTAAGCACAGCATCTCCCCACTCGCTTGTTCCTTCGTCATTTTCTCAGTGAGTCTCAGCAATTTGAGATCAACTCTCACCACATCTACCCTGGTCTCCCTCTAGTACGGCTTCCCTCTTCTGGTATTCCGTGGCACTTCTTTAACCAGTGATCACCATCCATGCATATCACATATCCCTACCAAAGCAGTCTTCTCTCTTGCACACCACTTCGGTTTCCGCTGAAGTCCAAATTCTTCATCAATTTATCCAAGCTCTGCCTTCCTCTCACATTTACGTTGCACATCCAACGAAGCATAGTTGCTCAATTTCTCTCCAGCTTATGCATGTCTTCTGCAGTTACTGCCCTTGTTTCACTTCCATGCAGTATTGCACTTTACACACAGGCATTGTACAGCCAACATCTTTGTACGTAGGGAGAAACTTTATTTGCCAACAGTGGAAGTAGCTCTCTAAACTTCAGTCCTATCCTCTCTTACGAGGCACCCTCCTCTGCTGCTAATTAGGTTACCTAGATAGCGGAAGCTACCATTGTGTACAGTTTATGCCTACTTCTTTCCTACATATGCAGTAGGGTCACTTATTCTCTAGTTCTTTTATGGATTCAGCTATAAGGACGAGATCATTCACATAGACCTTTTCTCATGAACAGCCAGTCTTAAACTCATTGGTTATGGCCTGGAGAACTATGATGAACAGCAGTGGGTTGTGAACTGAACCACGATGAACACCTACCTGTACATTGAATTCTTCACTAAACTCCCTTCCTACTCTCGCTTTACTGACAGCTCCTCTGTACAAGGCTTGCACTGCTCTCAAAAGCCATTCTCCACCTAATTTTCTGAAGGACCACCAGATAATAGAGTAAGGTACTCTGTCAAAGGCCTTTTCTAGATCTATAAAAGCTAAATATTGCAGCTTAATCTTGGCTAGGAACCTCTCTTGTCGTTGTGTCACTAACAAGTTTCATCAGTAATTCCAAAGAGAATGTCAATTATATGTGTGTGTGTGTTGAACAATGAACATAAAACAAAAGTCTAAGATTGCTTCTTAATTTATTCTCTGCATTCATCAATCTCTCATAGTAACATTTCAAGGCCTCTTTCTTTTGAGCATCAGTGGTGAAAAGTGTACCAATGTCATTTCTAACACACCTTTCCCTGTCTTGCAATGTGGAACACTTCACACCTCTGATTCTCATGTCTCAATACGTTGGCAAACTTTCTTTTTTCAGCCTCTCTCTGTGTTATGTATACCTGTCTTCTAGCTTCTCTCTTAGCTACCTGCTCCTGGTCTGACGCCCCTATTTTTCCAGTCTTTCCATGCCTGTCACTTGTCTTTAACCCTTTATCATTTAAACTGGCCGTATCCAGTCAGAATTCTCTCACTTCTTTCTGTTCAAACCGGCTGTAACTCGCTGCTCATATTGATGTTAATGTATTGTCCTCAAAATAAGTAATATCAAAGTCTCATAGATTCAATATTATGTGAGATAAAGACTTTACCATGAAAATATAATAGTAAATATAGAGTAATGTAAATGCTACAGGGTTAATAGCTCTATCTACTGTGCTGTTTCACCACTAGGTCACCCTCTGTCTGGCTGGTACTTTGTTCCAGCCACAAGTCTTATAAATTATTCCAAAGAAATTGTCAATTATATATGTGTGTTTGTGGGTATTGAACATTGAAAATAAAACAAAAGTCTGAGATATGGTTCATTGTTTTACAATCGTTTCAGAGGGTTGATTGATCATGGTAAATCAATATATTGATACGGTGTGATTGATCAGGGATTTTGAGACTAGAAATAGTTAGTGACATAACAACTACCTGTTTGTCAATATATCAATCTACCATGATCAATCAAATCTCTGAAATGATCGTAAAACAATGAACTAATTAAGAACATATCTTTATCTCTAGTTTTACTTTCATTGTTCAAAACACACACATATATATATAAATGACTGTAACTCTAGAAGAATCTTTGAAGAAACCTTATGTGATAAGATCCTACTACAAAAACTATAACTTTCATCACCCAATCTTGTTGAAACCAGCTCTTCAAGGCTGCAATGTGTTCTAACAATGTTATCGGTCTCTCCCTAAACACTGGAATACTAGTATATAGTATAAGGGTGGGACAGGTCCTATTCAGCACAGCATCTCTCCACTTGTCATCTCCTCGGTGAGTTTCAGCAATCTGAGGTCTTCTCTCACCACCTCCGCCAATGTTTTACGTGGTCTACCTCTTCTGCGTCTTCCTACTACTGGGATTATTTGGCACTTCTTTACCCAGTGGTCACATGTCCATACCATCTCAGTCTTCTCTCCTGCACACCACAACTTATCCCTCTAATACCCAGTTTCTTTCTCAACTCGTCTATGCTTGGTCGTTCACACACATTGACATTGCACATCCAACGGAGCATGCTTGCTTCTCTCCAGTCTTCAAATGATGATAAATAGAGGTGATGTATCCGAGATTGAAAATAATAATTTATCCCAATGTCATCTGGTATTCTGAAATAAGAAAGAAACAGTATGAGATAATAGAGAATACTTAAGAAGCAGAGAT
This sequence comes from Eledone cirrhosa, assembly GCA_964016885.1. NCBI lineage: Eukaryota > Metazoa > Mollusca > Cephalopoda > Octopoda > Eledonidae > Eledone > Eledone cirrhosa. The sequence goes on along the minus strand of OZ024757.1, from coordinate 7,558,939 downwards.
AGATTTAACAGTGGAAATTTTATATTTCTATATTGGTAGACTGTAGATATCAACTTTCCTGTCCAGAGTAATTCTCTCCAATGCAAACAGTGGTATTCCAGCATGCTCTATAAATGTTATCCTTCTATCTCTAGAGAAGTCTGCTCTATGGCAGTTTAGTGAAAAATTCCTTCTGATAGGACTCTCTAACATAGCTATTATCTCCTCTCCTGGTGACATGACAACACCAGTTTAACTTCCATCTTTTTATTAGTAGGAGTCAATTGTTCCTCTACATCTTTTTCTTACTTCTTTTCTATCTTCCTCTGGGAGAAATCGGCTGTGTTTAGACCAGGAGTTACGAGTCTATATGAATCCATACAATATCTGATTTCACTTGAAGTTTTATTCAGATCTCAATTCTGTTCAAACGAGAGAGGTGATGGGCTCGATCAGGTTTTTAAATATGCCTGAGAAATACTGTATGTCACTTAGTGTACCCCTACGACTCCACTAGTGTTTCATTTGTTGAGGACTAGATCTGGGTTAGCCAGCCAAGTATCAGTAGAAGGGAAAACAGAGCCCTGATCCCCTCAGAAAAATGGCCTTGCTCTGTGTGCTAGAAAGGTGTAGGTAGAAATTCCATTCTCTGTCCAAAATACAAACAATGGGTACACAAGAGATGTAGTGGGATCTCAGGTAGGTTAGCTAAGAATATAGGTTTTACATGTGGCCATTGCACAGGAGCAGTAGGCAGCAAACATTCACAGGAAGCAACGATTGACTTTCGTCAAATTGGACCGAGGAAACAATGTTTCCATTGGTCTTTCCAATTGCTAATACTACCTATCAGTCACAACTCCAGGTAGAAGGAGTAATGTGAAATAAAATGTCTTGCTCAAAGACATAACACATCACCCGGTCGGTGAATCAAACTCACAACCTCACGATTGCGAATCCAATTCTCTAACCACTCAGCCACACGCCTTCACAGGAAACAAGCCCTAACAAACTGTTGGAGGGTCACATAGAAGAGGTAGACAGCTTCTGTTACCTGGGTGATGATACAATCAGTGGAGGGGGGGGGGGGGGTGTTCTGAAAGTAGAGCAGCCTGAGTGAACATGGAATGGAAAAGGTTCAGGATGCTACTACCACTGCAACTTACTAAAGGCTTTTTCTTCAAAACAAAGGGCAGGTTGAATAATGCGGGTATATAAACAGTTTAACACACACACATATATATATATATATATTTATATATATATAATTGTGTGTATATATATATATATACATTAAGACAATGTCACTGGACCGAGATCTTTGGCGCTACTCAGTAATACAGAAGATCCGCCTTGCCTATGTACATAGCGAAACCTACAGTCAGTAGGCACCTCTTAACCAAATATACATCCCACTACCCCTATTCCACCCCATCAACACCACCCTATCTCTGTAAAGTTATGTTGGTACCACAACATCCAGTCCTAAATAAATGAGATCATGTAGGTGTCACGACAAAAAAACACACAGTCCACGCTGTAATGTGGCCGTGTAGGTAACATGGTAAAAACCTCCCAGTCCACACTGTAAAAGGGGTTGGTGTTAGGAAGGATATCCAGCCATAGAAAACCCGCCATCTAGTCCTATACAAGTGAGATACGGTCACCCGACCAATCTTGCCCCAAGTGGGACAATTCCCATATAAACCCATGCCAGCGTGGAAGGTAGACGTTAAACGATGATGATGATGACAATCAATATATATAATCTAAATAGAATGGTATAATGAAAGCATATAATGTAGGTACAGCAGTATTCTCATAAATTGCTACAAAGGTAAAGGGGATGCTCTAGAGAGGAGCAATTATAGGGGCATAAAGCTGATGGATCAGGGTATGAAAGTGGCAGAGAGAATATTAGCGCAGCTGATTAGAGAAAGGGTCAATTTAGATGAGATGCAGTTTGGTTTTGTGCCTCGGAAAAGTACAACAGAAACCCTCTTCATAGTGAGGCAACTACAAGGAGGTTCTTAGAGAAGAATAAGTCACTATACATATCTTTTATTGACCTAGAGAGGGTCTTTGATAGGGTACCCTGATCTGTCATCTGGTGGTCCCTAAGGAAACTAGGTGTAGAGGAATGGCTTGTGAGGACAGTGCTAGCTATGTACAGGGGTGCTGTCAGTAAAGTGAGGGTAGGAATGGAGTTTAGTGAGGAATTCCAGATACAAGTAGGTGTACGTCAAGGTTCGGTCCTCAGCCTACTCTTGTTCGTTATAGGCCTAAAAGCCATAACAGAGGAGTTTAAGACTGGATGCCCATGGGAACTTCTCTATGCTGATGATCTGGTTCTTATAGCAGAATCAGCGAATCAGTAGAGGGGTTAGAGAATAAATTCTGGCTATGGAAACAGCAGTTGGAATCAGGAGGCCTGAGAGTGAACATAGCTTAAACAAAAGTGTTGATGAGTAGAAAAGAGGACAAAACTCTGATTCCATCGTGGAAATGGCCATGTTCGATATGTGGGAAAGGAACTGGCATAAATTCCATAAAATGTACGCAATGCAGATGTTGGGTACACAAGAGATGTAGTGGGATAGCAGGCAAACCAACAGGTAGGGATAACTATGTATGCAGTAGATGTACAGGGAAAGTTGGCAGTAGTAATCGCAGTGATAAACACATTTTTCAAATACAGGTGGGTTCTATAGATGTGGTTGATAGCTTCCGGTACCTAGGTGATCAGATTAGCATGGGAGGGGTGTTCCGAGGCCATTGTATCTAGAATAAGGATGGGTTGGAAGAAGTCTAGGGAGCTGCTTCCTCTGTTGACAAAGAAGGGTTTGTCCCTGCATACGAAAGGATGGTTATATGATGCCGATGTGCGATGCTGCATGGTAGTAAGACATGGGCAGCAACTGCAAAGGATAAACACAGCCGATTTCCCCCAGAGGAAGATAGAAAAGAAGTAAGAAAAAGATGTAGAGGAACAATTGACTCCTACTAATAAAAAGATGGAAGTTAAACTGGTGTTGTCATGTCACCAGGAGAGTAGATAATAGCTATGTTAGAGAGTCCTATCAGAAGGAATTTTTCACTAAACTGCCATAGAGCAGACTTCTCTAGAGATAGAAGGATAACATTTATAGAGCATGCTGGAATACCACTGTTTGCATTGGAGAGAATTACTCTGGACAGGAAAGTTGATATCTACAGTCTACCAATATAGAAATATAAAATTTCCACTGTTAAATCTATCTCTGCTTCTTAAGTATTCTCTATTATCTCATACTGTTTCTTTCTTATTTCAGAATACTAGATGACATTAGGATAAATTATTATTTTCAATCTCGAATACATCACCTCTATTTATCATCATTTGAAGACTATTAACTGAAATCACAGTTGAGGGAAATATAGAAGATATATTTTTTAGGAATATAATCTAAAAAATATTACAAGTATATTCTGTTGGAGATAAAATTATTATGGAAAATAAATTGAGTGAAAAGGTTAAATGCGAAACACAATCGAAAATGTTTAGTATTCCGGGCGAGATGACAAAGGTTGGAGAAGAGAAAGCATATCACTGCAATATCTGTGGTAAATCATTCAATATACGTAGTACCTTAACTACTCACAAAGTTATACATACAGGTGACAAACCATATCACTGTAATATCTGTAGTAAATCAATCTCTGGGAAAAGTAGCCTAACTAGTCACAACCATTTACCTACAGGTGAGAAGCCATATCACTGTGATATCTGTGGTAAATCATTCACTAAAAGTAGTACCTTAACTACTCACAACCATTTACATACAGGTGAGAAGCCATATCACTGTGATATCTGTGGTAAAACATTCCCTCGAAGTGATGCATTAACTAAACACTTACGTACCCATACAGGAGACAAGCCATACCACTGTGACATCTGTGGTAAATCATTCTCTCAAAGTAGTCACTTAACTAGACATAAACGTATACATACAGGACAGAGGACATATCACTGTGATATCTGTGGTAAATCATTCAATAAAAGTAGTACCTTGACTACACACCTGCGTATACATACAGGGTATATGTCATATCACTGTGATATCTGTGGTAAATCTTTCTCTGAGAGTAGTTCCTTAACTAGCCACAAACGTATGCATACAGGAGACAAGCCATACCACTGTGATATCTGTGGTAAATCATTCTCTGAGAGTAGTAAGTTAACTAGACACAAATATATACATACAGGAGAGAAGCCATACCACTGTGATATCTGTGGTAAATCATTCTCTGATAGTAGTACCTTAACTAGACACAAACGTACCCATACAGGAGACAAGCCATATCACTGTGATATCTGTGGTAAATCATTCTCATTAAGTAGTAAGTTAACTAGACACAAACATATGCATACAGGAGAGAAGCCATACCACTGTGATATCTGTGGTAAATCATTCTCTGATAGTAGTACCTTAACTAGACACAAACGTACCCATACAGGAGACAAGCCATATCACTGTGATATCTGTGGTAAATCATTCTCATTAAGTAGTAAGTTAACTAGACACAAACATATGCATACAGGAGAGAAGCCATATCACTGTGATATCTGTGGTAAATCATTCTCTGATAGTAGTACCTTAACTAAACACAAACGTACCCATACAGGAGACAAGCCATATCATTGTGATATCTGTGGTAAATCATTCTCATTAAGTAGTACCTTAACTAGCCACAAACATATACATACAGGAGACAAGCCATATCGCTGTGATATCTGTGGTAAATCATTCTCTCGAAGTAGTCACTTAACTTCCCACAAACGTATACATACAGGAGACAAGCCATTTCACTGTGATATCTGTGGTAAATCATTCTCTCGAAGTAGTCACTTAACTTCCCACAAACGTATACATACAGGAAACAAGCCATATCGCTGTGATATCTGTGGTAAATCATTCTCCCGAAGTAGTCACTTGACTTCCCACAAACGTATACATACAGGAGACAAGCCATACCACTGTGATATCTGTGGTAAATCATTCTCTGATAGTAGTACCTTAACTAAACACATACATACCCATACAGGAGACAAGCCATACCACTGTGATAGCTGTGGTAAATCATTCTCTCAAAGTGGTCACTTAACTTTACACAAACGAATACATACAGGTGAGAAGCCATATCGCTGTGATATCTGTGGTAAATCATTCTCTGATAGTAGTACCTTAACTAAACACAAACATACCCATACAGGAGACAAGCCGTACCACTGTGATATCTGTGGTAAATCATTCTCTCAAAGTAGTACCTTAACTAGACACAAACATATACATACAGGAGAGAAGCCATACCACTGTGATATCTGTGGTAAATCATTCTCTGGGGAAAGTAGCCTAACTACTCACAAACTCATACATGCAGAGGAGAAATCTTAACGAATTGACATCAGTGATAAATCCTCGCAAAATTGTGAATTAATGAGAATACAAATATATATCAGTGTAATATCTATGGTAAATCATTCTCTTTCAATGCTACATTAACACAAATATATACAGGTGGGAAGCCATATCACTTTGATATGTTTGGAAAATATATCTTTTAATGCAGCAATTTAACTAAATATATGCATAGATGAGGGAAAACATATCATCATCATCATTTTACGTCTGCTTTTCCCTGCTTGCAAGGGTGGGATGAATCCTATTCAACACAGCATCTCTCCACTTGTCACGGTCCTTTGTCATATACACCGTGAGCCCATGTAAATCATTTTCTAATTTTGGTTTCACTAGACACTAACATACAGGAGAAGAACTATATCACTGTGATGTCTGTGGTAAATCCTTCTCTATATGTTTTGGTTTCACTAAACACTAACATACAGGAGAGGAACCATATCACTGTGATAAATCATTCTCTAAATGTTGTGGTTTAACTAGACACTAATATACAGGAGAGGAACCATATCACTGTGATGTCTGTAGTAAATCATTCTCTAAATGTTGTGGCTTCACTACACACTAATATACAGGAAAGGAACCATATCCCTGTGATGTCTGTGATAAATCATACTCTAAATGTTGTGGCCTGCCTACACACTAACATATACAGGAGAGGAACCATATCCCCGTGGTGTCTGTGATAAATCATTCTCTAAATGTTGTGACTTCACTACACACTAACATATACAGGAGAGGAACCATATCATTGTGGTGTCTGTGGTAAATAATTCTCTTGTAAATGTTACTTGATGCAACACAAACACAATCAGACAAGGTAAAAACCATGTGACTCACCTAAAATACTGCCACCAATGTTGTTAATATCTTGAATAAAACTGTTTTACTAAGAAATTCTTCTTCTTTCATTTTATTTGTAGAAGTTGTAACCAAGACTTGTGCTGACTAAACTGTATTGTTCAGAATTGACATATGTTATATGTGAATGTATGTGTGTAGAAATTTGTGTCCATGTATATGTTTGTATATAAGTATGTGCATATCATCATCATCATCATTTTGTGTCCGCTTTTCCCTGCTTGCAAGGGTGGGACTGAATTGATTCTGGCTTGATTTCTACAGCTGGATGCCCTTCCTAACACCAACCTCATTTACAGTGAATGCTGGGTGCTTTTTGCCGTGGCACCTCCACGACCACTTTGCAGTGGAATGATAGGAACCCCAGTCCCTATCATCTCATTTCTTCAGCTGAATAAACTGGAGCAATGTGAAATAAAGTGTCTTGCTCAAGGAAACATCACATCACACAGTCTGAGAATTGAACTCACAACCTTTCGATTGCAAGGCCAATGCTCTAACCACTAAGACATGTGCCTCCACTGTGCATATCTGTATTTGATTTATTTATTATGTATGTGTGTATATGTACGTCATCTTCATCAACATCATCACTGTTTTTATGTTCGTTTTTCTATGCTTCCTTGGGCTGGACATGTCCTTCTCAACATGGCATCTTTCAACTTGTCGTGTTCCTTTGTCATCTCCTCTGTGAGAGTCAGTTCACACAGCCTCTGTCCAGGTCTTTCTTGGTGTACCTCTACTATGGCTTCTTTCTACTGTGATATCCTGGCACTTCTTCACCCAGCTGTCATTATCCATGTGTATCACATGTCCGTACCAATCCAGTCTTCTCTCTTACACATCTCATAAGATCCCTCTTAAACCCAGCTTCTCCCTCAATTTGTCCAAGCTCTGCCTTTCTCTCACACTTAAATGGCACATCCAATGTATCATGGTTGCTTCATTCCTCTCCAGTCTACACTTTTTTTCTACTGTCACAGCCCTTGTTTCACTACCATGCAGCATCATATTTTATTGGCAGGTGTTATACAGTCATCCTCCACTGCTAATTAAGTCACAGAAGCTATCAACCACTTCAATGTGTGTATAATTACAAGTGTATCTTTGTGTTTGTGTATATATGTGTATACATCTGCATAGATTTGCAGTATATGATACAGCCGGGAGAACATCTCATATTATCTGGGTCCTTCTAGCAGATCCAGCAAGTGACACATATATATATATATATATTATATATATATGTATAATATATATATATACATATATATATCGTCAGTCGATCGACTTTCGTCAAATTGGACCGAAGAAACAATGTTTCCATTGGTCTTTCCAATTGCTAATACTATCTATTGGTCACAACTCCAGGTAGAAGGAGCAACGTGAAGTAAAGTGTCTTGCTCAAGGACATAACACATCACCCGGTCCGAGATTTGAACTCACAACCTTTCAATTACAAGCCCAATGTTCTAACCACTAAGCCATATATATTATATATATATTACTAGCCGAATGTGCTGGAGATCGCTAAATCGCCTAATGCGGTCCCTAGGGCATTGAAAATTTGAAATTTTTCTCCTCAAAACACTCACAGGACTATAAATATTACATGTCTAAAGTTTAAAGACAATCGGTTGGGTGGTTCTTCAGTTTTAGGCATTCTCTATTTTAGATATCATCATCATCCTCATCACTGTTTTACGTCCGTTCTTCCACGTTAGCATGGGTTAGACAGGTTGTCCTGTTCTGGGCAGTGTCTGGTCGGCTGACCATTCCTTGCTCATACAGGAACTGGTCTGGCTTGATTTCTACAGCTGGATGCCCTTCCTAACACCAACCTCATTTACAGTGAGTGCTGGGTGCTTTTTCGTGGCGCCTACACGTCCACTTTACAGTGTGGGCTGGGTGCTTTTTTGCCGTGGCACCTCCACGACCACCTTGCAGTGGGGGGTGTGGGGGCATATTGTCTATATGCTTCAACTTGTACCCATGGGAGGTCGGGTACTCTGTATTACTGCGTGACGCCAGAGGTCACGGTCGTGTGTCATTGCCTTTGAGAGGTGTAATTGGGTAGGGTCGGCTTTTATTACCTCATCCCAGGTCATCTTGGGTCTCCCCACTCCGCGGCTTCCATCGACTTCTAGTGCTCTGCACCTTTTTATGCAGCTATCATCCTTCATACGCATCACATGTCCATACCAACGCAACCGACTCTCCTGCACACAGCATTTGATTCCTCTGATGCTCAGTCTGTCTCAGATATATATAGATATATATATTATATTATATATATATATATGTTATATATATTATATGATATATATATATTATATATATTATATGATATATATATATTATATATATATATATTATATATATATTATATATATATCAACCCATACTATAAAGTGGACATGTAGGCACCACGGAAGAAAAGTACCCATCTCTCAGTGTAAATAAGGTTTGTGTTCGGAAGGGCATCCAGCTGTAGAAATCAAGGCAGAATCAGTTCCCGTATGAGCAAGACAAGGTCAGCCAACCGGACACTGCCCACAACAGGACAGCCCGTCTAACCCATGCTAGCATAGAAGAACGGACGTAAAACAGTGATGATGATGATATATATATATATATATATATCATCATCATCATCATCATTTTACGTTCGCTTTTCCCTGCTTGCAAGGGTGGGAAGGGTCTTATTAAGCTCAGCATCTCTCCACTCGTCACGGTCCTTCGTCATCTCCACCGTGAGCTTCAATGATCTGAGGTCTGTTCTCACCACCTCCACCCATGTTTTTCGTGGTCTACCCCTACCACGTACTCAACTGGCATTTCCTGGCACTTCTTCAACCATCGGTCATCCTCCATGTGCATGACATGTCCATACCACCTCAGTCTCCTCTCCCATACACTACATTCTATCCCTCTCAGACACAGTTTCTCTCTCAACACATTTATGCTGGGTCGTTCATGCACATTTACACTGCATGCAGCATCGCGCTCAACACACAAGCATCATACAACCGGCCTTTCGTACGCAGGAAGAAACCCTTCTTCGCCAGCAGAGGAAGCAGCTCCCTAAACTTCTTCCAACCCGTCCTTATTCTAGATACTATGGCCTCGGAACACCCTCCTCCCATGCTAATCTGATCTCCGAGGTACCGGAAGCTATCCACCACTTCTATAGCGCCCTCCTGCATTTGAAAAATGTGTCTATCAATGCGACTTCTACTGTCTAATTTCCCTGTACATCTACTGCATACGTATTTCTCCCTACCTGTTAGTTTGCCTGCTATCCCACTACATCTCTTGTGTACCCAACATCTGCATTGTGTGCATTTTATAGAATTTATGCCAGTTCCTTTTCTGCATATCGAATATGGCCATTTCCTTGAGGGAATCAGAGTTTTGTCCTCTTTTCTACTCATCAACACTTTTGTCTTAGCTAGGTTCACCCTCAGTCCTCTTGCTTCCAACTGCTGTTTCCATAGCCAGAATTTATTCTCTAGCTCCTCTACTGATTCTGCTATAAGAACCAGATCGTCAGCATAGAGAAGTTCCCATGCTCAGCCAGTCTTAAACTCCTCTGTTATGGCTTGGAGGCCTATAATGAACAAGAGCAGGCTGAGGACCGAACCTTGATGTACTCTTACTTGTATCTGGAATTCCTCACTAAACTCCATTCCTACCCTGACTTTACTGACAGAACCTCTGTACATAGTTTGCACTGTCCTCACAAGCCATTCCTCAAAACCTAGTTTCCTTAGGGACCTCCAGATGACAGATCGGGGAACCCTATCAAAGGCCTTCTCTAGGTCAACAAAGGCTAAGTATAGTGACTTATTCTTCTCTCAGAACCTCTCTTGCAATTGTCTCACCAAGAAGAGGGCATCTGTTGTTCTCTTCCCAGGCACAAAACCAAACTGCATCTCATCTAGTTTGACCCTTTCTCTAATTAGTTGTGTTAATATCCTTTCTGCCACTTTCATAACCCGATCCATCAGTTTTATACCCCTATAATTGCTCCTCTCCGGATCATCCCCTTTTTATATATACATATATATATATATATATTATATATCATATATTATATATGTATACATACAGGGTGCGGACGATAATTATTCGCAAGATTACTGTCTAGGAAATAATAACACAGTAGTTTTGTTTTTTAAGATTTATTTATCAAACTTGGGTCAGTTTGTCTTCATGACTTGTTCTTTCAATCTCACTTGATAAACCTGCCATTGGCTTTTATGACGGCTTCGAAACCGCCTACAGGCCTTCGTCACTGTCCCCTTACTTAGGCCCCTAAAGGCACTTGTGATCCTGGCCTTCAGATCGTCTTTCGTATTGCAGCTAGATCTGTTGGTGTCTTGTTTCACTGCGCCCCACACAAAGAATTCGAGAGGATTGCAATCAGACTAGCTGGGCGGCCAGATGTCAGGGGAGGTGAGGTCAACGAAGTTCTCTGTCAGATAGGCTTGGATCATTCGGCTGGTATGGCAGGGCGCTGAGTCTTGTTGCCACACGTACGGCCTACCTGCAGCTACCTGGTCCATCAAGGGCTTTACTACCTCGCTCAGAACGCGAATGTAGCCATCGGTGTTCAGCTTGAGACCCTCAGGGAAGCAGTCAGGTGGCATGACGACACCTAAGACCACTGTTGTCGGTGGAAACTTTATCTGTATGACTCTGGGCACGTCTTTGGATGAGACAGCGAGCCACATGTTGTTCTGGGAGTTAACTTCTGGTCTTATTTGTCCTCCCGGCGCAGATTCCAAGAAGAACTCCGTGTCTCTGCCACAAATTTGGAGGTTCAAAATTATTCATAATCAATTATTCTGAAAATAAATAATGGAAATATAGTCACTGTTTTTATGAGGACAAGAGTGACAACGGAGTAAAAAAAATTGGCATAAAATTAGCAGTTGAAAATTGCGACCAAATATCGTCCACACATGTACATATATATATCATATATACATACATATATATATACATCTATATTCATATATATATATATACATATATATGTACAATATAGAGGAACAATGGGAATTCCTGAAAGCAAACTTGCTGATGGCAGCAGATGAAATCTGTGTCTGGAGCAGATCTATAGGCAGGAGGAGAGTAACATGGTGGTGGAACAGTAAGGGGGATGAGTCAATTAAGGCCAAAAAGCAGGCTTGGAAAGCATGGTGGGATGGGGGAAGTATAGAACACTATCTGGTGGCCAGGAGGGAAGCTAGGAGATAAGTGTACTTTGCAAGAAGGGAAGCAGAGGAAAGAAAGTTCAAGCATGTTCTACAACGCGAGGACCAAAAACGTGAGGTGTTCAGGATTGCTAGGCAATGTGTCAAGGAAAACCGTGATATTTTAGGGGAGAAGTGTGTACTTAATGATGATGGCGTACTTGCCATCACTGACGCTGATAAGAAGGTAGCTTGGAAGTGTCACTACGAAAGGCTACTAAATGAGGAGAATAAATGGGAGAAAGACAGTTTCCCCCACATCGACCCAATAGAGGGAACAGCAGTGTTAGTCGAAGGTAGTATAAGTAAGGCAATCAAAGATATGAAGACGGGTAAGGCGGCTGGGCTTTCGGAAATAGTTGCTGAAATGCTGAAATCCTTGGAACGGTGGGACACACCATGGTCACACGGATAGTAAACCAAGTCATACAGAATGGGGTTGTTCCGAAGGACTGGCATAGCAGCATCATCATTAACTGCTACAAGGGTAAAGGAGATGCCCTAGATAGGAGTAACAATAGAGGCATTAAATTAATCGACCAGGTCATGAAGGTCACAGAAAAAGTAATAGTGCAACTAATCAGAGAGAGAATTGATCTAGATGAAATGCAGTTCGGGTTTGTGTCAGGCAAAAGTACCACAGACGCTCTTTTCATTGTACGACAACTACAGGAGAAGTACCTAGCTAAAAGTAAACCCCTATACTTAGCTTTTGTCGACTTGGAGAAAGCCTTCGACAGAGTCCCCCGTTCCATTATCTGGTGGGCTCTTAGAAAACTAGGTGTTGATGAATGGCTTGTGAGAGCTATACAAGCCATGTATAAAGAAACAGTCAGCAAGGTTAGAATTAACAACGAATATAGTGAAGAGTTTAGCGTAAAAGTTGGTGTTCATCAGGGCTCCGTTCTTATCCCCCTACTATTTATTATTGCCCTTCAGGCTATAACAGTGGAGTTCAAGACCGGCTGCCCATGGGAACTCCTATACGCAGATGATCTAACGCTCATAGCTGAATCAATGGCCGAACTAGAGCACAAATTCCAAACATGGAAGCATGGCCTAGAATCAAAAGGCCTTAAAATTAACCTGTCTAAGACTAAAGTTCTAGTTTGTAGGAAGTAAAATAGGGCGCCGGTCCTATCCGGGAAATGGCCATGCTCAGTGTGTAGCAAAGGAGTAGGTAGAAACTCCATTTTATGTCCCAAATGCAAAGTATGGGTGCATAAAAGATGTAGGGGGATCACAAGTAAGCTAACTAAGAACATTGCTTTTATATGTGGCCGGTGCTCTGGTGCAATAAGTAGCAGCAAGTGCCCACAGAATACTAGCTCATTCGATTGCACAGATGGTTCTATAGAAATAGTGGACAGCTTCCGTTACCTGGGTGACAAAATCAGCAGTAGGGGTGGGTGCTCTGAAAGTACAGTAGCTAGAGTCAGAACTGGATGGAAAAAGTTCAGAGAGCTTATACCACTATTAGCCGCTAAAGCGTTCTCCTTAAAAATGAAAGGTAGGCTGTATGATGCCTGCATACGAACATAAATGTTGCATGGCCGTGAGACCTGGGCATTGTGTGCAGAGGATATACGCAGACTAGAGAGGAACGAAGCTTGCATGCTCCGCTGGATGTGTAATAGTAATATACGTGAACGGCAAAGCATAAACAAACTAAGGGAGAAATTAGGAATAAGAGGGATCAGATGTTGTTTACTCGAGAGAAGACTATGTTGGTATGGTCACGTGATGCGCATGAAAGACGACAGCTGTATAACAAAGTGCAGGGCAATAAAAATAGGCGGTAGCCACGGAGTAGGCAGTTCCTGAAAAACCTGGGACGACTTGATAAATTCCGACCTCACACACTTACACCTCTCCAAGACAATGTCTCTGGACCGAGATCTTTGGCGCTACACAGTAATAGAGAAGACCCGCCTTACCTAAATACAAAGTAAAACCTACTACAGTCAGTAGACACCTCTAACAAAATATACCCACACCCTATCCACTTCACCTCTTTCCATGTAAAGTTATGTTGGTACCACAACATCCAGGCCGAAACAAATGAGGTCGTGTAGGTCTCACGACAAAAATACACAGTCCACGCTGTAATGTGGCCGTGTAGATAACACGGTAAAAACCTCCCAGTTCTACACTGTAAATGTGGTTGGTGTTAGGAAGGGCATCCAGCCGTAGAAAATCCGCCAGACAGTCCTATGCGAGCAAGACAACCACTCTTGCCTCAAGTGGGAAAACTCCCGTCCAAACCCATGCAAGCGTGGAATATGGACGTTAAACGATGATGATGATGATGATATATATATACATATATATATCATCATCATCATCCTTTAACGTCCACTTTGCACGATAGCATGGGTTATATATATATACATACATATATATATATATATATATATACACGTATATATATATACATTCTTTTGTTCAATTTTTTCTGTGATGTGCCCTCTTAAGCAATTTTCCTGCTGATTCAATCTTATATATCATCTTGCAGACTAAATAGAGGGTATTGTAGTGACCTACATTCCGAGGGCTCATGGATACATTCTCTGTGCGCTGTTTGGCTCAGTTCAACCAATCGCTACCAGCGTAGGAAAATGTACCTCGACATCCGCCCAGAAGGAAAAATTTCCGGAGAGATTCGAAACTCTCTCTCTTGCAGCTCGACACCGTGAAGGTAAACATCTCTTGCTTTCGTTCCTCAAGCATAGACAATATGCAGCAACAGATATCACTACAGGTCTGGCTAACGCCTCAGCCAGTTGACCGTACGTCTTTAAATCTTTATAACCTTTTTATTGATAACATTAACTATCCTCTGAAGAGACATTATTATAACCTTTCTAATCTGACAATAAATTATATATAAACAATTACAAAGTCGTACGATGCTATTTTCCACAACATTGCTTTTAACATCTTCAATGGTGACTTCCGTGATACAATACACAAATACACACATTCTCAACACAAACATCTACTAAACGTAAGAGTTTAAAGAAAGAAAAGTCTGTAATGGATAATTTCACTGCTATTTCTAGCAGTCAGAGACACTGCGTCGATATATAATTGATATTTTACTGAGTGATACCTTTTCATTTACTATCGATTAAATACGATTGGAACTGTTTGAGTGTATTAAATTATATCAGGGACTTTTAACTAATGACACCGGTAAGGGAGTTAAATCATTTCCAACGACATCGAGTACCTGCTGTCTTCTGAATCTAATTATATCTTGTGTAACAATTATATATATATATATATACACACAGACACAATTTTAATTCCCCGACATCAGTCTTACACTGTCATATCTATTCTTACTTTACAATTGTGTCTACTAAGAGTTCCATTACAATCTGTAGTAGTAAAACTACTATTTCACCAGAACATCTGCTATCAGTCATTTATAGACAATATATATATTTTAGACCACATAGCAACCTAATATATAGATATTTCCTAACAAATCTGTAGCTAAAGACATAAAGTCAGCCTCACTACTTCATTCTGACAAGATATCAATTTATGACTAAATAAGAAGAAGATACACCAACGTTAATGTCGTGAAATAAAGCTGATAACATTGAAACTTCTAATTTGATAACAAAGAGATTATTTCTTTGGTTGTTTAGTAACAACTAACAACACAACACATTGATTATATCTGAAGGAGGTAAGTTGACAAAGATTTACTTGAAGTCTATAATAATGATAGCCACAAATACTAACTGCTATACTGAACATTAGATAATGTAGTCCTAGATACACTATGTCTGATAGCCACTATACTGTACATTAGAAAATATAATCCTAGATACACTATGTCTGATAGCTACTATACTGTACATTAGATAATGTAGTCCTAGGTACGATATGTCTGATATACACTATACTGTACATTAGATAATGTAGTCCTAGATACACTATGTGTGATAGCCACTAATACTAATTACTGTACTGTACATTAGATAATGTAGTCCTAGATACAATATGTCTGATAGTCACTAGTATATACGTAGTTCTCAGGGAGATTCAGCGAGATGTATGACATGGCTTCCCTTTGAAATACAAGGGTAGAACCCATCTTATGTTATAATGTGTCTGAGTATTTCATTGACACGTATACCGTTGACATTGTTCTCAGGGAGATTCAGTGCGACAATTCTATGTAACAACGTTTACCCTATAATTACTGGTACAACTTATTATTTTTCCAGCTGGGTGAAATAAAACAATGAGAAATAAAGTGTCTTGTTCAAGGCCTCAACGTACAGACCACCCGATCTGGGATTCGAACTCAGGAACCATACGTTCATGTACGGCGTGCTATCACCACCTAAAACCGGTTTCCTCCACACAAAATACACCGGAATGACTTATTCCAGATTAATTCACGAACAAGAATTCCAATAAGTCGCTGAGAGTGATCTCCCTTGGCTGACTTTAACATCTTTTCTTCCATTGGAAATTAATTTGTTTTATGTCCGACTGAAAGAGTTTTACCTGTCTTGGGTTTAATTAATGAGGAATTTTGAGGTATTTATAACATATATTTCGGCAGTGTCATGATATTAGCTGTCAGAAGTGAAAGCAGAAGAAGGTGACGTCATTCGTCAACCTTCTCAATCCTTTATTTCCGTATCACTATTCCCTTTATTTATGTTTAGGATTTTCTAAGAGATACGCATACGATGAGATACACTTATTAAAAAAATAATATGGGGACCAAATAACCCCGTAATTTTCGAGAGAAACGATAATATACAATCTTATTTAACATGTGCATTAAAAACTACACTAGCTGTTACAATTGTAATTAACGTGTAAGAACTTAAATGAAAATATAGGTGGCCCTTAAAAGGGCCGGTGTTGAAACAAGTCATGGTTATCAAATTAGAAAACAAATTTAAGTTCAACACCGGCCCTTTTAAGGGCCTCCTATATTTTCGTTTAAGTTCTTACACGTTAATTACAATTGTAACAGCTAGTGTAGTTTTTAATGCACATGTTAAATAAGATTGTATATTATCGTTTCTCTCTCAAATTACGGGGTTATTTGGTTCCCATAAATGAAATCATAAACGTAAATAACCGCGTGGTGATACGGAAATAAACGATTGAGAAGGTTGACGAATGACGTCACCTTCTTTCTGACAGCTAATACCACGACAGTACCCAATTAGTAATTATTTCATTACTGAGATATCATTGGAAGAATTTACTAAAGTTTTTAATTATTAATTATTTTATTAGTAACAGTTGGAAGATTTTAGGAAGAAGCTATGTAGCCGGTGTCGGTAAAATAGACTCCCAGGCATTGTAGCCGATAAGAGTGTCAGACAGCACGTGTTGCGGCCCTTTATGGTCTGAGTTGAGACAATTTAAAATCTTTTCCACCATCAATTGTTAAAAAACAAGTTAAAATCATTTAGTCGTCCATTCGTAACGTACGTTACACTTTAGTTACATACACATCTACTGTGTTACATATACACACATCTACTGTGTTATATATACACACACATCTACTGTTACATTCACACACATCTACTGTGTTATATATATACACACATCTACTGTGTTACATACACGCACATCTACTGTGTTACATACACATCTGTGTTACATACTTACACATCTACTCTGTTACATACACGAACATCTACTGTGTTACATACAGACATCTACTGTGTTATATATACACACACATCTAGTGTGTTACATACGCATACATGTACTGTGTTACACACACACACATCTGCTGAGTTACATACACACATATCTACTGAGTTACATACACACATATCTACTGAGTTACATACACACACATCTGGGTTACACACACACATCTACTGTGTTACCTACACACATCTGGGTTACATACACACACACACACACACATCTACTGGGTTATAGACACACACACATCTACTGTATTACATACACACACATCTACTGGGTTACACACACACACATCTACTGTGTTACATACACACATCTACTGTGTTACACACACACACATCTACTGTGTTACATGCACACACATATCTACCATGTTACATACACACATCTACTGTGTTACATACATATCTACTGTGTTACATACACACACATCTACTGGTTTACACACACACATCTACTGTGTTACATACACGCACATCTACTGTGTTACATACACATACATCTACTGTGTTACATACACATACATCTACTGTGTTACATACACATACATCTACTGTGTTATACACACACATCTAGTGTGTTACATACACATACATCTACTGTGTTACACACACACACATCTACTGAGTTACATACACACATCTATTGGGTTACACACACACACACATCTCTACTCATACATATTCATAAACAGACACACAATATAAAATAATTATTACATACACACACATCTATGTAATGATTGAGAAAGGAAGGGGCTGGTGAAATGCTATAGCAATTTGTGTGTTGCGTACCTTTAGGGATTACCGGCTTCGTAGCCTATTCGAAGATTTTATTATAATTATGAACCTCGTATTTCAATTAATTATGAATAATTTTGAGCTATCTCTCACAATTGTTAGTTAATTACTAACATAGTAACTTAACATATGGTTGTTATATAGAATTTCGTTGGAAGACTTTAATTTAGATAGGAACCATTTCCATAGAACGAGAAACAGTTTTGGCTGGGTTTCTACCAAAAGGGTTAATGAAGAATGTTGAACAATTTACTAAAATTATTAATTATTTCATTACTATGATAATGTGTGAATACACAATTATATATGTGTGTGTATATATATATAAACAGTATATATACAGTATATATATAGTATACAAAAGATGTAGTGGGATAATGAGTAGTCTTAAGACAAGTCTGTCTAGATAGCTGCGCTGTAACTTACACTTATTGGGACTGTGTTGGCTAGCAGGCCTGTATTTTGGGATCTAGCTGGTCCATTATGAGGGAGGTCTGGTTAGTTGGCAACACCATGCCTTACTTGTGGTATATGTATGTATAGAAATAACTTATTGTATATGTATAACTGTCCATCTATATGTATATACATGTATGTTTAAGTATGTGTTTACATACATATATACTTTTTCATATGTATGCATGTAAGAGTATATATATCTTTATATATGTGTATTTATATATATATAAACAGACATATGAGTGTATATATATATATGTTTATATTTATATATCAATCATCATCATCATCGTTTAACGTCCATCTTCCACGCTTGCATGAGTTTGGATGGGAGTTTTCCCACTTGAGGCAAGAGTCTTGCTCGCATAGGACTGTCTGGCGGGTTTTCTACAGCTGGATGCCCTTCCTAACACCAACCACATTTACAGTGTGGACTGGGAGGTTTTTACCGTGTTACCTACACGGCCATATTACAGCGTGGACTGTGTGTTTTTTTGTCGTGACACCTACACGACCTCATTTGTTTCGGACTGGATGTTGTGGTACCAACATAACTTTACATTGAAAGGTGTGGATGGGGTGTGGGTAGTGTGACGGTGGTGTATTTTTGTTAGAGGTGCCTACTGACAGTAGTAGGTTTCACTTTGCACTTAGGTAAGGCGGGTCTTCTCTATTACTGTGTAGCGCGAAAGCTCTCGGTCCAGTGACAATGTCTTGGAGAGGTGTAACTGTGTGAGGTCGGAATTTATCCAGTCGTCCCAGGTTTTTCTGGGTCTGCCAACTCCGTGGCTACCGTCTATTTTTATTGCCCTGCACTTTTTTATACAGCTATCGACTTTCGTGCTCATCACGTGACCGTACCAATGTAGTCTTCTCTCGACTAAACAACATCTGATCCCTCTTATTTCTAATTTTTCCCTTAGTTCTTTTATGCTTTGCCGTTCACGTATAATACCATTACACATCCAACGGAGCATGCAAGCTTCGTTCCTCTCCAGTCTGCGTATATCCTCTTCACACAATGCCCAGATCTCACTGCCATGTAACATTGCTGTTCGTATGCAGGCATCATACAGCCTGCCTTTCATTTTTAGAGAGAACCCTTTAGCGGCTAATAGTGGTATAAGCTCTCTGAACTTTTTCCATCCAGTTCTGACTCTAGTTACTGTACTTTCAGAGCACCCTCCCCCACTGCTGATTTTGTCACCCAGGTAACGGAAGCTGTCCACTAGTTCTATAGAACCATCTGTGCAATGGAATGAGCTAGTATTCTGTGGGCACTTGCTGCTACTTATTGCACCAGAGCACCGGCCACATATAAAATCTATGTTCTTAGTTAGCTTACCTATGATCCCACTACATCTTTTATGCACCCATACTTTGCATTTGGAACATAAAATGGAGTTTCTACCTACTCCTTTCCTACACACTGAGCATGGCCATTTCCCGGATGGGACCGGTGCCCTATTTTCCTTCCTACAAACTAGAACTTTAATCTTAGACAGGTTAATTTTAAGACCTTTTGATTCTCGGCCATGCTTCTATGCTTGGAATTTCTTCTGTAGTTCGGCCATTGATTCAGCTATGAGCGTTAGATCATCTGCGTATAGTAGTTCCCATGGGAAGCCGGTCTTGAACTCCACTGTTATAGCCTGAAGGGCAATAATAAATAGTAGGGGGCTAAGAACGGAGCCCTGATGAACACCAACTTTTACACTAAACTCTTCACTATATTCGTTGTTAATTCTAACCTTGCTGACTGTGTCTTTATACATGGCTTGTATAGCTCTCACAAGCCATTCATCAACACCTAGTTTTCTAAGAGCCCACCAGATAATGGAACGGGGGACTCTGTCGATGGCTTTCTCCAAGTTGACAAAAGCTAAGTATAGGGGTTTACTTTTTGCTAGGTACTTCTGTAGTTGTCGTACAATGAAAAGAGCGTCTGTGGTACTTTTGCCTGACACAAACCCGAACTGGATTTCATCTAGATCAATTCTCTCTCTGATTAGTTGCGCTATTACTTTTTCCGTGACCTTCATGACCTGGTCGATTAATTTAATGCTTCTATAGTTAGTCCTATCTAGGGCATCTCCTTTACCCTTGTAACAGTTAATGATGATGCTGCTACTCCAGTCCTTCAGAACAACCCCATTCCGTATGACTTGGTTTACTATCCGGGTGACCATGGTGTGTCCCACCGTTCCAAGGCTTTCAGCATTTCAGCAACTATTTCCGAAGGCCCGGCCGTCTTACCTGTCTTCATATCTTTGATTGCCTTACTTATTATACTACCTTCGACTAACACTGCTGGTTCCTCTATTGGATCGATGTGGGGGAGACTGTCTTTCTCCCATTTACTCTCCTCATTTAGTAGCCTTTCGTAGTGACACTTCCAAGCTACCTTCTTATCAGCGTCAGTGATGGCAAGTACACCATCATCATTAAGGACACACTTCTCCCCAACAATATCATGGTTTTCCTTGACACATTGCCTAGCAATCCTGAACATCTCACGTGTTTGTTCCTCGCGTTGTAGAACATGCACACTCATTCACTTAAGCACATGCACACTCATTCACTTAAAAACATTCACACACATTCACTTAAACACATGCACACTCATTCACTTAAACACATGCACACACATTCACTTAAAAACATACACATACACACACATTCACTTAAACACATGTGCACACTCACAGATTCATATGTACACTGTTAGTTGAATAGATTACCCAAGTTCCTATCCTTTCACCATTCAAGCTTTGTTTGATGTTTCAAGAATTTCAAGTTCTCACAAGTTTAGATATCTGTCTAAATATATATAAGTATCATTCAAATTCCAACAATATGGTAAGGGAATGGCAAGGAGTGTTCTTTAGCACTTTTGATAAGTTAATCAACCCTTAACTCCTGTTAGAGTCGTAGGGGGCATTTGGGCATTCATGCATTTAAAACTGGTGGAACTCATCTCTTTCTGAAGCGTTTCTGCTGTTTGGTCAACAGAATAGCCTACTTATTAGATTAGCATATGAGTGGCTGAGTATTCCACAGATACATATGGAATACCCTTTATGTAATTCTCAAACATTCAGCGTGCTACAATGTGTGACAAGGCTGACCCTTTGAACTACAGGTACATTCCATCTGGCAGTCTTCTACACAGTTTCCATCAACCTGATTTCATTCGCAAGGCTTGGGTTAACCCTTTAGCATTTACATTACTCTATATTTAGCATTATATTTTCGCAGTAAAGGTTTTACCTCACATAATTAACTCACATAATATTGAATCTATAAGATTTTGATATTATTTATTTTGAGAACGGGCGGTGGATTGGCAGTATCGGTAGAGGGTCGGACACCATGCTTTGACGCATAGAGTTACGGCCCTTGCCATTCTGTGTTCAAATCTCACCGAGGTTAACTTTGCCTTTCATCTTTACGGGGTCGATAAAATAAAGTACCAGTAATGTACTGTGTAATTGCTGGCCTTGTGCCAATAGTAGAAACAATTATTTATTTTGAGAACAATACCTTAACATCAGTATGAGTGGCTGGTTACAGCTGGTTTGAACAAAAAGAGGTGAGAGAATAATGGGTTAAATTGAGGTTATAGTAAGACACTGAAGATGCTATGTAGTGGGACCAAACCTAGAATCATATGATTGGGAAGTAAACTTTTTAATCATTCAGCTATGATGTGTCCATATAGGACTGTAGCTCTGATTAAGTACTGTTTAAGTTTGCAATGACCAGTCCAACCCATGCTGGCATGGAAAAATTGATGTAATATGATGAGGTTGATGATGATGATGATGACGTCTATATACACAGATGTGGATATATATATATTCATGTATACATATGTAAATATTCATACGTGTCAAGACATATACATGTGTAAATACTTGCAAGTTTGTATGTGCACAAGAGCATTCATGCACAAACATACACGTTTTCTCTCTCTCTCTCTCTCTCTCTCTCTCTCTCTCTCTCTCTCTCTCTCATTTTGAAGCTTAGAGTTTTAGCAGCCTTTCTGCTTTTGACAAGCAAAGACAGCCAAGTGAATTGTTGTTGTCAAGGTTAGAAGCCTTGAAACTTAGAAACAGCAATGTTGAAAACAACTCAATTGAATTCTACTTGGCATTGGAGCGAAGCAGAATGGTTGGCAGAAGAGTTCTGTTGTTTTTGCTTCAGTAGTCTTAAAACTAAAAGCAAATGGACTGTTATCTGTGTCAGATCAAACAAAGGTAAAGACATGTGAGGCAAAAACAAGTCAATGAGAGAAGAGAGATATGGCAGGAAGAACCCCCTCCCCCCCTCCCCCCACACACACCAAAAAAAATTTAGAAACCAGAAAAAATAAACCTATCTAGAATATGAATAACAGGGGGGGGGGGGGCTATAAGAAGGAGGGGTTAATCTTTATGGCATTGGAAGAAGGAGAGAGAGAGAGAGAGAGAGAGTGGGGTATGTGTTTAAGAGAGAGATAGGATAAAATAAACAGGGGTTAGATAAGAAAGAAAAAAGATGTAGACAGAAGAGAATGACTTCAAAAAAAAAGAAAGAAAAGAGACAAAAAGGGAGGTAATAAAGAAAAAGATGAGTAAAGTAATAAGTCGATAGGGTGGGAAAGAGGAGAGACAAAGAAAAGATATGAAGAGAAGGGGTGGACAGAAAACGAAAAAAAAAATTTTTTTTATCTTCAAGAAGCAAAAAGAAAGAAAGAAAGACGAGAAGACAATCTAGATGGAAACATAAAGCTGGTGGGGGAGAATGGATGCTGGTGTTCTCTTTCTACATGTCTGGTTCAATCATATTGTAATCCTAGATTAGAATTTACGTAACATGCACGAACCGTGATTAACTTCCTGTTTTATTGATTTGTTTGTTTCCAGAATGTACTTTACTGGATTCAGCCCTTAGGCATATCTTGGCTAGAACATTATAGCAGAGCTTACTCCTCCACTCTACTACCTTCCACCCCACCCCACCCCATTGAACAAATGTTGAAATATTTTGGACATAAATAAATAAATTGATTGATAAATATAAAGAAATGGGTGTGTGGTTAAGAAGTTCAATTTGCAACCACATGGTTTCAGGTTCCAATCCATTGTGTGGCACTTTGGGCAAATAAATACAGTTTTCTACTGTACCTTCAGGTCAACCGATGTGTTGTGAATTTGGGGAAGTTCATCATATATATATACATACATACACACGTATATATACATATACATACATACACACGTGTATATATATATATCATCATCATCATCATCTTACGTTCACTTTTCTCTGCTTGCAAGGGTAGGACAGGTCCTATTCAGCACAGCATCTCTCCACTTGTCATGGTCCTTCGTCATCTCCTCCGTGAGCTTCAGCGATCTGAGGTCTGCTCTCACCACCTCCGCTCATGTTTTTCATGTTCTTCCTCTACTGTGTCTTTCTTCTACTGGCATTTGTTGACACTTCTTTACCCAGCGGTCATCCTTCATGCGCATCACATGTCCATACCATCTCAGCCTTCTCTCCCGCACACCACAACTTATCCCTCTTATACCCAGTTTCTCTCTCAACTCATCTATGCTTGGTCATTCACACACATTGATATTGCACATACAACGGAGAATGCTTGCTTCATTTCTCTCCAGCCATCACATATCACCTGTAGTTACTGCCCATATTTCACTACCATGCAGCATCGCGCACCTCAGACAGGCATCATATAACCGGCCTTTTGTACGCAAGGAGAAACCCTTCTTTGTCAACAGAGGAGGCAGCTCCCTAAACTTCTTCCAACCTGTCGTTATTCTAGATACTATGGCCTCGGAACACCCCCTCTCCCATGCTAATCCGATCACCTAGGTACTGGAAGCTATCAACCACTTCTATAGAACCCACCTGTATTTGAAAAGTGTGTTTATCATTGTGATTACTACTGCCAACATTCCCTGTACATCTACTGCATACATAGTTATCCCTACCTGTTAGTTTGCCTGCTATCCCACTACATCTCTTGTGTACCCAACATCTGCATTGTGTACATTTTATAGAATTTATATTGAACACGGCCATTTCCCTGATGGAATCAGAGTTTTGTCCTCTTTTCTACTTATCAACACTTTAGTCTTAGCTACATACATGCACACACACATATATCATCATCATCATCATTGTTTAACGTCTATCTTCTATGCTAGCATGGGTTATATATATATATATATATACACACACATACATATATATATACATATATATATATATATATACATTTATACATATATACACACGTATATATATGTATATATATATACACACACATACATATATATATACATATACATATATATATATACATTTATACATATATACACACATATATATATGTATATATATATACACACACACATACATATATATATACATATATATATATATATATACATTTATACATATATACACACGTATATATATGTATATATATATGTACACACACATACATATATATATACATATACATATATATATATACATTTATACATATATACACACATATATATATGTATATATATATATACACACACACATACATATATATATACATATATATATATATATATATATACATTTATACATATATACACACGTATATATATGTATATATATATATACACACACATACATATATATATACATATACATATATATATATAAATTAAAACAAAATGAAAACGAAATTTCATTTCTCACTCTTAGTATGGCACTTACTTAAATGTAAGTATGCATGTATACGTACATACATATATGTATACAGACGTACAGTAGCATGCACATATATATATATATATACACATATATACATACATATGCATACAGGTACACATACATATATGCACGTATCAGTTTAGCGGCGCTAACGTCGCTTTGTTCGTTTGTAAACAAACTGAACAGCCTGAATTTATGCCATACGGTGTTAAGGCAACCACGTCACCTTTTTGTTCAACACTGACACAGGAACGATGTACTAGTTTCAAGCTTGTTAGCTATCATCAGCACCGTTTACCCATCTGCCAGATAGTTGAACGTTCGAAAGTATATACTTTCCTTATGAAAATTAACGGCTGAGCAGCCTAATTTGCATATTGAGTGAGTTAAATCGGTCAGGCATACCGAAAACGATAAATTAAAACAAAATGAAAACGAAATTTCATTTCTCACTCTTAGTATGGCACTTACTTAAATGTAAGTATGCATGTATACGTACATACATATATGTATACAGACGTACAGTAGCATGCACATATATATATATATATACACATATATACATACATATGCATACAGGTACACATACATATATGCACGTATCAGTTTAGCGGCGCTAACGTCGCTTTGTTCGTTTGTAAACAAACTGAACAGCCTGAATTTATGCCATACGGTGTTAAGGCAACCACGTCACCTTTTTGTTCAACACTGACACAGGAACGATGTACTAGTTTCAAGCTTGTTAGCTATCATCAGCACCGTTTACCCATCTGCCAGATAGTTGAACGTTCGAAAGTATATACTTTCCTTATGAAAATTAACGGCTGAGCAGCCTAATTTGCATATATATATATACATTTATACATATATACACACGTATATATATATGTATATATATATACACACACACACACGGCAAAAAGCACCCACCACACACTGAAAATGTGGTTGGCATCAGGATGGGCATCTAGTCGTAGAAACCAAGCCCAAATCACTTTCTGTGTGAGTAAATTCATGGTCCCCTCACAAAGGGACAGCCCATAAAAATAAAAAGAACGAAAAAACAAGAGAACTGTTAAGATATTTTGTGTTTAGACTGTCTGCCCATGTATGGATTATACCCCTTGAGGAGTTCAGTTAGTTTCCCGCCGCTCAAATACTGGCATTTTAGTTCAGATCTAGCTGTGGAAACGGCTGGAGCTCAGCCATCGGGGTCCTGAATCTTTTCATATTACCCACTCTACTACCCCAAGTATTGAGTACTCTGCTGGGTTATGGTCTAGCTGGTTTTTACTACACCCTATCTGATATATATATATTTATGTACATATGTGTGACTGTATATGTATATATGTATATGTGTATGTATATATATATATATATATATATATATGGGGCAAGGTATGTATGTATTTATGTGTATATATATATACGTATGTGTGTGTGTATTTCTGTGTGGCAGTTTCCACTTGTGTCTTCCTATTGATACTGTTTAAAGCAAACATTGACATTTGTTTATGTCCTACATAGACTCACAAGGTATTTAAGCTGCATATAAATGATGTCTGAGTATAGAAATTTAAGACAGAGTAATGGACAGTATCATCTACACAGGAATGTGACAGTAAGAAGATAATTAATGTACACAATGAAAAGTGGGGGAGATATAACTGAACTTTAAGACACACCAAATACAGCCCATACATACATACATGCATGCATGCATACATACATACATGCAGGAACACACATACATATATATATATATATATATATATATATATAAAAAGAGATGAAATCGAAAATGCAACTGAAGTCTTATTTTTTTTTTAAATATATATATTTATTTGGTTCCTTTACCGGTTTCGCAGTTCTTCTGCTTTTCAAAAGGTGAGTTGAGATGGAGGGTCTGTGGTTTTTCTGAGAAAAACCACAGACCCTCCATCTCAACTCACCTTTTGAAAAGCAGAAGAACTGCGAAACCGGTAAAGGAACCAAATAAATATATATATTTTAAAAAAAAATAAGACTTCAGTTGCATTTTCGATTTCATCTCTTTTTCTTTATACTTTCACTCGTGTAGGACACCGGTTATTTTTCATTTTGTAAAAAAAACCTCACTTTCTAATATATATATATATATATATATATATATATATATATGCATGCTGTTATGGTGTGATGTGCCAGGAAACTTCTAATCCAATGGATTAGAAGTGGGTGTATAGACTATACGTGGGCAAATTTAGCAAGGAGATTCTCATGCCGGAAATAGTTAAATACTTTGTTAATGTCAAGGATACATGTTATTTCTAAAAGGTCTTGGTATGTAACCAAACTGTTGCTATGCTTTCATAGATTAACTCATATCAATTAGGGACAAGACCTTGAGTTGTATATAATACCCAATTTTATGAGAGCATGGTATGGTTTGAGTAAGATATAGTTGCTATTTCTAGCAGTTTTAATGACTACATAAAGGCTCATTTAATGGCTCATCCTTTCTTTATTAGTTAGTAGTGATTGGCTGCTATTTTTAGCAAATCGTGTAACCACATAGGAGCTCCTTTATTGGTTTGTCTCTTCTTTTTCTTTGTCCACATATTTCTGGGAGAGTTGTTGGGGCAGAATCCTCAAATACACCTTCCAGCAGGTACTGTCAGTAGCAATTGTCTCCAATTGATCCGGTTGGATCCCCAAGCATGATCAGTCGAGCTCATGGATGTTATCTAACCATCTTGCTCGGGGTCTACCTCTGGGTCTCCTTCGGGTTGGTTTGACCAGTAAAATCTGTCCAGTGATTCTTTCCTAAGACATTCTAACCACATGCCTGTAGTATCTCAATTTGGAGAAGTAGTGGGGTTGCCATTGATGTTTTCAATGGAAAAGGTACAGGCTGATACAACTTGGTACCAACATTGTCACAACTCATTTTATCAAACTGAATGGACTGAAACAACATGAAATAAAGTGTTTTGCCAAAGGACACAACACAGAACCCTGTCTGGAAATTAAATATGAGCATTACACCTTAACAACTAAGCCACGCATCTTCATAATCTGTACTAAATGTGTTAATATAGTTTATATCAAATAAATCAATTGTTCTATGGAAGAGACAGTAATAAAAATTAACTTCATAGAGTATAATGAATGTAAACATAACAACGATACAAAGTTGAGAGAAAGAAATATTACATTTAATTTATAGTTTATTTCAAAAGTAAGAATATAAATGTATAGCTTTCTAAAACCCTAGAATACATGTGTGTGTGTGTGTGTGTAGGTGTGTAGATATATATGTGTGTGTGAGTGAATATATATATGTATATAGTATTAATATAAAGGAACAAAGAATCAGTGTTACATCATATACATATTTATTACATATTACATATGTTTCACTGTCAATCAGCTCAAGGTGCTATCTACTAATAATTGAACCTGACTCTGGATTTGGAAGCTCCTCTGATAGGCTCGCATCAGAGAGTGAATGAATATTTTCCGAAATCCTTCTATCATAGAGGTATTCATATATATATATTACAAGAGATGGCAATGTGAATAAACCTGTTTTTTTCTGCCATTGCCCAGTTTCCTCTATATTTCTATTTCTTCTTTAATTTCAAATTTTTTTATACGATGACGGACGAGCGTCCAAAACGCTAAGACTCTCTTCTTGTTATATCAAGCATAAAACTACTAATATATTTCTTCATTGTATTGTGTCATTTACTTTGTTATTTCTGTTTGCCTTTTCCATGTCATCATCATCATCATCATACGTTCGCTTTTCCCTGCTTGCAAGGGTTGGACGGGTCCTATTCAGCACAGCATCTCTCCACTTGTCACGATCCTTCGTCATCTCCTCGGTGAGTTTCAGCCATCTGAGGTCTGATATGTTGTCGGATAGATGAGTTATTTACTTTATTTACTTGTCGGGTTACATTTTCATGTTTCATTCAATGACGAAATTATCAGAAAGACGATTAATCATGGTTGGTGCCAATGCATTTCTTATATAGGTAAATGGTGGATAGGGTTTAATGCTAATGGGAGGAGTCCTAGGTTCTCTTTTGAGTAACTGTCTCCAAAAAGGAACCAGTTAGGGTAGATAGAAAGCTGTGATTTGAAGGAAATTGTGCAACTACTTCAAACTATTTAAGGGGCTTCTTCATTGACACTGTTTTTATTATTGTTGTTGTTTAGAAGATCTATCATATAAGGTATTCCAGCCTTGAATGGTGCTTTATGATATTTGCTCTGAGTTCAAATCCTACCAAAGTCAACTTTGCCTTTCATCCTTTCGAGGTCGATAAAAAAAGGAAAAGTCAAGTATTAGTTTCGATTCTTCCTCTATATCTCTTTCCCTTAAAAAAAATCGGCTGTGTTCAGACCTTGAGAAGTGATGGGCTACGAAACGCCGTATGTCACTACAGTGCTCCTACAACACTACCGGGAATTAAGGGTCATTGCATACCTTCATAGTTTCCTTCCATAACCACCTTCTTTTCTTCAGGCGGTAGGAGTCAGCTGAAGAAATCTGGCTGCTATTTCTAGCTGGTCGAATGACCGTGTCTATTCTTCGTTAATAGTTGGTGAATTTATTTACACTGTTTTTTAGAATTGAACGTTCTATTTCTCTCCTTTATTTTTGTTAACATCATCTTCTCTTCTCTCTTTTCTCTCCGTTCATATCCTTTACTTATTTCTCTTCTTTTTCTTTTTCACCTGATCACAAAAGAAAGTAACCCCCCCCCCTCCTCAACACCTCGTCCCATTAAATTAATCGAAGTTATCTCCCTTGCTTTACAAACAAGATTATAAACGAAACAAATGCATTAAATTATTTCCTTCTATAAAATATTTCCATCAAGTTTAATCAATCACATTTAACATGATGGAAAATAATGAAACTCCTTCTATATAAGATTTAAAAATTAAATATGGCTTTCATTTGAAATGAATTATGAATTGATAATTATTTCTATTTATGTTATTGGAATATTTAATGCAGCTATTCAGCATAACAGGGGAGACTACTCGTATAGTTAAACGGTAGAAACTGACAAACATTAAGCTAGTCTCTATCAACAAATAGGAAATTCAAACATCCGCCAAATGACAATAGATTATTTTACTGTAAGAAAGAGAAAGAGAAGTCTGCCTTGTCTCGAAAAACCTTCCATTACTCTCTAACGAAGGGTTCTATTCGAAATATTAGACTCCCCTTTGTTACCGCGACAAAATGTATTCAAATTTTCCACATTTCGTTTGAGGAAAGATCCCCATTAGGTGGAATGGCTGCTGTAGCAGGTATCACTAGCTATTCTTCCAGACAATGCTTTCACTAATCTGTCCGCAGGCATAAGTGCGAGGTCCAGCCAAATGTGTAGGGTCCCCCTCTCTATTTCTCCCTGATATTTATTTTTATTTTGTTTACCCCTCCCCCTCTCTGCTTGTAAACATACATTTACATAGTTTTTATATTTTTATCATAGATGGTGGGTTCTAATAGAGTAAATTGTAACTATACTCTCATTGTTTTCCAGATAGCAGGCGGTAGAAAAAGTGTCTATTTTTATTCAGTATTTTACACACACACATACTAAAGAACAGATAACTCTCGTATTTTGTTATATTTTGGTTTATGAGTTATTTATTTATAGTGGAGCCTCGGCTCACGAACTTCGTTCCTGAAGGCCGTTCGTGACCTGAAATGTTCGTAAACAGAAACTATTTTCCCCATAGGAAATGTTGAGAGAGAAATACAGTGAGAGAGAGCGACTGTGTGTGAGAGGCAGATAGATACCTCCATAATAACTAACTACACAGCAAGTAACGCTTTCCCGCCGATACTCCAAGCTTGTTGTCGACTTGTGTGTTTGTTGTTTAATGTCCGGAAAAATTGTGCGTGAACCGAGGTTCCACTCTAATTATAGAAGACGGGATTTGCAGAATTGGTTGTCGGGTGAAATGACTTTGAAGATTTATTCGGGAATCACGACCCTTTTTATCTTCTCGAGGTGAGGTGGGGGGTGATAAAATATAGTATAAATGAAGTATTTGGATCATTGTTTTTTTTGCCTAAATTAGAAAAAAAATATGATTAAGGATATAATTGTTTTGCAGTATAGAGTTATGTCCCTTTGCATACTGAGTTTGTCTTTCATTATTTCAGAGGATTGACAGTATCAGTAGAGGGTCGGACGCCATGCTTTCTAGCATAGTTACGTCCCTTTACGATCTGAGTTCAAATCCCGCCGAGGTTAACTTTGCCTTTCATCCTTACGGGGTCGATAAAATAAAGTACCAGTAATACACTGAGTAATTGCTGGCATTGTGCCTAAAGTAGAAACAATTATTTCAGAGTGAAGTATTGTCAATACTACCAGAAATGTTAGTGTGTCTGGCAAAATGACTTAAGCTACTTAGGTACGTAGTTACGATTCTTTACGTTTTGAGTTCAAATCCCACAGAGGTTAACTTTCTGAGTTAGTTAATATAAAGTACCAACCAAGTATTGGGGTGATTTAATCAACTTTCCTCTCCCCTAAATTATCCCCTAAATTTTGCCAAAATTAAGATTAATTATTATTTGTGAAAGCAGTAAATTGCCAGAATATATATCAAATAAAATATATTTCGGTGTTTTGTTCTGAGTTCAAATCCTGCGATAGTTAATAAAAAAATAAGTACCAGTCAAATACTAGTGTGATATAACCATTCCCTCCCCATGAAATATCTGGAGGTGCCTATGTAAGAAATAGGCACATCATTTAAAGTCTGTTATTCCATGGTGGCATGGGTTAGATGGAATTATACCTTTTCTTATCTACTTGTGTCTATGAACAAGAAACCAACCACATTTAATGTTCCTCTATTAAATAATGTCTTATATATTTCTAATGTAAAATACTGTGTTGAAAATAATGAAGAATTTAGAGAAAAATAACTAACTTTCTCATTATTAAACTGATGTTTGAAACATATCTTAACAAATGTTCTTATATAAAATCCTGATGGGAGCTTTTTAGATAAATATATACTTTTTATATATATTGTAGAACCAGGAGCAATTTCATACAGTTTGGTATGAAAATGGTTAAAATATAATTAGGAATGTGTGTGTGTGTGTGTGTGTGTGTGTGTGTGTGTGCTTAATTGCTTTTATTTCTTTACATATATTATAGTCAAATAATGAAAAATGCAATCAATAATTGTGAGGACAGAATCAGCATATATTGATAAAATAGGGAACAATGAAAACAACTTTAATTAATTATGACATGAATTTTCAATATCAATTTTGATGACATTGAATAAAAAAAAAAAAAAAAAAAGAAAGAGATAATGCTGATAGCAATATTTGTGATTTCAATAATTTCAGTTATATATTTAATAGAGAAGATTTTGGTGATGAATGTAATAGCAAATGTATTCACAAGTTCTTTTTTATACCAACATTTTTACCAATTTATATAAATAAATTTATACCAAAAATTAGAAATCATTTTTATTAAACAAAGAATTAATATTGAAGTAATATATATATAATGCTGAAGCTGAAATAAATTAGAATTCTTGACAATATATCAGAGAATGAATATGTTTCTGGCTTCATTTACAAATTCTAAGCCATCAGTTTGGCATTTATTTTGAAATGAATTTCTTTGTGAGACTCTGAATATTTTAGTTCTTAAGAAAACTGATTGAAAGAATATTTTTTATAATGTATCTGATAAAATTTGATTGAAAGATAAAAGCAGTCATTTTTTAAAAAATATCCATTCTTCAATCGATATTCTTCCAGTTTTTTTTATTGTTTTTTTTAAGCTCAAAGCAAGTTTTTATTTTGAAGTGCTAGTGTTTAGAGAAGTTGAGTGTCAAACTGCTGTGAAATATTGCAAATAAACCTAGAAGAGTAGTTTTAATAAAATATTCATTCTGTATTGTTGTCTTCTCCTGATTTTACTGATGACAACATATGGAACAGCCCCCAACTCTCCCTTATTCTATACAAGTGGTTCCCACCCTAGTCATACTAAGGACTCCTGTTTATCTAAATGAATTTTCCCACCGATCACAGACACTTGAAAGATCTGTCTACTATAACAAGTTTATTTTATTAACTAACAAAAATCTCATTTTCTCAGTTTTGTTGCCCATATATATATATATATAACTAAATATTCAGTTAGATAATTGACAATATTAACCCTTCTGCTACCATATTTCAAATGAAATATACTGTGTTTCAGTTTATTTGGAAACTCATCAAAACATATGGGGGGAATTTAATAACAGGATCAACCTTTTTCATTATTAAGTTGATGTTTGGAACAAAATTTTCTATAAAAAATTTGATTATTTTAAAATGGGAAGCCTTGTGTCATAAAACCAGACCAGTTTCAGGTGGCTTGGTATAAAAAAAATTACTTATTTAATGAGATAGTCGAAGCTGCTTTGTTGACTCCAAGTTCTTCATTTTAAATTTAATGGTAGACATTTTAACCCTTTCATCACCACCTTTCTAATGAAATACAGTCTATTTCGATTTATTAATGAACAATTTTGAGGGATTTACTAAAATTACTAATTATTTCATTACTAAGGTAGTAACTTAATGTAAGGTTTTTATAAGAAATTATGTTGGAAGATTTTAATTTAACTCTTTAGCATTTTACATTACTCTATATTTATTATTATATTTTCACGGTAAAATCATAATCTCATATAATTTTCGCACATAGCATCGAATCTGTGAGATTTTGATATTATTTATTTTGAGAACAATACCTTAACGTAAGTATGAGCAGCCAGTTACAGTCGGTTTTAACAGAAAGAGGTGAGAGAATTCTGGCCAGATACAGTCGGTTTAAATGCTAAAGGGTTAAATTGGAATCCTTTAAAATGGGTGGTTGTATTTCATAGAACTAGAGCCAGTTTTAGGTGGGTTGGTAATGAAAGGGTTAAATGTAGATCAGGTTCCAAAAAGTATCTAAAAATATTAGATTGTTCCTGTAGATGTAGAAATATGTTCGAAGTTTTGAAAATTTATTTTCATCTGACTTTTCATGAGTAGTTATGCATTTGAAATTTTCAACTTGGTTCAAAGACTTCCAGTAGTATCTTTGTGGAATCCCACCACCCAAAAAGATCCTACAGGTTGGAAACTGCTGTTCTATATCATATAAGGAAACCCTTTAAAAATAAAAACGATTTCTAATCAGAAAATAAGAAAGATATAAGTTTTCAATACTAATTAGATAATGTCTGATCACATTTTAAGAACCAAATTTTATTTTCTTGGTCTCCTCTCTCTCTCTCTCTCTCTCTCTCTCTCTCTCTCTCTCTCTCTCTCTCTCTCTCTCTCTCTCTCTCTCTCTCTCTCTCTCATTAGAAGATCTATATTGTTAACGAAGTAACCCACAATCAGAATCTTCTATTTTATTGTATGACATCCTCCTTACTGAAACCATATATAATAATGAATGTTATCTGTTTTGTAGTAATCAATGAATAGTACTATGTCATCGTTATCATCATCACCCTCCCATCCATATCACCCTACTACCACCACCACCACCACCACCACCACCACCATCACCATCATCATCATACATTTGTTTTTCTTGGCTCACATGGGTTGAATGGGTCTTCTATAGTACAGCATCTTGCCACTTGTTAGTTGTTGTCCTTTATCATTTCTTTCATGAGGTTCAGCATCCTGAGATCAACCTTCACCACTTCTTCCCATTTCTTCCATGGTCTTCCACATCTGCAGGTTTCTTCCACTTGGATTGCTTGATACATTTTTACCCATTTGCCATCACATGTCCATACCAGTTCAGTCTTCTTTCCTACACACTACATCTGCTTCTCTTATACACAGTTTTTCTCTTAACTCACTTGTGCTTCATCAATCAGGTACACTAAAACTACACATTCAATGGCTCATGCTTGCCTTTGTACATCCTTTGTATTCAATGTCCTTATTTCATAACCATTCAATATTACACAAAGATCATACAATCCACCCTTCACTTGGAGAGAGAATGCACCTATCCCCAGGAGATGTAATAATTGCCTGAATTATTTCACCTTATTCTTACTCTGACTGCTATGCTTTCCAAGCCCTTCTTTCATTGCTAATTAGGTTACCATGATAACAGAAGCTGTCAACTACTTCTCGCAAACTTTCCATGCATTTGATCATGCATACTTTTAATCAGACTAGAAACTTAAGATTTATCATTGAACCTATAGCAGTGGAGACTTCTGGCACTCAGTGTTCCCAAACGACATTCCAACACTCTGCACTCAGGAGAGTGATCCCTGCAAGTTGGAATGGCTATTTCAATGTATCCCCCTCACTACTTATCCTCCAGAGTAATGCTTTCTCTATTCTGTCTTCTGGGACCACAAGAGCATACTACCACATTCTCCAGGCATATATCATTGGGGTAATGATGGAAGTAGACTGTGTTTTTATATATGTACAAACACACACACACACACCACCACCACCACCATCAACAACATTAACGATTATTAGAGGTATTTACCTAATTATAGGTCTATTTCATAAATAGTTCAAACTTCAATCTTCAATCTGTCATTTTCCCAAGAGCATTCATTTCTTAAACTAAACCCATCTTTAGTTCTTTAGTTCTTTACTGTGTTTTATTCATCATGACTAAAGCCATAATGGAGCATCTCCTTTGACTATTTCATAGTCAGTCCTTTCAGTTGTTAGTAGCTCAGCCAACAGATCAACTAACTAATCCAGTTGTCATCTGTTGTGTTCAAATGTAAGATTAAAGTGGGATTGTTAATTCCATAATGACTGAAAGAATATATTTTCATTTAGAATATTTCTTTGATCTTATATAATGGTTCTGATGTAGAAACTGGAGCCAAGTAAAACTGTCTTGTGTTGTTGTTAGACCTCTATTTAGTCTGATCATGAGTGTTCCAGTTATCTGAACAATGGAACATTCTGCTTGTGAAATTAATGTGCCACTATCTGAGCATTCCACAGTATATGACAAGAATATGTACAGCTCATTTTTGTCAGCTGAGTGGACTGGAGCAATGTGAAATAAAGTCCAAGAACAAAATACACCACTGGGAATTGAACACATGAACTTACATTTATGAGCCAAACACCTTTAATCACTAAGCCACGTGCCTTGTAAAAATATAAAAATAATTGAATTATAACAATGATGATCCTAATATTCATCACAGTGGCAGGATCAATATGTAGAGATATTCTTTCTACTCTTATATTGACTTCAGAATTCTAAATTAGAACATATTTTAATTGCTGTGATCTTGTCATAAACCAGCATTACAAATTTAACCTTGTTCTGTACAAATGTCTTACAAAATACACTCCCTGTGATTTTCTAATTTTGAAAACAATTAAGAATTTAGAGGGATTTAGTAATATAATTAACTTTTTCATCATTAAGCTGGTATTGGGAACATAACTTAACAAAGGTTTTTACATAATATTACGATGGAGAATTTTTAGATAACTATAAACATTTTGTATCTTAGAATCAGAGGCAGTTTCTGGCATTTGTTATCAAAAGGGTTAATAAACAATTTTCATTTATTTCATTGGTTCAACAATACAGATTTGTAGGATAGTATTATGTTTGACTGAACAAATATTATTCCATAACTAAGCTTTATTTAGTCAACTCCCAGACAAACAAATTACAGTAAAATTGGAACTCATCATGTAGAAAAATGGAACTAACTATTGTAAA
The DNA here is from genome assembly GCA_964016885.1 of Eledone cirrhosa. Taxonomy (NCBI): domain Eukaryota; kingdom Metazoa; phylum Mollusca; class Cephalopoda; order Octopoda; family Eledonidae; genus Eledone; species Eledone cirrhosa. The sequence continues at coordinate 7,521,848 of OZ024757.1, read as the reverse complement.
ATATTTAACTGTGTTTTGCTGTTTCTACTATTCCACTATCTTAGCTGGGAACTATTTAACCTCTATTTCTTCTCATGCTTATCCTATGTCAAGAAAACCTGAAGAGGTTATGAGTCTATTCTTTTCTCATTTAAAATTAACCCATTGATTGCCAAGATGAATATTTCACAGCTTTGATTTTGGTTTGTTGATAAGACTTTCCCAGCCTATTCCATGATATTATCTGGCCATTTCTTTCTCTGATGTCTTTGCCTTCTTTTCTCTTGAACTGTTCCTAGGAGCACGGTCTTGGTCAATCCATCAGATCATGTTACATTACTGTATGACTGGGTCATATTATTCATAACGAAGGGATGTTCGGCCCTTGTGGTTAATAAATGAAACCATTTATAGGTCACAAGGGAGGTGGATTGGCAGTATCGGTTGAGCGTCGGACACCATGCTTTGCAGCGTAAAGTTATGTCCCTTTACATCCTGATTTCAAATCCCATCGAGGTTAATTTTACCTTTCGTCCTGATGGGATAGCTAAAATAGAACACCAGTAATGTACTGGGAGCAATTTAATTGACTTTCCCCCCTCCCCTTCAAATTGCTGGCCTCGTGCCTAAAGTAGAAACAATTATTCATATGGCTGAATAAGCTGATCCCAGAGACTACACAGGCAGTAGGCACCCATTTTCTCTGTTGTGAAGTAAAAGAAAGGGGTCCAAAATACCTGAAAGCCTGGGGGGCTCGCTATAGGTCAATAAAACCCTGTTGTACCATCTCATTTTTCTTTACTATGGTTACCAGGTTTTCATAGTTGTCCATATAGTGCCTGTCTTGAAAGCTTTCTTTTAATCTCTCAAACATATTTATTAAACCAAAGGAATTAAAGCTTCCCAAGGCACTTCATATAATGAGAGAAATACAGCTTTATTGAGCTGATTAAATTGTTGTAATTACAAGTAGGCTTGAAGTGAATATCTTAGAATTGGCTACTAAGTAAAAGAATTCTGATTTTGTTTAAATGAAACATATGCGTAAACTAATTAAACATCTGAATGTATGTATGTATATATGTATGTATGTATATGTGATGTGTGTATGTATGTATGTGTGTGTGTATGTATGCATGTGTGTATGTATGTGTGTGTGTGTATGTATGACTGTATGTGTATGAGTATGTATGCATGTGTGTATGTGTGTGTGTGTGTATGTATGAATGTATGTATATATATATGTATGTATGTGTATATGTATGTATATATATATGTATGTGTGTGTGTATGTATGTGTATATATATATGTATGTGTGTGTGTATGTATGTATGTATGTATGTATGTATGCATACATGTATGTGTGTATGTTTGTATGCATGTATGTGTGTGCATGAGTGTGTGTACATATGTATGTATATATTATGTGTATGCATTTATGTATGTCTGCATGCATACATACATAATACACACACACACACACACACATACACACACACCCACACACACACACACACACACACACACACACACACACATACATACATACATACATACATACATACATACATACATACATACATACATACATACATACATACACATATAAATAAATAGATACACATATGTGTGTTGCACATATGTATAGTTGTGTTGTTCTCTTGTATTCCTAATAGTATGGTCTTTTCCTCCTTTTTCTAACAGAGAACTGGAGAGGTATGTGAGGCGGGGGAAATAGGGTTAAAGTGAAGGGTTGGTGGGGTAAGCAGCAGAAACCTATCAAATTAGGCAATGTAATGTAATAGAAACTTATTTCCGGTAAATGCCACCATAGAATAACAAATAATAACAATAATAATCAATGTGGCAACTCTGACTGAAACGATACATGATACACGGTAGCGAGGTTATGTACTTGAACTCATCTATGGAGGATTTCTGTTGGTCTAATATAAACACACACACACACACACACATACTCTCTCTCTCTCTCTCCCTCTCCCTCTCTCTTTATATTTGTATTAATCTCCAGAGTCTAGCTATTGACCAGTTAATTTTCTTGTTTTTTTTTAGTTAATTCTATTGACTGATTAATAGCTCTTGTTAATTTTAAAACCATTCTGTTGAGAGCTTAATTCGTTTTGTGATATTTTGCAATTTTGCAATAACACACATAGTGAATTCATCCGCCAAAACTAAGGGTTGCCCCCCTTGTCAAGCCCCACGTGAGTTTTGATAACGGTCAGTCCTTGGCTTGGCACTGAACTAAAAGCCTGTTGAAAAAGTGACTTCCTTGCTCGATCATCATACAAAAAGCTTAACATTATTTGTCTGAGCAGACAGTACTTGATTTAGGAGTTGCAGAAACCCAATGCTGGATATTACCAACCTTCCAGGGGTCCGGGTATAATTTTCAATCATATTTTATTTGTTTGACCCGAATTACTTGGTCGTTTCTATGGCTGTGCGGATAATGGTTTAACCATCGTCTCAGTGTGTTTGGCCTTTTAACTTATGGTGTTGCTCTAGTTCACTAGCTTCTATGGAGCGCTTGCCACACATGTCGGAAGTTGTTTTTCGTTAATTTCCAATAGCCGACATACGATTATCGTTAATTTATATATATATGATATATATATATATGATATATATATATATATATATATATATATATATATATATATATAATAAAGTAAAATAAAAAGTCAAATGTTTAAAATTTAGCTTCGTTTATTACTGCTATATATATTTCGGTGACAGCCATCTTTGGCTGTGACCTCTTCAGGCAGTCCGAATTAGTGTGGTATAGACAAGTACATATGTTGTTGAGGTGTATAATTTTGTCAATACTCTGATATGCCCAGTTCCTGGCTGGGTTGTTATTTCACTGAGGAACTGGAATCTATACATACATACATCTTCATTCCCCTCTCCATTTTAATTCATTAGTCCATCCATTCGCCATTCTCTATCATGTTTTCCCTGAATCCAATCTTTGCCTTTCTACTCGATACTCTGTCGTATTTTTAAAATCTTACCTTCTCGCTGTCGTATTTTCAAAACAAAACAGATCCTTCTTATATATTTTTTAAATATATTTTGTTATGCTGGCTAAATTTTACCCCAAATGTTGAGGACTGTATTTAAACTCTTAACCTCTGCTCCCTCCTATCCCCCTACATCATGCTGGTTCGCCCCCCCCCTCCTATCTATATATATAAGATAAACCCTACCAAGTACGAAAAAATCAGAACCGCCAAATTCCTATTCCGGCATGGCTGCTTTCCTGGTATAATGTAACGTACAAATATTTCTTCATTCTCCTCTCCATTTTAATTCCTTAGTCCATCCATTCGCCATTCTCTATCATTTTTTCCCTGAATCCAATCTTTGCCTTTCTACTCGATACTCTGTCGTATTTTCCAAAACAAATCGTGTATTTTTGTTTATGCTTGTTAAATTATGCCCAAAATACGGGGATCTTATTTAAACCTTACCTTCTCGCTAACTACCCAACAGCCCTCCCCCACGCACCACCATTATTACGTGGACCAATCATAAGTCAGAGGCCTATACTATCGCTTAACTGGTTGCCTTTCGATATGATGGATGGACTACGGAATTCTGGAGAGTTGAAGAGAGAAAAATCTGGACGCTCAGCGACAATGCCAAAGATAAAGACAAATTCACCTCGTGGACGAGATTGCAAGCACTCCTCTTCCTTGTTTCGGCCGCGGATGGCTAACATAACCCCATCTACCCCCGCGCCCCACCGTTCCCACACTCCAAACGCAATCCAAAACTTCAGAGTTGGTACCATGAATGTAGGCATCTTAAAGGGTCGCTCTAACGAGGTTGTAGAAATGCTTGAACGTAAGGAGGTCGATGTTTGTTGTATTCAAGAGACCAGGTGGAGGGGTGGGTCTGCTAGATTCATCGTGGGTAAAGAACGATGCTATAAGCTTTTCTGGGTGGAAAATGACAATGGGCTGTATATACACATACCACCCCACCACCCCACCGCAAAGTGGTCGTGGAGGCGCCACGGCAAAAAAGCACCCAGCCCACACTGTAAAGCTGACGTGGAGGTGCCACGGAAAAAAAGCACCCAGCACTCACTGCAAACGGGGTTGGCGTCAGGAAGGGCACCCAGCTGTAGAAACCAATCCAGAATCAGCTCCCATCCCACCCTTGTAAGCATGGAAAAGGGGACGTATGATGAAGTTGATATATATATATATATATATATATTAGTATATATATATATATATTAGTATATATATACACATACATATGTACACATATACACATACATATATGTACATATATATATATACACACATATATATCAGTGTACATATATATATATACATATATATATATATATATAAATGAATATTTATTCAATTTAAAGCGCCAATTATCTATATATAACAAGATATGAATTTTTCTAGTGATGGGGAAATTTTCAGTTTGTTTTTATATTTTCACTTCATTTTTTACTTTCTATTTAATACAGTCTTTGATCCAATATGATCCTGACAGTATTTGAACCAGTTTACCTCATATATATGTATGCACACACAACACTCAAGTTTCGCCATCTACTGCTATTTCATTCATATTTATTGTTTAATTAACTCTGGTCTAATTCATCAACTATTGTTAATTATATTATTACGTAGATTTCTTATAAAATCTAGTGCATATATACGTGTATATATACAGGGAGACACTGTAATAGATGTAAAGAGAGGGGTAGATAGAGTTATAGAAGTAAAGAGAGGAAGAGAAATAAGCGGTAGATAGAGTAATAGATGTAAAGAGAGGGTTAGAACGTTCAACTTGGCAGTCAGTACAATGTTCAGCATGGTAGCCAGTACATATGCCAACAACCCAACCGGCCAGCCAGCCGTATTTGCGGTTGACTGGCCAGTTGGGCGGTTGGTATATGGAACGTTCAACTACGCAGTCAGTACCAAAGTTCAACATTGTAGCCAGTGCATATGCCGATCGCCGCGCCCTCTTTGCTCTTTTTCAATGACCTGGAACTAAGTAAAAAGAGTAGGAGATAACTCGATAAGAGCGGAGAGGGTGAGATTCGAACCATGTAAAGTCGTTGGCTCCTGAAGTTCGTAAGCGGGGCTGCTACTGACTGAGCAACGCCGGCAGCAAGGCAAATCGAGCATAAAATAACGCTTATATCGACAAAATAAAACAAAAATGTCCATGTTGCACTCTTGTTTGTTGTTCTTTTGTTTTACATAAACATTTCGCTGCTCTAGCCTCTTATTTCCTATTAGATTACACTTAATTCCATTAAACATTCATTCTTGGTCTCGTGGTAAACTATTTCATCTATATTTATATCGCTGTTACAGCCTTTTATTTCTACATCTTTCACCTATAGCCACTGTTACGCCGGTAGTATAAGTAGCTTTATAACAAGAAACGATGATATAGCTCCACAAAATGTCTTCTTGAGCAAGACACTTCACTTCATATTGCTCCAGTACACCTAGTTACACATAGACAGATACATACATACACATATATATGTACACAGATAGAAATAAGAGGTAGATGTAAAGAGAGGGAGATAGAGGAAAAGATGTAAAGAGAGTGGGAGAAGTACGAGTTAGATAGTGTAAAAGATTTAAAGAGAGGGTGAGAGTGTGACACACATTTATCTGTCTATCTCTCTCTATTTTAACACCGGTCGTTATAATTAGTTTTATAACACCACTATATTACCGACATGAAAGAGGTAAATAATTATTTCTTAAATGTTTAGAACATGTTTCTCTTGTCTTCTTAAATGTATAGAACATGTTTCTTATTTATATTCTTAACATAGCTAGGACCTTATCTCATTTACTGGTCTCTACTTTTAGGACTTTGCTGGTCCCATGTGCCCTCCATCAAGACACACTCGCCCCTTCTCTTAGCCCCCGTACTAATTACTACATATACGTATATATATTTATTTTAAGAAACCTTAATGACAAATAATATAAAGTGTTTGTAAAGTGGGGAAGAGTAGTTTTACGGTGGGGTTGTTATATAGATATCGTTTTTGCATAAAGACTCTTCTTCAGAAAATTTTAAGATTCCTGATTCTAGAGCCCCCACACTCTCGGGATGAATCGCTGTCGATTGAAATTCTTTATATATGGATTGACAGTATCGGTAGAGGGTCGGACGCCATGCTTTCCAGCATAGTTACGTCCCGAGTTCAAATCCCACCGAGGTTGACTTTGCCTTTCATCCTTACAGGATCGATAAAATAAAGTACCAGTAATGCACTGGGTGATTGCTGGCCTTGTGCCAAAAGTAGAAACAATTATTCTTTATATATATAAAGATAGAGACAGAAATGTATATATATATAACAGCAACCATTCTGTTTCTGCCTCTTTCTCTTTTAGTCTCTGTCTCTCACTTCCATACATCTCTTCTCTCTCTCTCTCTCCCATACACTTACATAAGGTAAAGAAATTCAACATTGCGGCTCTCTCTAATATATGAAAAGAAAGGCAATGTTTTAACTGACAAGTAATTAGATAGATAAATAGATACAACGTCGCGCACTCATATTATGTGTCTGTATGGCTGACTGTCTGAATACGTAAATAAAACACACTCACAAAGGGAGAGAACCACATGGTAAAATATAGTTATCTCCCTTGAAATTATAATTTTTTTTAATAGAATTTTCATTTGTAGTTATTTACGTGAGTAGGGTTAGGGTATCTCTCATATATATGAGAGAGAGAGAGAGAGATAGATATATATGAGAGAGAGACATAAATATATGTATTGCTTAGATACACAGACTGCATTCCTTTCTCTCTGCCAAAGTGAAATTCTAATCGACACAAATCTTGGATTTTTACCGGAGTTAACTCATTACCTTCATCAACAACACCTGTAAAAGGTAAGTACATATATTTAGACGTGATTATTTTTCAATTTTCAAGGGCGGTGGATTGGCAGTATTGGTAGAGGGTCGGATGCCATGCTTTGACGCATAGAGTTACAGCCCTTGCCATTCTGAGTTCAAATCCCGCCGAGGTTAACTTTGCCTTTCATCCTTACTGGGTCGATAAAATAAAGTACCAGTAATACACTGGGTAATTGCTGGCCTTGTGCCTAACGTAGAAACAATTATTTTTCAATTTTCTCGTTTACGGGATTTATTTTAGGTCTCTTAGATATTTCCGACGAGACACGTGTTTGTCGTAACAGGATATAGAAAGCTAATTAAGTAATTTAATTTTAATTTTATTTTTAAGAGTATATATATTTGTTATTGTTTCTGTTTTTTATATATCGATATATCTGCTAGCATGTGTAGTGTGCAAATATATATATATGTAAATTGAAAAGTAAATTGACAATATCTTTTTCTTCGCCCACTTATTTCTGATAGGGTCGTGGGGGCAGAGTCCTTCTCAAACACTCTTCCAGCGAGTCTGTCAGTAGCAAACATCTCTAGCTGATGCAGCTGGATCCCAAAGCGTGACCAGCTAAGCTCATGGATGTTATCCAACTATCTTGCTCAGGGTCTACCTCTGAGTCTCTTGACGGTTGGTTTTGCCTGTAAAAATGTGTCCAGCGATTCTTTACTGAGACATTCTAACCACATACTCATAATATCAGAGTTGGGATCTCTCAATTCAGAGAATTAGTAGCTCTACCAGGAGTGACTCTGTTCTCTGGGTTATGCACTTTATCGAGTAACGTTACTCCAAAGAACCTTCGGAGGAATCCCATTTCTGCCACATTTATTTGCAATTGTATTCTTTTGGTCATTACTCCAGATTCATGATCCTCGGTAAGAGTTGGCAGGAGTACCAGGAAGACATCGAGTTTGGCTTTTACACCTACCCCCTTTCTTCTGATTGCTGAATGCTGAGGCATTACTGCATCAGCTTTTGCAGTTCTTGCACTTAATTTAGCATCCTGCATTCCATCACTCATGAACACAGCTCCAAGATACTTGAACCTCTCTACCTGCTTCAGTAGAACTTCATTCACATGTATATAAATTTGAGGGACTTCTGTCCACCCGTCCATCACACAATGTGTATGTGTGTGTAAAAGGAAGGAAAGGGATACACACATATGTCTAACTTAAAAACAGTGACACACACGTGTCTCTAATTTAAGAACGCCGACAAACTCGCACGTTCACATACACACACTGTCCTATTACCACTCATGAGCTTTGGTCCGGGCATACATCCCCTCAATTTTGAAACCGTCTGGGTTGTCCAGAATTGATGGGAAAAGACTTCACGGTCAAGAGGCAGGTGCCTTACCTGGGACGTCACAGTTAGTGATTCTTTTGCTTCTTCCCACATTCTGGATGCAGCGGTAAGGGCGAGAGCTACAGCATCCGCAGCTGAATGGAACAAAATCCTAAAATACTGTGTTCTGTCAGCTAACTACAATATCCAGCCTGGGGGAGTCGGGCTACTGACAGCGAGCTTCTTATCTTCACTGGTGGCTCACCAAACAGAGGTAACTGTTGATTATCGTGAGGGCACTTGGTTATTCCAGCACCTCAGCCTCGCCATTACTCCAGGTAACGCTGTGAGCGTGCTGGCCTGCCACAAATATTATTAGAGAGGCTTCCCAGTGTTCCTCGCTATATTGCTATCTTTTGCTCTGGTAGCGGCACGTTTTCCATTCTTTCGTCTGCATCTTGTTCTATGGTCTAAGATGTGGGTATTACCTGCTTGTGTATTTTCCCCTTTCCTTCGTATATATTATATTTGTTTGTGTTTTCCTTCTAATTATACAAATGAGTTAAACTGTGTTGTTAATAAATAAATAAAACGTTATACTTGTTTTACCCTCCCATTTTTAATTCACTGAACAATATCATGAGTGTGTGTTTGTGTAAATGTATGTCTGTGAGGGTGTATTTTTATAAGGGGTTGTTCTTCTCTATTTCTTTCTCTCTCCTTGTCTGGAAGAAATCAACTGTTGAAACCTGATCAGTGAAGGGCTCCACCCTTGCAAGCATGGAAAAGCGGACGTATGATGAAGTTGATATCTATATATATATATATATATACACATACATATATGTACATATATATATATATATGCACACACATATATATCAGTGTACATATATATATACATATATATATATATATATATATATATATATATATATATAAATGAATATTTATTCAATTTAAATCGCCAATTATCTATATATAACAAGATATGAATTTTTCTAGGGATGGGGAAATTTTCAGTTTGTTTTTATATTTTCACTTCATTTTTTACTTTCTATTTAATACAGTCTTTGATCCAATATAATCCTGACAGTATTTGAACCAGTTTACCTCATATATATGTATGCACACACAACACTCAAGTTTCGCCATCTACTGCCATTTCATTCATATTTATTGTTTAATTAACTCTGGTCTAATTCATCAACTATTGTTAATTATATTATTACGTAGATTTCTTATAAAATCTAGTGCATATATACGTGTATATATAGAGGGAGACACTGTAATAGATGTAAAGAGAGTAGGAGATAGTTATAGAGTTTATTTTTACGTTTTGTATTGGGGAAACATTTTCCATTTAATTAATTTCATCATTTTGTTGTATATACACACATGCATATATACAATTGTTATATATATATATAAAATCTCATATAAGGTGGGAGTTATTAGAATACCTTGCAGTATTCCTTTTTGTTCTATGCTCTCTGAGTTGAAATCCCGCCGAGGTCAACTTTGCCTTTCATCCCTTGGAGGTTGATAAAAAAAGTACCAGTGGAATACTGATGTGAATTCTTCCTCTCTATTTTTCTCACTTTATCTTTTTATGAATAAAAGTACCAGTCAAATACTGGGTTCCTCTCTTCTCTGTTTTATGCTGCTTTTTCCCTGTCTATCTTTCTGGAAGAATTTGCTATTTTTAGAACTGGAGGGGTGGGATTTGTTAGGGATTAAGGTTAGAAAATGAAAGATATATATGTATATATATGTATATATATGTATAATATGTGTGTTGATGAAATTATGTTGGTGGTGGTGGTGGTAAAAATTGTTTTGCAAGATTTATCTGGAAAAATCTGTTGAATTATATTGTTTTGTTTTCACTTTGATTTATTATATAATTATGGTTGGTTGGTTGTCTCTCTCGTGGTTACTGGTATTGTCTCTCTGTTCTCTCGTTTGACAAACGACTTTATAAAAGCTGACTCAATATTGTTCAATGTTTTACTGCTACTTTAAGAGACGGGTGGGCAAAGGGGGACAATAATATCTGCTTACACACCCCAATGTGGACTGCTTCGCGTTCTTAAAGACATATTCTAAGAGTCGCTAATGCTCACTACCTCCCAACTAACCGACAGTGACAACATAATTGTTGGCGACCTAAATGGTCATGTTGGACAACATTATGATAGCTATGATGGAATCCATAGTGGCTACAGGTTTGGTATCAGAAATGAGGAAGGCTTTAGAATCCTGGAATTCTGTAACTCTAATAACCTAACTATCTGTAACACAAACTTTAAAAGACCAGACAATCACTTGATCACCTATAGATCAGGGGAACATGCCATTCAGATAGATTATATCCCTACCAGAAGATGTGAAAAAGTGTCTGTTGTAAACACTATTTCCCTCCCCCGTGAAGAATGCACCTCCCAACATAGCTCATAGTTAGTGACCTCATAGTCAGGACGAGACGTATTCGACAACAGAGGAGGACTACCCTGAGAAGAAGAATATGAAAGTTAAAGGACCCCACAGCCCGTAACAAATTTAAAAGCAAATTACTTGATGCTTTTGACAGTAAAGAAGAGCAATTAGAGACATACAGTATAGAGGAACAGTGGGAATTCCTGAAAGTTAACTTGCTGAAGGCGACAGATGAAATCTATAGCTGGAGCAGACCTATAGGCAGGAGGAGAATAACTTGGTGGTGGAACAGTAAGGTGGAGGAGTCAATCAAGGCCAAAAAGAGAGCTTGTAAAGTATGGCGGGATGGGGGAAGCAGAGAAGAATATCAAGTGGCCAGGAGGGAAGCTAGGAGACAAGTGTACTTTGCAAGAAGGGAAGCAGAAGAAATAAAGTTCAAGCATGTTCTACAACGCGAGGACCAAAAACGTGAGGTGTTCAGGATTGCTAGGCAATGTGTCAAGGAAAACCGTGATATTGTCGGGGAGAAGTGTGCCCGTAATGATGATGGTATACTTGTCATCACTGATACTGATAAGAAGGTAGCTTGGAAGTGTCACTACGAGAGGCTACTAAATGAGGAGAATAAGTCGGAAAAAGATAGTCTGCCCCAAATCAATCCAATAGAGGAACCAGCAGTGCAAGTTGAAGGTTGTATAATAAGTAAGGCAATCAAAGATATGAAGACGGGTAAGGCGGCTGGGCCTTCAGAGATAGTTGCTGAAATGTTGAAAGCATCTGGATCGGTGGGACATACTATGGTCACCGAGATAGTAAACCATGTCATACAGAATGGGGTTATACCAAATGACTGGCATAACAGCATCATCATCATTAACTGCTACAAGGTTAAAGGGGATGTTCTAGATAGGGGAAACTATAGAGGCATTAAATTAATTGACCAGGTCATGAAGGTCACAGAAAGAGTTATAGCACAACTAATCAGAGACAGAATTGATCTAGATGAAATGCAGTTTGGGTTCGTGCCAGGTAAAAGTACCACAGATGCATTTTTTCCTTGTACAGCAACTACAGGAGAAGTACCCAGTTAAAAGTAAACCCCTTATACTTAGCTTTTGTTGACTTGGAGAAAGCCTTTGACAGTCACACCCGCTCCATTATCTGGTGGGCCCTTAGACATGTAGGAGTAGATGAATGGCTTGTGAGAGCTCTAAAAGCCATGTATAAAGAAACAGTCAGCAAGGTTAGAATTAACAATGAATATAGTGAAGAATTTAGTGTAAAAGTAGGTGTTCAGCAAGGCCCCATCCTTAGATTCCTCCTGTTTATTATTGCCCTTCAAGGCTATAATAGAGGGCTTTAAGATTAGCTGCCCATGGGAACTTTTATATGCAGATGATCTAACTCTCCTAGCCGAATCTATGGCTGAACTACAGAAGAAATTCCAGAAATGGAGGCATAGCCTTGAATCAAAAGGCCTCAAAGTTAACTTGTCTAAGACTAAAGGTCTAGTATGTAGAAAAGAAAATAGGGCACTGGTGCCATGCTCTGTTTGTAGGAAAGGAGTAGGTAGAAATTCCATTCTATGTCCCAAATGCAAACTATGGGTACATAAAAGATGTAGTGAGATCACAGGTAAGCTATCTAAGAATGTAGATTTTATATGTGGCCGATGCTCAGGTGAAATAAGCAGCAAGTACCCACAGGATACTAGCACCTTCTACTGCCCAGATGGTTCTATAGAAATAGTGGACACTTTCCGTTGCCTGGGTGACAAAATCAGCAGTGGGGGAGGGTGCTCTGAAAGTGTAGTAGCCAGAGTTAGAACGGGATGGAAAAAGCTCAGAGAGCTAATACCGCTGCTAGACACAAAAAGTTTCTCTAAAAATGAAAGGCAGATTGTATGATGCGTGCATACGAACAGCAATTTTACATGGCAGTGAGACATGGGCATTGTGTGCAGAGGACCTGCACAGATTGGAAAGGAACAAAGCATGCATGCTCTGTTGGACGTGTAATTGTAATATACATGAACGGTAAAACATAAAAGAACTAAGTGAGAATTAGAAATAAGAGGGATCAGATGCTGTTTACTTGAGTGAAGATTACGTTGGTAGGGTCATGTGATGCGCATGAAAGATGACAGCTTTATAAAAATGTGCAGGGTGATCAAAATTGATGGAAGTTACGGAGTAGGTAGACCCAGAAAAACCTGGGACGACATAAAATCCAACCTTGCACACTTACACCTCTCTTAGACAATGTCACTGGATTGAGATCTATGGTACCACACAGTAACAGAGAAGACCTGCCTTCCCTACGTGCAAAGTTAACCGACAGTCAGTAGGCCCCTCCTAACCAAATATAGATCCAACCCACAACCCTTACTCCATCCTCTCACTCCCACCAACACCACCCTGTCTCTGTAAAGTTATGTTGGTACCACAACATCCAGTCCAAACTAAAGAGGTAGTGTAGGTGTCATCACGAAAAGACTCCCAGTCCACACTGGAAATGTGGTTGGTGTTAGGAAGGGCATCCCGCCTTAGAAAACCTGCCAGATACAGTCCTATACGAGCGAGACACTGTCACCTGATCAATCTTGCCTGAAGTAGGACAATTCCCGTCTAACCCATGCTAGCGTGGAAGATAGACGTTAAATGATAATGATGATGATGATATATAGTGTATATAATAGTTGTAATGTCACTGGTGCTGATCTATATCAGCCTTTCCCTTGGACAACATGACATATAGTCTATATATATTGGACAATATTATATATAGTGTATATGTGGTGTATATAGTAGTTGTGACAATATTCTATATACATATGTACACACACACTGACAAACATGTATATACATATAGAAGGGTCAGATGAGGAGTTCATAGACTGACCAGGTTACTCTCATGGAATGAGACAATGTATACACACAAATATATACTATATATATGTATACAAACACATATATATTTTATAGTGAAGTCGTACAATATGGTAATATCATGTTTTCAATTCTCAGTTAGGGAGGTACATTGTGTCCTTAAGCAAGACACATCATTCCACATGTCTCTAATCTCCACAGCTGAAAAAGACAAGTATCAGCTTTAGTTGGAGGTTTAGCATAGGTTGGATCATTCTCTGCCTCCAACATTTTCCCTGCAGCCACAAACCCAGGCTTTACTACCTGCAAGGGCATCCAGCTGTAGAAAACCCGCTGTAATGTGGCCGTGTAGGCAACACGGTAAAAACCTCCCAGTCCCACACTGTAAATGTGGTGGTGTTAGGAAGGGCATCCAACTGTAGAAAACCTGCCAGACAGTCCTATACGAGCAAGACAACCACTCTTGCCTCAAGTGGGAAAACTCCCGTGCAAACCCATGCAAGCGTGGAAGATGGACGTTAAACGATGATGATGATGATGCATATGTACTTACACACACATATTTATAAATGTGTATACATACGCATATATATATATATAGGGATGTCATAGATCCTATTATGTGTTCAATTCTCAGTTAGGGAGGTACATTGTGTCCTTAAGCAAGACACATCATTCCACATGTCTCTAATCTCCACAGCTGAAAAAGATAAGTATCAGCTTTAGTTGGAGGTTTAGCATGGGTTGGATCATTCCCTGCCTCCAACATTTTCACTGCAGCCACAAACCCAAGCTTTACTACCAGCAATAGAGAGAAGAGGAAGATAGTTAAATACTGGGGCCTGACAAACCACTTCCTCTTTGTCCCCACACTGCTGATTTCCTTCTCAAAATTAGAAACACAGCAGCCCCCTTGAGGAAGTAGTCCCATGAGGTGGGGTGGATGTTGTAGTGGGTGTCTCTGGCTATTCTCTGTGGTAACACCTTTGTCATTTTGTCTGTAGGGTGGGGCTACATCACAGCTCAGACTGAAATATAAAGTCTGTCCCTCTCCCATTATTTTCGTTGGATTGGCAGTACAGTAGAGCGTCGGACGCCATGCTTTGTAGCATAGAGTTACCTCCCTTTATGATCTGAGTTCAAATCCCGCCAGAGTTAACTTTGCTTTTCATCCTTACGAGATCGATAAAATAAAGTACCAGTAATACACTGGGATAATTGCTGGCCTTGTGCCAAAAGTAGAAACAATTATTTTCGTTGCTTGATTCGTTTTTTTTTTTTCCATTACTTAAATATTTTATTACCTTTAATAATGTGTTTTGGTTTAATATGAACAGTTATATAAAATTAATAACTGTTTCTACTTTAGGCACAAGGCCAGCAAATACCCAGTGCATTACTGGTACTTTATTTTATCGACCCCGTCAGGATGAAAGGCAAAGTCAATATAAAATTAATAACGTTATTTATTCAAATCTGAATAAAGTACTAGCATATCTATTGAACGTATGAATCTAAACTATAATAAAAGGAGGAGCGTGGGACTGCGTACGGTTTATAATTGTTTATCCCATTAGTAAAATAAGTTGGATTACTTTGAATAAATAATGAATGAATATTACATAATTTATCTACTAAATTTCGTGGCTGTTGATTAAATATATTTTGTTTGTTTAAAGATTCACTTCTTTAAGATTTCTGAAATGTCAACACTTCCGGTTGGCCATCACTTCAATAAACTATTAATTTTCTGTCACTAATTTCCTCCTAATGCAGTTTATATATAATATCGTCTTTTTTAATGTATCATGGATTACGTTACTGATTACATAAGACAGTGTAACACAGTCTTTGTTCAATTTCTGTGTATTATATATTGTCAAGGCGGTGGATTGGCAGTATTGGTAGAGGGTCGGACGCCATGCTTTGACGCATAAAGTTACGGCCCTTGCCATTCTGAGTTCAAATCCCGCCGATGCTAACTTTGCCTTTCATCCTTACGGGGTCGATAAAATAAAGTACCAGTAATACACTGGTAAATTACTGGCCTTGTGCCTAACGTTGAAACAATTATATATTGTAAATTACGATTTTATTTGATGTATCATATCTACATGTATATATATATACTTGCGTATAATATCAATATACACACTACACATGCTAGCAGAAAACCACCCGAAGATAGCATATGTAGTGTGTATATTGATATTATACGCAGGTATATATATACATGTATCATATATACCTGCGTATAATATCAATATACACACTACACATGCTCCCTTCGGGTAGATTTCTGCAAGTTCATACAACGGAAGTTGTTTCTGAAGTTATCTCCAATGGCTCCATCGTTACAATTTATATCCACATTTATGTTTAAAATACTTTACATTTCCATTTCTTAAATATTTTATTACCTTTAATATTGTGTTTTGTTTTAATATGAACAACTATGTAAAATTAATAATGTTATTTATACAAATCTGAATAAAGAACTAACATATAGATTGAAGGTGTGAAGTAATATAACGGAAGTTGTTTCTGAATGTATTAAATTATGATGGGGACTATTAAGTAATGACACCGGTGTCAACTTGACGGTGAAATATTATATTATATTTGGTCTTGACAACTAAAGTACGTATTATTTCGTTTTCCACCACAACAGAAACATTGTGAACTTTTCTATCTGAAGTGAAATATCTTGATTTATTACAACACCTACACACATATTTCTACACACACACACATACGTCTATTACTCTCTCTTATACGTATACACTGTATGTCTGTATATATATGTATATATATTAACCTTCATCTTTTGAAATCTTGGATATTAATTCTCTCGTCACCTGAACTGTCCTAAATAACAAGAACCTTAACTATAGAAGTCTTATTCGTCTGTTTTATGAGCTGAGGATTTTATTGTGAACAGAGCTTCTCTCACCTTAACAATAATAATAATGGTATATTCCACAATAATCACACACACACACACATATATATAAGCACTTGCCTTTTCTTCATCCAAGATCAGTCTTACGCTGACATATGTCTTATTACTTGTACCAACTAAATGCTACATTACAACTTTGTAGAAGAAGAAAGTGGACTTCTGCAGTCTTTTATGGACCCTTTGTATATTAGACTACATGGCATCTATTAACGATACCTACATTTCTTAATGTATCAGTAAAAGTAGTGAGAATCCTTTATGTAAAGATCACTAGCTAGAAATATGTCTGAATATAGCTGTGAGATTTGTAGGAAAACTTTCCCTTCAAAACTGAAACTATCCTCACACGAGAAAATACACACAGGAGAAAAACCCTTCCATTGTGAAATATGTGGGAAATCTTTTGTCTTGAACAGTGATTTAAAAAGGCATATAAGAACACACACTGGTGAAAAACCTTTTGCATGTGAAATATGTGGGAAATCTTTTTCTCGTGGTCCTCATCTTGTAGATCACAAAATAATGCACACAGGAGAGAAACCTTATTCATGTGAAATATGTGGGAAATTTTTTTCTAATAGTTCTCATCTTGTATATCACAAAAGAATACATACTGGTGAAAAACCTTATTCGTGTGAAATATGTGGGAAATCTTTTTCTAGTAATTCTATTCTTGTGCAGCACAAAAGAATACACACAGGAGAAAGGCCTTTTTCATGTGACATATGTGGGAAATTTTTTTCTCAGAGTTCTCATCTTGAACATCACAAAAAAATACACACTGGTGAAAAACCTTATTCATGTGAAATATGTGAGAAATCTTTTTCTAGTAATTCTACACTTGTAGTTCACAAAAGAACACACACTGGTGAAAAACCCTTCCATTGTGAAATATGTGGGAAATCTTTTTCTAGTAATTCTACACTTGTAGTTCACAAAAGAATACACACGGGTGAAAAACCCTTCCATTGTGAAATATGTGGGAAATCTTTTCCTAATAGTTCTCATCTTGTAAAACACAAAAGAAAACGCACTTGTGAAAAACCTTATTCATGTGAAATATGTGGGAAATCTTTCTCTCAGAATTCGTCACTGGTTGTTCACCTACGTAGTTAACACTTGCGATAAACCCCATCACTCTGAAATGTGAAACACACAAATATACAGACACACTCTGGACTGAAGTATATGAAATGTGAAGCTTGAAAAATCCTTATCTTATACTTATCATCATCATCACGATTTTCACTCCATTCTTCCACGCTAGCATAAGTTAGACGGGTTGTCCTGTTGTGGGCAATGCCAGGTCAGGTAACTGATTTTGGCTTGATTTCTACAGCTGGATGCCCTTCCTAACACAAAACCTCATTTACAGTGAGTGGTGGGTGCTTTTTTTACCATGGTATCTACACGACTACTTTACAGTGCGGGCAGGGTGATTTTTTTTGTCGTGATATCTCCATGACCATTTTTGCAGTGGGTAGGGATGGGGAGATATTGTCTATATGCTTCAGCTTCGGCTTGTACCCGTGTGAAGTCAGGTCTTCTGTATTACCGACTGACATCAGAGGTCACGGTCCTGTGTCATTGTATTTGAGAGGCACAATTGGGCAAGGTCATTCTTTATCACCTCATCTCAGGTCTTCCTGGTTCTCCCCACCCCATGGCTTACATCGACTTATAGAACTCTGCACCTGTTAATGCAGCTGTCATCCTTCATATGCATCTATGTATATATATATATATATATTCCTCAATCAAACAAGAAACATACTGCCATATATTGAAGATTACTACAATAACTAGGGAGCCGAGGACAAGACATACCAGACATTCCTACCGAAGAATGGATGCCCTGATGAGCTGGCTCCTGTGGTGGATACCCAAACATAGTAAGACCCTAGTGGGATGACTGAAAATGTCCTACATAGATCAGATGTCTAGGGATGTTCAGCTGGGGATTAATGATCTCAAGAATGCCACGAAATAATATATATATATATTGATGAATATTTATTATTCTCCTTCTCTGGAAGAAATCACCTGTTCCAACCTGGTGAGTGAAGGGCTCCACCAAGTTTCAAATGCCCACAGTGACACACCTATGACTCCATCAATATAAGAAAAACAAACAAGATTGATGTGTTTATATGTGTTATTTTACAAACACTAACTGGTTTATGTTTATATTTATGACAAAATATCCACATTTATGTGTAAATAAAAACAATTTTATAACTTTAATATTTGTTGATGGTACTTTCATGACAGTTGAAATTATGACTTTTTTTTATAGAAATAATTCACATTTGAAAATACTTTACAATTTTCTTCTCTTGACAAACAAAGGTTTGGGAGGACCCTTCAGTTCTGTCAAAGACATGACAACCTCTTTAGTACTGGTGCCACAATAAAATACACTCAGTAGAATGTAGAATAACCACTGCCCCCTGGTTTGCAAAGACCTGTCCCACCCTTGCTAGCAGGGAAAGTAGACATTAAATGATGATCTATGATGTCATTAGCGCCAAGCTGTTTCAGCTATTCCCTGGGACAACATTATATATAATGTGTATGTAGTATATATATAGTTTATATATTGTCTATATGTAGCATATACTCTATATATAGTGTATATATTGTGTATATGTAGCACATACACTATATACATAGTATTTATATGTATAGTGTATATTTTGTGTATCATCATTATATCTACTATTCCATGCTTGCAACAGTTGTACAGGTCCTTCTCAGCATGGCATCTCTCCACTAGATGCGTTCCTTCATCTCTTCCAGTTTTAGCGTTTTGAGTTCGGCTCTCACAACATTTGCCCCTGACTTTCTTGGTCATCCTCTACTCTGGTTTCCTTCCAAACATAGTTTCTGTAGGGTGGGGCTGAATCACAGCTCAGACTGGAATATAGTGTCTGTCCCTTTCCCTCTACCATTAGTGACATTGCTTGATTTGTTTTCCTTCTTTTCGTTTCCATTTCTTAAATATTTTATTACCTTTAATAATGTATTTTGGTTTAATATTAACAGTTATATAAAATTCCGAATGTTATTTACACAAATCTGAATAAAGATTAGCTTATTGATTGAATGTGTGAAGTAATATAACTGAAGTTGTTTCTGAATGTATTAAATTATGTAGGGGACTTTTAAGTCATGTCACCATCTGGAAAAGGAAACACTATCAACGACACCATGTACCTGCCATCTTAATTAATTAATCTAATTATATTTTATGTAGTAATTATCTCATGTTAAAGTGAAAGTTAATATTGTGTAGATAACATAGAGTGAGCTACATGTTTCAAGATAGGTGTTGCTACATGATTAAATATTTCATTTCATGTGAGAAATCTTTTACAGATAGTTTGGTACTTAATAAACATATATGTCTTCAGACTGGAGGAAAGAAACTTCCAGTGTGAAACATGTTGGACATCTTTTATTCAGAATTCTATTCGTGTTGACCACATAGTCAGACTGCAGAAAAAGGACCTTCCCCAGTGAAACATGTGGGAAATATTTTGTGACTAACAGTAACTTAGAAACACACACTGGTGATAAAACTATTTAACTGTGAACCCTGAGATACCCTTCCTTTTCCCAGTCTAAACTTAATGTCCACCAACATCAAAAATGTAACCATAACACTTCTACAGACTCCATTTCTTAAATATGTTTTAACTGGAATCAAAATCCTTTCCATGTCTAACTTTTGTCTTCCTAAAGTCATGTTTAATGATATAATTGCAAAATACTTTTTCTTTTTTTCTGTGTTTGTAACAGCTAAAATTCCCTGTTGTAATGTGTGATTGAGGGACCCTCTATCACTTGAGGTAATGATATGTCTTGTCTCTATCACCTGAACTAATGCTGTGTCTTGTCTCAGATATGTTAGAGGTCAACACCAACATTCCCTGTTGTAATGTGTGATTGAGGGACCCTCTATCACCTGAACTAATGCTGTATCTTGTCTCAGATATGTTAGAGGTCAACACCAACATTTCCTGTTGTGGTGTGTAATTGAGGGACCCTCTATCACCTGAACTAATGCTGTCAGTGTCTTGTCTCAGATCTGTTAGAGGTCAACACCAACATTCCCTGTTGTGGTGTGTAATTGAGGGACCCTCTATCACCTGAACTAATGCTGTCAGTGTCTTGTCTCAGATCTGTTAGAGGTCAACACCAACATTCCCTGTTGTAATGTGTAATTGAGAGACTCTCTATCACCTGAACTAATGCTGTCAGTGTCTTGTCTCAGATCTGTTAGAGGTCAACACCAACATTCCCTTTTGTAATGTGTGATTGAAGGACCCTCTATCACCTGAACTAATGCTGTATCTTGTCTCAGATCTGTTAGAGGTCAACACCAACATTCCCTGTTGTGCTGTGTAATTGAGAGACTCTCTATCACCTGAACTAATGCTGTCAGTGTCTTGTCTCAGATCTGTTAGAGGTCAACACCAACATTCCCTGTTGTGGTGTGTAATTGAGGGACCCTCTATCACCTGAACTAATGCTGTCAGTGTCTTGTCTCAGAAATATTACAAAGCAGCACCAACATTATCACATATTGAACTCATATTGTATGTCATTTAACAAGTGCTGCGTTATGGTTCAATTATTTAATGACAGCCAATCATATCACAATTATGTGTTTCAAGTGTGCTCATATTTTTGCCTATTATACTTCAGCTAAACTGGGGTACACAATTTTATCCAACAGGTTTGAAGTACAGCCTTACAGCTACTGGAGTACACAATTATTTCTGTTGTTGTTACATCCTCACTTTAGTTCTTCAGTTCAACAGTTCAGCATTTCTTCAGTTCATCAGTTCTACAGTTTTACAGTTCTTCAGTTCAACATTTCTCCAGATCAACAGTTCTCCAGTTCCACATTTCTACAGTTTATTGTGCTTTATTGTGTTGAAATAGAAATTTACAAATAACTGTTCCTAGTTCAATTCCTTACACATTTAATTGAAGGAGTGTATATGTCTTTTCCTGGTTTTTATATTCTGTCTTTTTAGCGTAAATCATTTATTAGGTTTTCATAACATATTAAATAAACTATATTTATCTCCTGAAATTCAATCTATTTGTATTAAGTAAAGAGTTACATTTGAGGAATTTGTCCAGTCTGTGATTCCATATTTTTGTTATTTTCCCATCTAAATATCTGTTAAGAACACCATATGTAATGGTATCTTGAAAGTAGTTAGAAGAAATCAAACACAAACACTTCATTGGTATTTGAAATGTTTAAAATTCTATTGAACTTTGTTGTTTTTAAAACTTGTGAGGCCCCAAAGGTTTTAATGGCTACTTCAACACATCTCCCTCACTATCTTCCAGGTTAACCCTTTCTCCATTCTGTCCTTAGCCAGGAGCATGAGGCAACTGGTACCTGGGTTTCTGCAGGCCAGAGAGAATTTTGAGACACTGTCTTGGCTGGTATCATTGGGGTAGTGATAGTATAGGTTACTGAGTGTTGTTAGACACAGTAAATAATGGTATTTGATGTAGGCCAATAATATTGAGCGTGGGGAAAGTTAAATCAACCTCAGTGTATTACTGGTACTTTATTTTATCAACCCCCGTATGGATGAAAGGGAAAGCTACTCTCCGCATGATTTGAACTCAGAACGTAACAGGACATAACTATATGATGCAAAGCTTGTTGTCTGGTGCTCTACCGATTACTGCCAATTTACTGCACTAGCCACACTAAATAAAAGTGTTTTGAGAAATTGAAGCAACAAACTTGTTAAATCTCTATTTATTTGTAAATTAGGCTCAAGACCAGCAATTTTGGGGGAAGGGCAAAGTTTATTAAATCAACCGTAGTACATATAATATATTTTATCCAGTCTAGAAGAATAAAATATAAAATTTACCTCAGTGGGATTTGAACTCAGAATGTTAAAAACCAGGACAAATACTGCAATGGTAGGTTATCTGACACTCTACCAATTCTGTCATTCTACCATCTTTGTTTAAATCTATATTAAAGTAAATGTAGAATATATTTGTCCTTCTACCATTTGAAATTCTACTGAAATCATCTCAGAACAACACAGTAGTGTTTCAATAGAGCTGTTATTTATTTAAACCGTCCATATCCGGCCAGAATTCTTTGACATTTTCCTGTCTAACTGGCACTAACAAGCCTCTCATGCTGATGTTAAGGTATTGTTCCCAAAATAAATAATGTCAAAATCTCATAGATACAATATTTTGTGAGATAATTATGTTTACTGGGAAAATATAATAGTAAATATAGAGTAACGTTAATGATAAAGGCTTAACTAAACCTAGAAGAAAAGCAGACGTTACTGGATATTAATTCAGTGATTAGTGCTAAGGGAGACAACACCGCCTGGCTTAAATTAAGTCCCAGGTTGGTATGGTCAAGTAAACTTGTAATTAAAGGTTTTCCTGCCGTGACAATAAACTATAATGGCATATATATGTGTGTGTGTGTGTGTATATATATATATATATATATATATATTTTTTTAAAGGTTAAACAACGTTCAATGAATAAATCAAAGAATGAGTTTTACAATAGATTGGAAGCACTCAACAGTTATGGTTTTCCGGAGTTATATATATATATATAATTGTTTCTACTTTTGGCACAAGGCCAGCAATAGCACCAGTACATTACTGGTACTTTATTTTATCGACCCCGTAAGGATGAAAGGCAAAGTTGACCTCGGCGGGATTTGAACTCAGAATGGAAAGGGCCGTAACTCTATGCATCAAAGCATGACGTCCGACCCTCTACCAATACTGCCAATCCATATTTGATGTGTTTTGATTCATTATTTGAGTATATAACACATCAGATATGTTTGTGTTTCTCAATAAGGAGGCTCAATAGACTTTATCTAGAGCCATAACAACCATATATAAATATATATATATATATATATATATATAGAGAGAGAGAGACATAACAACCAAATAAAAAGATATATGTATATATATATATATAGAGAGAGAGAGAGACATAACAACCAAATACAAAGATATATATATATATAGAGAGAGAGAGAGAGAGACATAACAACCAAATACAAAGATATATATATATATAGAGAGAGAGAGAGAGACATAACAACCAAATAAAAAGATATATGTATATATATATATATATATATAGAAAAAGAGATGAAATCGAAAATGCAACTGGAGTCTTATTTAAAAAAAAATATATATATTTATTTGGTTCCTTTACCAGTTTCGCAGTTCTTCTGCTTTTCAAAAGGTGAGTTGAGATGGAGGGTCTGTGGTTTTTCTCACATCTGAGAATGAGATGTGAGAAAAACCGCAGACCCTCCATCTCAACTCACCTTTTGGAAAAGCAGAAGAACTGCGAAACCGGTAAAGGAACCAAATAAATATATATATTTTTTTAAAAAATAAGACTCCAGTTGCATTTTCGATTTCATCTCTTTTTCTTTATACTTTCACTCGTGTAGGACACCGGTTATTTTTCATTTTGTAAAAAAAACCTCACTTTCTAATATATATATATATATATATATATAGAGAGAGAGAGAGCCATAACAACCAAATATAAAGATATATATATATATAAATATATATATAGAGAGAGAGAGAGCCATAACAACCAAATATAAAGAGATATATATATATATATATATATATATATATATATATATATATATATAGAGAGAGAGAGAGAGAGAGACATAACAACCAAATACAAAGATATATATATATATATAGAGAGAGAGAGACAGAGAGAGAGAGAGACATAACAACCAAATACAAAGATATATATATAGAGAGAGAGAGAAAGACCCATATATCATATACCTTATACAATATTTGGCTCTTTCTCTCTCTAAATATATAACCAAGTGAAAAGATATATGTATATATCTTTCCACTTGGTTATATATATATTATAAGAACAGATTAAAGTTTAAGCAAAGAATCACTGCTTTCACCTCTGGAGAGGTTGTGGGGAGTATGTGTGTGTTTTGTAGGATGTTAGTTTTAACTGTGAGAGTTTATTCTCGAGATCCTACAAAAACACACCCATACTCACCACAACTCGCTACCCTAAGTTAACCTCAGATCTAAGAACCTTGTATACCTCTCATCGGACAAGGGAAAATAGTTTTGTGTTATTACCAGAGAGGCCTACAACAACCGAGCCCACCAACATCTCAACTATGACAGTCTCTACTCGGACATCACTGGAATTACACCCACACTGATAGAGAACCAGATCAACACTGCCTGGACCAACATCTCGAAGGCTCCCGAAGAGATTCTGGTAGAATTACATAACAAGAAACACCAGACTGCCCAACTTCTGCCATCTGATCATTTTACAGGACAGGAAAATGTTTTTTTAATCAGAAATCAGTGAATAATTAGTTTTTACTAAATTTTCTTGACTTTATTTGACAACTAAAGTACGTATTATTTCATTTTCCATCACAACACAAACATTGTGAACTTTTCTAGTATCTGAAGTGAAATATCTTGACTTATTACAACACGTACACACATATTTCTATACACACGTCTATTTCTCTCTCTCATACGTAAACACTGTATGTCTGTATATATATATATGTGTATATATATTAACCTTCATCTTTTGAAATTATGGATATTAATTTTCTTCTGACCTGAACTGTCCTCAATAACAAGAACCTTAACTATAGAAGTTTTATTCATCTGTTTTATGAGCTGAGGATGTTATTGTGAATAGAGCTTCTCTCACCTAAGCAAATAAAATAGTGGTATACTCCACAATAATCACTTATATATATATATAAAGCACCCAGCACTCACTGTAAATGAGGTTGGTGCTAGGAAGGGCATCCAGCTGTAGAAATCAAGCCAGAATCAGTTCCCGTATGAGCAAGACAAGATCAGCTGACCAGACACTGCCCACAACAGGACAACACATCTAACCCATGCTAGCGTGGAAGAACGGACCTAAAACAGTGATGATGATGATATATATATATATATAAGCACTTGCTTTTTCTTCATCCAAGATCAGTCTTACGCTGTCATATGTCTTATTACTTGTACCAACTAAATGCTACATTACAACTTTGTAGAAGAAGAAAGCGGAGTTCTGCAATCTTTTATGGACCCTGTGTATATTAGACTACATGGCATCTATTAACCATATCTACATATCTTAATGTATCAGTAAAAGTGGTGAGAATCCTTTATGTAAAGATCTCTAGCTAGAAATATGTCTGAATATAGCTGTGAGATTTGTAGGAAAACTTTCTCTTCAAAACTGAAACTATCCTCACACGAGAAAATACACAGTAGAGAAAAACCCTTCCACTGTGAAATATGTGAGAAATCTTTCACTTATAATTCTAATCTTGTCATCCACATACGGAGTCACACTGAAGAAAAACCCTTCCATTGTGAAATATGTGAGAAATCCTTCCCATGGATTACTTCGCTGGTTGTTCACAAATGTAGTCAACACCAGTGATAAACCCCATCACTGTGAAATGTGAAACACAAATATACAGACACACTCTGGAAAGAAGAAAATAAATATACATATGTGTGTCTGTCTGTGTGTATATATATATATATATATATATATATATATATATTGCTACTGAGGGTAGTTGTCCTTAAATGCTTGCAGTTTATGCAACAAGATACATCTGTTTAACTCCTACGTCAGAAGCATCGACCCTGACTTCATCACAGTCACTGAAACATGGGCACATTCCTTACTCTGTGATGGGGTTTTCAGCATTACTGGGTACAACCTTTTCTGCAAGGACCGCATTAATCGCCGTGGTGGTGGTGTGATGGTCTACGTTCGTTCAATCTTTTTGGTAATTCCTTGCGTTGATTTGAACGAATTACAAGAAGAAGTTTTTTTTTGTGACCTACGTATGACCATGTCAATACTTCTGCTTGGTATTGTTTATCGCCCCCCAAACTACCATCAGGACACACAGCTTTGCGATATCCTCAGAGTTGCTGCCAAGAAAACAGCCACTTATGTGTTTATTGCAGGTGACTTCAATCATCGTGAGATCGATTGGAAAACCTTTCGTTGGCCACAAAGTGCAAACGATATCCTTGAACTAGTGCTGGACTCAAACTGGTCACAAGTAGTCACCTCTCCAATAAGAGGTGACAACACTTTGGACCTGATCTTCAACACTCTCCTGAAGTGGTTATCAGTTGTTCTACTGAGGAACCTCTAGGCGAATCTGATCATGCTATGATCATTGCCAATCTGGCACTTGAGGGCAGCAAACCAGAGCCATCTCCAATCTGCTTGCTTTGATTGGAATAAAGCAGATTGGAACTTGTACTGCACTGAGCTACAGCGCCCAAACTGGCATGAGATGTATAACTCTGGAGATGTGAACACTATACTCCAGAGCATCCTGGACACAATATGGATAGCATGTGCAGCATCGGTGCCACGTAAGCAGAAAAAAACCACCCCAAAAGTGCAATTTGGGAAACTTCAGCAGTCCGACTTGCCAGGAAAGAATGTTGGGATGCTGAACGGGAATATAAACTGCATAAATCAGATGCCAACAGAAAAAAAGCAGAATAAATCTTCTAACCATCTCAAGCAAGGGACAAAGAAGGCAGTGCTTGAATTTGAACAGTGCATAGCAACCATTCCTGACAGTAAGGTGTTCTGGAAATATGTTCATTCAAAGCAGCGACCTCACTCCCCAGTTGGTCCTCTTCACAATCCCCACACAAGCCAGATCACTGACGATCCCAAAGAATGCGCAGAACTCATTGCTGAGTGCTATGCAAGGATTTTTACTGTTGAAAACCAGAACGTACCATCTCCACCATCTCTAACATCAAATTCCATAACAACTATGGAATTTACACCTGCAATGTTGCGACGTCACCTTAAGAATAAGTGCAACTCTGCCTCCCCTGGTCTTGATGGTGTTACATACCTGCTTCTCAAACGTGGCGGGTATTTCCTTTTGCGCCAGCTTTCTTTCTTCTTTCAATACTGTCTCAAAAATGGTGCTACTCCGGAGCAGTGGAAAACTGCCAGTGTCATTCCCCTGTTCAAAAAGGGCAACCGCATGTCACCTGTCAACTATCGTCCAGTCAGTCTTACTAGCTGTATGGCCAAACTGATGGA
Source organism: Eledone cirrhosa (assembly GCA_964016885.1). Lineage (NCBI taxonomy): Eukaryota > Metazoa > Mollusca > Cephalopoda > Octopoda > Eledonidae > Eledone > Eledone cirrhosa. The sequence continues at coordinate 7,494,145 of OZ024757.1, read as the reverse complement.
ATCCTGTGTCAGAGAAACACTTTGGAACTTCTGGAGCTCTCACAGCCTCATCCGGCCTTCACAGTTTGGATTTATCCCTAACTCCAGCTGCTGTGATCAGCTTATCGAGTTCCTTGAAGACATTACCCGGATCACTGACAGCGGCTCATGGGTGGATGTTGTTTACCTTGACTTCACTAAGGCTTTTAATTCTGTGCCACATAAAAGACTTATGGCAAAACTCTCTGCAATGGGTGTGAGGGATGATCTTTTCAACTGGTTGAAATCCTTCATTCTCAGCCGAAAAGAGGTAGTCACGGTTCTAGGACAGCATTCTTCACCATATGAGATGTCATCTGGTGTACCACAGGGATCTGTTCTTGGTCCCCTTTTGTTTGTGGCATATATTAATGACATATATGCCAACTTAAAGAATGCCACGGTACTGAAATATGCAGATGACATCAAGCTGTACCTTGAAATCAAAAGGACTGATCCTGAAATCTACAACTCTTTCCTACAATCAGACCTGGACACAATGCAGCAATGGATCACAGACTGGCAACTGAAGCTGGCTGTGGACAAGTGTACCACCATGCATTTTGGGAGGAAAAATCCAGCGTCCACATACTCCCTCCACAACACTGATATCAAGAAGTCCTCTTGTGAACGTGACCTGGGCATTACTGTCAGCAACGATGTGCGTTGGACAAAGCATGTCTCTAAGATTGTCAAGAAGGCCGAGGGTGTCTTGGCATCACTCAGCAAGACCTTTGTTAGCCGCTCTCCAGCCATCTATTTAAAACTGTATACAGCTATGGTACGACCACACTTGGAATTCGCATCATCAGTCTGGAATCCCTATCTTGCTCAGAACATTGACCTCCTGGAAACTGTTCAGAGACGTGCAACCAAGCGCATACCCTCCATCAGACACCTACCATACTCTGAACGCCTTGCTTCCCTGGGCATGGATCCATTGAAGCTCCGACGTCTGGCAATGGACTTGGTGAATACCCACAAAGTTTTTAACCATCTCGCCAATTGCAACCCTGAGCGCCTCTTTGATCTCCAGGTGTCTAACACACGTGGACATGCCTACAAGATCAGAAAACAGCACAGCTCCCATGACTTTCGTAGACATTTGTTCACGCTCAGAGTTGCTGAAGCATGGAACAAACTGCCTGCGTCAATTGTTAGCTGCCGAGACACTGCATCCTTTAAGACACTCATGCTTCCCGAAATACGCCAAAACTACACTTGATGTACCCCTTCCATACACATGCACACATGTGTGTATCATGACTCGTGCACTGTTCATTTTACTGATGTTTGTGCATTGCCCTATGTACTGTACATGCAGTTTTTTGATGAGTTGTGGTGCACCTGGGCACTGTACACAATATTTCATTATTGTTATTATTATTATATCATGACTCATACACTGTTCATTTTCCTGACATCTGTACATTATTCTATGTACTATACATGCACCTTTGATGAGTTGTAGTGCACCTGAGCACTGTACACAATAATTTCATTATTATTATTATTATTATTATTAAGCCAACTCCCGCATCAGTGACAATAACAACAACATATATGTTTTCAGGATTGAAAGACTCACCTTTAGCCACAAGGTTCTATGAGAAACTGCTAACATGCTTGCATGTGTGTGTGCTGAAGTCTGGGTCTTCCCACTGGGAACAACCCCGTTTTCTTTTTTGTATATTCATTCATTCATTCATTTATTTATTTGCTAACATTCTACCTTCTTGTGTCCCCCCCCCTCCATGCACCCTCTTCTTTTCTCTCTTGTCTTCTGACCCCTCCATATCTGTACTTATCGTTCGTGTGCGGGTATATGTGTCGCGCCGGTTTACCTCTTATCAGCACTTTTCCTTCCACCCACACAGTTGTGCCTAGCACCTAGGCTGGTGGCAGCCAGCCACTCACCCCTGATGCCACTCTGTGCCCCACGCCCTATCCTCTATCCCCACCAGTCGACACCTGCAGGACCTCGTCTGCCCAGCCACGGCCATCTAGCACACCACCAGATGAGACAGCGAGCTTGCCTGATGCCCTAGCGTCACTGGTCATCATCGCTCGGCTCAGGCGGTGCCGGAAGATACCACTCAGGATCCCGAGAGCAGCCCGGGTGCCGGTAGCCGATGCCCTCGCTTCGTCGATTGGGAGTGCACTGGAATCAAATCGAACGAGCGACTGGGTGCGACTCTTGTCACATTGTCCTTCTCTCTCTCTCTCTGAATAACTAACACTTTAATTGTACCACTCTCTGTCTAACGGCCTATCTCTCTCTTTTTCCCCTCCCTCTGTTTTTCTCTGTCTCTCTCTGTAGATGTGTGTTTGTAGTTTTCCTAATCTTTCCCTAAATCTCTCCCCCTCTCTCTCTCTCTCTCTCTCTCTGTATATATTGAAGGGAGATACGGAAACTAAAACAGTGTTGTCATATAGAGAGTGAAGAGCGACAGAGAGAGTAAAGCAGTTAAATTATAGAGAGGGGGAATGATCTTACATAGATGTATACATATAATGTATAGATGTGTGTGTGTGTGTGTGTATGTGCATGTGTGTGTCTGTGTGTTTTGTTTTGATATTACCAGCAATTGGTGAAATCAGGTGTGAAAGTATGTGTATTTGTGTGTGTGTGTGTGTGTGTGTATTTGTGTTTGTGTGTGTGTTATGCGAGTGACGACAGAAAAAGTGTGTGGGATACATAATTATATTTGTCAGGGTTGCCTTTTGATGTATGTATTACCTGCTGTCATATAGAGAGTGAAGAGAGACAGAGAGAGTAAAGCAGTTAAATTATAGAGAGGGTGAAAGAGGGAGAGAGAGAGAGAGACGATGCACAGCTTTATAATATTAGAGAGTGAAGAGCGAGAGAGAGAGTAAAGCAGTTAAATTATAGAGAGGGGGAATGGTATATTATAGAGAGACGAATTTACATACAACGCTCATCTCTACGGAAAGTAAAAGAGTGTTGTCATATAGAGAGAGAAGAGCGACAGAGAGAGTAAAGCAGTTAAATTATAGAGAGGGTGAAAGACGACGCTCAGCTTTATACTATTCACACTCTGCTCTGTAAGAACATTGAGTGCTAATTTTGGCATACCGGCTATGGAAGCACCATAACTACCATTAAACACACGTATATATATATACACACACACATAAACATATCTACACACACACGTGTGATAGCAATTAACAGCGCTGCGATCGAATGTGGCTTTTTAGCCCAGCCAATGATCTAAAATGTCTTGCCCAGAGTTGGCAACCATAACATTCACTGGGAATAGTCGGCTGTGGTTGGGAAGATGACTTTCGAATCCAGCTTTGCTGAGGCAGACTCTCGCACAGACGCTGCATGTCAGCACCATAGGAGGACCCTCTCCGTCTGGAAGTGCAACAGCAATGCCTTTCCTCACATCCCACTTTACTTTCTCGTATGCGATTCGAGATGCCAAAAAGGCAACTTTTCCCTCATATACAGTCTTTCCCCATTTATTACGACCAGCAGCAACATTTTCCCATGTATCAGCAGAGATGTTAGCGTCTTTCAAAGAGGCTTTCAAGGAATCCTTATACCTCTTTTTTGGTTTATGTGGAGGTCGTTTTCCTTTAACTAACTCTCCATAGTTGTTTATACATATACATACACATAAGAGTTGTATACACATTTACATACATACGTCCATATGTGTGTGTATATATATAGAGAGAGCGAGAGCAGTTGTATTGGGTAATATCACTGCTATTTCTAGCAGTTAGAGAGACTACGTGGAGGTTTTCTTATTGATATATAATTGATATTTTACTGAGTGATACTTTCTGATTTACAATAAATTAAATACTATTGTAACTGTGTCTGAAGGTATTAAATTATATCAGGGACTTTTAACGTACGACACCGGTACGACAGTTGAAACATTCTCAACGACACCGAGTACCTGCTGTCTTCATTATAACTTTAATTAATCTAATTATAATTTTAATTCCTCGACATCAGTCTTACACTGTCATATCTATTCTTACTTTACAATTGTGTCTACTAAGAGTTCCATAACAATCTGTAGTAGTAAAACTACTATTTCACCAGAACATCTGCTATCAGTCATTTATAGACAATATATATATTTTAGACCACATATCAACCTAATATATATATATTTCCTATCAAATCTGTAGCTAAAGACATAAGGTCAGCCTCACTACTTCATTCTGACAATATATCAATTTATGACTAAAGATGAAGAAGATACACCAACGTTAATGTCGTGAAATAAAGCTGATAACATCTTTGGAACTTCTAATTTGATAACAAAGAGATTATTTCTTTGGTTAGTAACAACTAACAACACAACACATTGATTATATGTGAAGGAGGTAAGTTGACAAAGATTTACTTGAAGTCCATAATAATGATAGCCACAAATACTAACTGCTATACTGTACATTAGATAATGTAGTCCTAGGTACACTATGTCTGATAACCACTATACTGTACATTATATAATGTAGTCCTATATACACTATGTCTGATAGCCACTATACTGTACATTATATAATGTAGTCCTAGATACACTATGTCTGATAGCCACTATACTGTACATTATAAAATGTAGTCCTATATACACTGTCTGATAGCCACTATACTGTACGTTAGATAATGTAGTCCTAGATACACTATGTCCGATAGACACTATACTGTACATTAGATAATGTATTCCTAGGTTCACTATGTCTGATAGGCACTATACTGTACATTAGATAATGTAGTCCTAGATACACTATGTCTGATAGCTACTATACTGTACATTAGATAATGTAGTACTAGGTCCACCATGTCTGATAGCCACTATACTGTACATTAGATAATGTAGTCCTAGGTACACTATGTCTAATAGCTACTATACTGTACATTAGATAATGTAGTCCTAGGTACACTATGTCTGATAGCCACTATACTGTACATTAGATAATGTAGTCCTAGGTACACTATGTCTCATAGCTATTATACTGTACATTAGATAATGTAGTCCTAGATACACTATGTCTGATAGCCACTATACTGTACATTAGATAATGTAGTCCTAGGTACACTATGTCTGATAGACACTATACTGTACATTAGATAATGTAGTCCTAGGTACACTATGTCTGATAGCTATTATACTGTACATTAGATAATGTAGTCCTAGATACACTATGTCTGATAGCCACTATACTGTACATTAGATAATGTAGTCCTAGGTACACTATGTCTGATAGCTATTATACTGTACATTAGATAATGTAGTCCTAGGTACACTATGTCTGATAGCCACTATACTGTACATTAGATAATGTAGTCCTAGGTACACTATGTCTGATAGCCACTATACTGTACATTAGATAATATAGTCCTAGATACACTATGTCTGATAGCCACTATACTGTACATTAGATAATGTAGTCCTAGATACACTATGTCTGATAGCCACTATACTGTACATTAGATAATATAGTCCTAGATACACTATGTCTGATAGCCACTATACTGTACATTAGATAATGTAGTCCTAGATACACTATGTCTGATAGCCACTATACTGTACATTAGATAATGTAGTCCTAGGTACACTATGTCTGATAACCACTATACTATACATTAGATAATGTAGTCCTAGGTACACTATGTCTGATAGCCACTATACTGTACATTAGATAATGTAGTCCTAGGTACACTATGTCTGATAGCCACTATACTGTACATTATATAATGTAGCCCTAGGTACACTATGTCTGATAGCCACTATACTGTACATTATATAATGTAGTCCTAGGTAAACTATGTCTGATAGCCACTATACTGTACATTAGATAATGTAGTCCTAGATACACTATGTCTGATAGCTACTATACTGTACATTAGATAATGTAGTCCTAGGTACACTATGTCTGATAGACACTATACTGTACATTAGATAATGTAGTCCTAGGTACACTATGTCTGATAACCACTATACTGTACATTATATAATGTAGTCCTATATACACTATGTCTGATAGCTACTATACTGTACATTAGATAATGTAGTCCTAGATACACTATATTTGATAGCCACTATACTGTACATTAGATAATGTAGTCCTAGGTACACTGTTTTTATAGCCACTATACTGTATATTAGATAATGTAGTCCGAGGTACACTATGTCTGATAGACACTATACTGTACATTATATAATGTAGTCCTATATACACTATGTCTGATAGCCACTATACTGTACATTAGATAACGTAGTCCTAGGTACACTATGTCTGATAGCCACTATACTGTACATTAGATAATGTAGTCCTAGATACACTATGTCTGATAGCCACTATACTGTACATTATACAATGTAGTCCTAGGTACACTATGTCTGATAGCCACTATACTGTACATTAGATAATGTAGTCCTAGATACACTATGTCTGATAGCCAGTATACTGTACATTAGATAATGTAGTCCTAGGTACACTATATCTGATAGCCACTATACTGTACATTAGATAATGTAGTCCTAGGTACACTATGTCTGATAGCCACTATACTGTACATTAGATAATGTAGTCCTAGATACACTATGTCTGATAGCCACTATACTGTACATTAGATAATGTAGTCCTAGGTACACTCTGTCTGATAGACACTATACTGTACATTACATAATGTAGTCTATGTACACTATATCTGATAGCCACTATACTGTACATTAGATAATGTAGTCCTAGGTACACTATGTCTGATAGCCACTATACTGTACATTACATAATGTAGTCCTAGATACACTATATCTGATAGCCACTATACTGTACATTATATAATGTAGTCCTAGGTACACTATGTCTGATAGCCACTATACTGTACATCAGATAATGTAGTCCTAGGTACACTATGTTTGATAGCCACTATACTGTACATTAGATAATGTAGTCTTAGATACACTATGTCTGATAGCCACTATACTGTACATTAGATAATGTAGTCCTAGGTACACTATGTCTGATAGCTATTATACTGTACATTAGATAATGTAGTCCTAGGTACACTGTCTGATAGCCACTATACTGTACATTAGATAATGTAGTCCTAGGTACACTATGTCTGATAACCACTATACTGTACATTATATAATGTAGTCCTATATACACTATGTCTGATAGCCACTATACTGTACATTATATAATGTAGTCCTAGATACACTATGTCTGATAGCCACTACACTGTACATTATATAATGTAGTCCTATATACACTGTCTGATAGCCACTATACTGTACGTTAGATAATGTAGTCCTAGATACACTATGTCCGATAGACACTATACTGTACATTAGATAATGTAGTCCTAGGTACACTATGTCTGATAGGCACTATACTGTACATTAGGTAATGTAGTCCTAGATACACTATGTCTGATAGCTACTATACTGTACATTAGATAATGTAGTACTAGGTCCACCATGTCTGATAGCCACTATACAGTACATTAGATAATGTAGTCCTAGGTACACTATGTCTAATAGCTACTATACTGTACATTAGATAATGTAGTCCTAGGTACACTATGTCTGATAGCCACTATACTGTACATTAGATAATGTAGTCCTAGGTACACTATGTCTGATAGCTATTATACTGTACATTAGATAATGTAGTCCTAGATACACTATGTCTGATAGCCACTATACTGTACATTAGATAATGTAGTCCTAGGTACACTATGTCTGATAGACACTATACTGTACATTAGATAATGTAGTCCTAGGTACACTATGTCTGATAGCTATTATACTGTTCATTAGATAATGTAGTCCTAGATACACTATGTCTGATAGCCACTATACTGTACATTAGATAATGTAGTCCTAGGTACACTATGTCTGATAGCTATTATACTGTACATTAGATAATGTAGTCCTAGGTACACTATGTCTGATAGCCACTATACTGTACATTAGATAATGTAGTCCTAGGTACACTATGTCTGATAGCCAGTATACTGTACATTAGATAATGTAGTCTTAGGTACACTATGTCTGATAGCCAGTATACTGTACATTAGATAATGTAGTCCTAGGTACACTATATCTGATAGCCACTATACTGTACATTAGATAATGTAGTCCTAGGTACACTATGTCTGATAGCCACTATACTGTACATTAGATAATGTAGTCCTAGATACACTATGTCTGATAGCCACTATACTGTACATTAGATAATGTAGTCCTAGGTACACTATGTCTGATAGCCACTATACTGTACATTAGATAATGTAGTCCTAGGTACACTATGTCTGATAGCCACTATACTGTACATTAGATAATGTAGTCCTAGGTACACTATGTCTGATAGCCACTATACTGTACATTACATAATGTAGTCCTAGATACACTATATCTGATAGCCACTATACTGTACATTATATAATGTAGTCCTAGGTACACTATGTCTGATAGCCACTATACTGTACATCAGATAATGTAGTCCTAGGTACACTATGTTTGATAGCCACTATACTGTACATTATATAATGTAGTCTTAGATACACTATGTCTGATAGCCACTATACTGTACATTAGATAATGTAGTCCTAGGTACACTATGTCTGATAGCTATTATACTGTACATTAGATAATGTAGTCCTAGGTACACTATGTGTGATAGCCACTATACTGTACATTAGATAATGTAGTCCTAGGTACACTATGTCTGATAACCACTATACTGTACATTATATAATGTAGTCCTATATACACTATGTCTGATAGCCACTATACTGTACATTATATAATGTAGTCCTAGATACACTATGTCTGATAGCCACTACACTGTACATTATATAATGTAGTCCTATATACACTGTCTGATAGCCACTATACTGTACGTTAGATAATGTAGTCCTAGATACACTATGTCCGATAGACACTATACTGTACATTAGATAATGTAGTCCTAGGTACACTATGTCTGATAGGCACTATACTGTACATTAGGTAATGTAGTCCTAGATACACTATGTCTGATAGCTACTATACTGTACATTAGATAATGTAGTACTAGGTCCACCATGTCTGATAGCCACTATACAGTACATTAGATAATGTAGTCCTAGGTACACTATGTCTAATAGCTACTATACTGTACATTAGATAATGTAGTCCTAGGTACACTATGTCTGATAGCCACTATACTGTACATTAGTTAATGTAGTCCTAGGTACACTATGTCTGATAGCTATTATACTGTACATTAGATAATGTAGTCCTAGATACACTATGTCTGATAGCCACTATACTGTACATTAGATAATGTAGTCCTAGGTACACTATGTCTGATAGACACTATACTGTACATTAGATAATGTAGTCCTAGGTACACTATGTCTGATAGCTATTATACTGTACATTAGATAATGTAGTCCTAGATACACTATGTCTGATAGCCACTATACTGTACATTAGATAATGCAGTCCTAGGTACACTATGTCTGATAGCTATTATACTGTACATTAGATAATGTAGTCCTAGGTACACTATGTCTGATAGCCACTATACTGTACATTAGATAATGTAGTCGTAGGTACACTATGTCTGATAGCCACTATACTGTACATTAGATAATGTAGTCCTAGATACACTATGTCTGATAGCCACTATACTGTACATTATATAATGTAGTCCTAGGTACACTATGTCTGATAGCCACTATACTGTACATTATATAATGTAGTCCTAGGTACACTATGTCTGATAGCCACTATACTATACATTAGATAATGTAGTCCTAGATACACTATGTCTGATAGCCACTATACTGTACATTAGATAATGTAGTCCTAGGTACACTATGTCTGATAACCACTATACTAAACATTAGATAATGTAGTCCTAGGTACACTATGTCTGATAGCCACTATACTGTACATTAGATAATGTAGTCCTAGGTACACTATGTCTGATAGCCACTATACTGTACATTATATAATGTAGCCCTAGGTACACTATGTCTGATAGCCACTATACTGTACATTATATAATGTAGTCCTAGGTAAACTATGTCTGATAGCCACTATACTGTACATTAGATAATGTAGTCCTAGATACACTATGTCTGATAGCTACTATACTGTACATTAGATAATGTAGTCCTAGGTACACTATGTCTGATAGACACTATACTGTACATTAGATAATGTAGTCCTAGGTACACTATGTCTGATAGCCACTATACTGTACATTAGATAATGTAGTCTTAGATACACTATGTCTGATAGCCACTATACTGTACATTATATAATGTAGTCCTAGATACACTATGTCTGATAGCCACTATACTGTAGATTAGATAATGTAGTCTTAGATACACTATGTCTGATAGCCACTATACTGTAGATTAGATAATGTAGTCCTAGGTACACTACGTCTGATAGCCACTATACTGTACATTAGATAATGTAGTCTTAGATACACTATGTCTGATAGCCACTATACTGTACATTATATAATGTAGTCCTACATACACTATGTCTGATAGCCACTATACTGTACATTAGATAATGTAGTCTTAGATACACTATGTCTGATAGCCACTATACTGTAGATTAGATAACGTAGTCCTAGGTACACTACGTCTGATAGCCACTATACTGTACATTAGATAATGTAGTCTTAGATACACTATGTCTAATAGTCACTATACTGTACATTAGATAATGTAGTCCTAGGTACACTATGTCTGATAGCCACTATACTGTACATTAGATAATGTAGTCCTAGGTACACTATGTCTGATAGCCACTATACTGTAGATTAGATAATGTAGTCCTAGATACACTATGTCTGATAGTCACTATACTGTACATTAGATAATGTAGTCCTAGGTACACTATGTCAGATAGCCACTATACTGTACATTAGCTAATGTAGTCCTAGGTACACTATGTCTGATAGCCACTATGCTGTACATTAGATAATGTAGTCCTAGGTACACTATGTCTGATAGCCACTATACTGTACATTAGATAATGTAGTCCTAGGTACACTATGTCTGATAACCACTATACTATACATTAGATAATGTAGTCCTAGGTACACTGTTTTTATAGCCACTATACTGTACATTAGATAATGTAGTCCTAGGTACACTGTTTTTATAGCCACTATACTGTACATTAGATAATGTAGTCCTATATACACTATGTCTGATAGCCACTATACTGTACATTAGATAATGTAGTCCTAGGTACACTATGTCTGATAGCCACTATACTGTACATTAGATAATGTAGTCCTAGGTACACTATATCTGATAGACACTATACTGTACATTAGATAATGTAGTCCTAGGTACACTATATCTGATAGCCACTATACTGTACATTAGATAATGTAGTCCTAGATACACTATGTCTGATAGCCACTATACTGTACATTATATAATGTAGTCCTAGGTACACTATGTCTGATAGACACTATACTGTACATTAGATAATGTAGTCCTAAGTACACTATGTCTGATAGCTACTATACTGTACATTAGATAATGTAGTCCTAGGTACACTATGTCTGATAGCCACTATACTGTACATTATACAATGTAGTCCTAGGTACACTATGTCTGATAGCCACTATACTGTACATTAGATAATGTAGTCCTAGATACACTATGTCTGATAGCCACTATACTGTACATTAGATAATGTAGTCTTAGGTACACTATGTCTGATAGCCAGTATACTGTACATTAGATAATGTAGTCCTAGGTACACTATATCTGATAGCCACTATACTGTACATTAGATAATGTAGTCCTAGGTACACTATGTCTGATAGCCACTATACTGTACATTAGATAATGTAGTCCTAGATACACCATGTCTGATAGACACTATACTGTACATTAGATAATGTAGTCCTAGATACACTATGTCTGATAGCCACTATACTGTACATTAAATAATGTAGTCCTAAGTACACTGTCTGATAGCCACTATACTGTACATTAGATAATGTAGTCCTAGGTACACTATGTCTGATAGCCACTAGACTGTACATTAGATAATGTAGTCCTAGGTACACTGTTTTTATAGCCACTATACTGTACATTAGATAATGTAGTCCTAGGTACACTGTTTTTATAGCCACTATACTGTACATTAGATAATGTAGTCCGAGGTACACTATGTCTGACAGACACTATACTGTACATTATATAATGTAGTCCTATATACACTATGTCTGATAGCCACTATACTGTACATTAGATAATGTAGTCCTAGGTACACTATGTCTGATAGCCACTATACTGTACGTTATATAATGTAGCCCTAGGTACACTATGTCTGATAGCCACTATACTGTACATTAGATAATGTAGTCCTAGGTACACTATGTCTGATAGCCACTATACTGTAGATTAGATAATGTAGTCCTAGATACACTATGTCTGATAGCCACTATACTGTACATTAGATAATGTAGTCTTAGATACACTATGTCTGATAGACACTATACTGTACATTAGATAATGTAGTCCTATATACACTATGTCTGATAGCCACTATACTGTACGTTATATAATGTAGCCCTAGGTACACTATGTCTGATAGCCACTATACTGTACATTAGATAATGTAGTCCTAGGTACACTATGTCTGATAGCCACTATACTGTAGATTATATAATGTAGTCCTACATACACTATGTCTGATAGCCACTATACTGTACATTAGATAATGTAGTCTTAGATACACTATGTCTGATAGCCACTATACTGTAGATTAGATAACGTAGTCCTAGGTACACTACGTCTGATAGCCACTATACTGTACATTAGATAATGTAGTCTTAGATACACTATGTCTGATAGTCACTATACTGTACATTAGATAATGTAGTCCTAGGTACACTATGTCTGATAGCCACTATACTGTAGATTAGATAATGTAGTCCTAGATACACTATGTCTGATAGTCACTATACTGTACATTAGATAATGTAGTCCTAGGTACACTATGTCAGATAGCCACTATACTGTACATTAGCTAATGTAGTCCTAGGTACACTATGTCTGATAGCCACTATGCTGTACATTAGATAATGTAGTCCTAGGTACACTATGTCTGATAGCCACTATACTGTACATTAGATAATGTAGTCCTAGGTACACTATGTCTGATAACCACTATACTATACATTAGATAATGTAGTCCTAGGTACACTGTTTTTATAGCCACTATACTGTACATTAGATAATGTAGTCCTAGGTACACTGTTTTTATAGCCACTATACTGTACATTAGATAATGTAGTCCTATATACACTATGTCTGATAGCCACTATACTGTACATTAGATAATGTAGTCCTAGGTACACTATGTCTGATAGCCACTATACTGTACATTAGATAATGTAGTCCTAGATACACTATGTCCGATAGACACTATACTGTACATTAGATAATGTAGTCCTAGGTACACTATGTCTGATAGGCACTATACTGTACATTAGGTAATGTAGTCCTAGATACACTATGTCTGATAGCTACTATACTGTACATTAGATAATGTAGTACTAGGTCCACCATGTCTGATAGCCACTATACAGTACATTAGATAATGTAGTCCTAGGTACACTATGTCTAATAGCTACTATACTGTACATTAGATAATGTAGTCCTAGGTACACTATGTCTGATAGCCACTATACTGTACATTAGTTAATGTAGTCCTAGGTACACTATGTCTGATAGCTATTATACTGTACATTAGATAATGTAGTCCTAGATACACTATGTCTGATAGCCACTATACTGTACATTAGATAATGTAGTCCTAGGTACACTATGTCTGATAGACACTATACTGTACATTAGATAATGTAGTCCTAGGTACACTATGTCTGATAGCTATTATACTGTACATTAGATAATGTAGTCCTAGATACACTATGTCTGATAGCCACTATACTGTACATTAGATAATGCAGTCCTAGGTACACTATGTCTGATAGCTATTATACTGTACATTAGATAATGTAGTCCTAGGTACACTATGTCTGATAGCCACTATACTGTACATTAGATAATGTAGTCGTAGGTACACTATGTCTGATAGCCACTATACTGTACATTAGATAATGTAGTCCTAGATACACTATGTCTGATAGCCACTATACTGTACATTATATAATGTAGTCCTAGGTACACTATGTCTGATAGCCACTATACTGTACATTATATAATGTAGTCCTAGGTACACTATGTCTGATAGCCACTATACTATACATTAGATAATGTAGTCCTAGATACACTATGTCTGATAGCCACTATACTGTACATTAGATAATGTAGTCCTAGGTACACTATGTCTGATAACCACTATACTATACATTAGATAATGTAGTCCTAGGTACACTATGTCTGATAGCCACTATACTGTACATTAGATAATGTAGTCCTAGGTACACTATGTCTGATAGCCACTATACTGTACATTATATAATGTAGCCCTAGGTACACTATGTCTGATAGCCACTATACTGTACATTATATAATGTAGTCCTAGGTAAACTATGTCTGATAGCCACTATACTGTACATTAGATAATGTAGTCCTAGATACACTATGTCTGATAGCTACTATACTGTACATTAGATAATGTAGTCCTAGGTACACTATGTCTGATAGACACTATACTGTACATTAGATAATGTAGTCCTAGGTACACTATGTCTGATAGCCACTATACTGTACATTAGATAATGTAGTCTTAGATACACTATGTCTGATAGCCACTATACTGTACATTATATAATGTAGTCCTAGATACACTATGTCTGATAGCCACTATACTGTAGATTAGATAATGTAGTCTTAGATACACTATGTCTGATAGCCACTATACTGTAGATTAGATAATGTAGTCCTAGGTACACTACGTCTGATAGCCACTATACTGTACATTAGATAATGTAGTCTTAGATACACTATGTCTGATAGCCACTATACTGTACATTATATAATGTAGTCCTACATACACTATGTCTGATAGCCACTATACTGTACATTAGATAATGTAGTCTTAGATACACTATGTCTGATAGCCACTATACTGTAGATTAGATAACGTAGTCCTAGGTACACTACGTCTGATAGCCACTATACTGTACATTAGATAATGTAGTCTTAGATACACTATGTCTGATAGTCACTATACTGTACATTAGATAATGTAGTCCTAGGTACACTATGTCTGATAGCCACTATACTGTACATTAGATAATGTAGTCCTAGGTACACTATGTCTGATAGCCACTATACTGTAGATTAGATAATGTAGTCCTAGATACACTATGTCTGATAGTCACTATACTGTACATTAGATAATGTAGTCCTAGGTACACTATGTCAGATAGCCACTATACTGTACATTAGCTAATGTAGTCCTAGGTACACTATGTCTGATAGCCACTATGCTGTACATTAGATAATGTAGTCCTAGGTACACTATGTCTGATAGCCACTATACTGTACATTAGATAATGTAGTCCTAGGTACACTATGTCTGATAACCACTATACTATACATTAGATAATGTAGTCCTAGGTACACTGTTTTTATAGCCACTATACTGTACATTAGATAATGTAGTCCTAGGTACACTGTTTTTATAGCCACTATACTGTACATTAGATAATGTAGTCCTATATACACTATGTCTGATAGCCACTATACTGTACATTAGATAATGTAGTCCTAGGTACACTATGTCTGATAGCCACTATACTGTACATTAGATAATGTAGTCCTAGGTACACTATATCTGATAGACACTATACTGTACATTAGATAATGTAGTCCTAGGTACACTATATCTGATAGCCACTATACTGTACATTAGATAATGTAGTCCTAGATACACTATGTCTGATAGCCACTATACTGTACATTATATAATGTAGTCCTAGGTACACTATGTCTGATAGACACTATACTGTACATTAGATAATGTAGTCCTAAGTACACTATGTCTGATAGCTACTATACTGTACATTAGATAATGTAGTCCTAGGTACACTATGTCTGATAGCCACTATACTGTACATTATACAATGTAGTCCTAGGTACACTATGTCTGATAGCCACTATACTGTACATTAGATAATGTAGTCCTAGATACACTATGTCTGATAGCCACTATACTGTACATTAGATAATGTAGTCTTAGGTACACTATGTCTGATAGCCAGTATACTGTACATTAGATAATGTAGTCCTAGGTACACTATATCTGATAGCCACTATACTGTACATTAGATAATGTAGTCCTAGGTACACTATGTCTGATAGCCACTATACTGTACATTAGATAATGTAGTCCTAGATACACCATGTCTGATAGACACTATACTGTACATTAGATAATGTAGTCCTAGATACACTATGTCTGATAGCCACTATACTGTACATTAAATAATGTAGTCCTAAGTACACTGTCTGATAGCCACTATACTGTACATTAGATAATGTAGTCCTAGGTACACTATGTCTGATAGCCACTAGACTGTACATTAGATAATGTAGTCCTAGGTACACTGTTTTTATAGCCACTATACTGTACATTAGATAATGTAGTCCTAGGTACACTGTTTTTATAGCCACTATACTGTACATTAGATAATGTAGTCCGAGGTACACTATGTCTGACAGACACTATACTGTACATTATATAATGTAGTCCTATATACACTATGTCTGATAGCCACTATACTGTACATTAGATAATGTAGTCCTAGGTACACTATGTCTGATAGCCACTATACTGTACGTTATATAATGTAGCCCTAGGTACACTATGTCTGATAGCCACTATACTGTACATTAGATAATGTAGTCCTAGGTACACTATGTCTGATAGCCACTATACTGTAGATTAGATAATGTAGTCCTAGATACACTATATCTGATAGCCACTATACTGTACATTAGATAATGTAGTCCTAGATACACTATGTCTGATAGCCACTATACTGTACATTATATAATGTAGTCCTAGGTACACTATGTCTGATAGACACTATACTGTACATTAGATAATGTAGTCCTAAGTACACTATGTCTGATAGCTACTATACTGTACATTAGATAATGTAGTCCTAGGTACACTATGTCTGATAGCCACTATACTGTACATTATACAATGTAGTCCTAGGTACACTATGTCTGATAGCCACTATACTGTACATTAGATAATGTAGTCCTAGATACACTATGTCTGATAGCCACTATACTGTACATTAGATAATGTAGTCTTAGGTACACTATGTCTGATAGCCAGTATACTGTACATTAGATAATGTAGTCCTAGGTACACTATATCTGATAGCCACTATACTGTACATTAGATAATGTAGTCCTAGGTACACTATGTCTGATAGCCACTATACTGTACATTAGATAATGTAGTCCTAGATACACCATGTCTGATAGACACTATACTGTACATTAGATAATGTAGTCCTAGATACACTATGTCTGATAGCCACTATACTGTACATTAAATAATGTAGTCCTAAGTACACTGTCTGATAGCCACTATACTGTACATTAGATAATGTAGTCCTAGGTACACTATGTCTGATAGCCACTAGACTGTACATTAGATAATGTAGTCCTAGGTACACTGTTTTTATAGCCACTATACTGTACATTAGATAATGTAGTCCTAGGTACACTGTTTTTATAGCCACTATACTGTACATTAGATAATGTAGTCCGAGGTACACTATGTCTGACAGACACTATACTGTACATTATATAATGTAGTCCTATATACACTATGTCTGATAGCCACTATACTGTACATTAGATAATGTAGTCCTAGGTACACTATGTCTGATAGCCACTATACTGTACGTTATATAATGTAGCCCTAGGTACACTATGTCTGATAGCCACTATACTGTACATTAGATAATGTAGTCCTAGGTACACTATGTCTGATAGCCACTATACTGTAGATTAGATAATGTAGTCCTAGATACACTATGTCTGATAGCCACTATACTGTACATTAGATAATGTAGTCCTAGATACACTATGTCTGATAGACACTATACTGTACATTAGATAATGTAGTCCTATATACACTATGTCTGATAGCCACTATACTGTACGTTATATAATGTAGCCCTAGGTACACTATGTCTGATAGCCACTATACTGTACATTAGATAATGTAGTCCTAGGTACACTATGTCTGATAGCCACTATACTGTAGATTATATAATGTAGTCCTACATACACTATGTCTGATAGCCACTATACTGTACATTAGATAATGTAGTCTTAGATACACTATGTCTGATAGCCACTATACTGTAGATTAGATAACGTAGTCCTAGGTACACTACGTCTGATAGCCACTATACTGTACATTAGATAATGTAGTCTTAGATACACTATGTCTGATAGTCACTATACTGTACATTAGATAATGTAGTCCTAGGTACACTATGTCTGATAGCCACTATACTGTAGATTAGATAATGTAGTCCTAGATACACTATGTCTGATAGTCACTATACTGTACATTAGATAATGTAGTCCTAGGTACACTATGTCAGATAGCCACTATACTGTACATTAGCTAATGTAGTCCTAGGTACACTATGTCTGATAGCCACTATGCTGTACATTAGATAATGTAGTCCTAGGTACACTATGTCTGATAGCCACTATACTGTACATTAGATAATGTAGTCCTAGGTACACTATGTCTGATAACCACTATACTATACATTAGATAATGTAGTCCTAGGTACACTGTTTTTATAGCCACTATACTGTACATTAGATAATGTAGTCCTAGGTACACTGTTTTTATAGCCACTATACTGTACATTAGATAATGTAGTCCTATATACACTATGTCTGATAGCCACTATACTGTACATTAGATAATGTAGTCCTAGGTACACTATGTCTGATAGCCACTATACTGTACATTAGATAATGTAGTCCTAGATACACTATGTCCGATAGACACTATACTGTACATTAGATAATGTAGTCCTAGGTACACTATGTCTGATAGGCACTATACTGTACATTAGGTAATGTAGTCCTAGATACACTATGTCTGATAGCTACTATACTGTACATTAGATAATGTAGTACTAGGTCCACCATGTCTGATAGCCACTATACAGTACATTAGATAATGTAGTCCTAGGTACACTATGTCTAATAGCTACTATACTGTACATTAGATAATGTAGTCCTAGGTACACTATGTCTGATAGCCACTATACTGTACATTAGTTAATGTAGTCCTAGGTACACTATGTCTGATAGCTATTATACTGTACATTAGATAATGTAGTCCTAGATACACTATGTCTGATAGCCACTATACTGTACATTAGATAATGTAGTCCTAGGTACACTATGTCTGATAGACACTATACTGTACATTAGATAATGTAGTCCTAGGTACACTATGTCTGATAGCTATTATACTGTACATTAGATAATGTAGTCCTAGATACACTATGTCTGATAGCCACTATACTGTACATTAGATAATGCAGTCCTAGGTACACTATGTCTGATAGCTATTATACTGTACATTAGATAATGTAGTCCTAGGTACACTATGTCTGATAGCCACTATACTGTACATTAGATAATGTAGTCGTAGGTACACTATGTCTGATAGCCACTATACTGTACATTAGATAATGTAGTCCTAGATACACTATGTCTGATAGCCACTATACTGTACATTATATAATGTAGTCCTAGGTACACTATGTCTGATAGCCACTATACTGTACATTATATAATGTAGTCCTAGGTACACTATGTCTGATAGCCACTATACTATACATTAGATAATGTAGTCCTAGATACACTATGTCTGATAGCCACTATACTGTACATTAGATAATGTAGTCCTAGGTACACTATGTCTGATAACCACTATACTATACATTAGATAATGTAGTCCTAGGTACACTATGTCTGATAGCCACTATACTGTACATTAGATAATGTAGTCCTAGGTACACTATGTCTGATAGCCACTATACTGTACATTATATAATGTAGCCCTAGGTACACTATGTCTGATAGCCACTATACTGTACATTATATAATGTAGTCCTAGGTAAACTATGTCTGATAGCCACTATACTGTACATTAGATAATGTAGTCCTAGATACACTATGTCTGATAGCTACTATACTGTACATTAGATAATGTAGTCCTAGGTACACTATGTCTGATAGACACTATACTGTACATTAGATAATGTAGTCCTAGGTACACTATGTCTGATAGCCACTATACTGTACATTAGATAATGTAGTCTTAGATACACTATGTCTGATAGCCACTATACTGTACATTATATAATGTAGTCCTAGATACACTATGTCTGATAGCCACTATACTGTAGATTAGATAATGTAGTCTTAGATACACTATGTCTGATAGCCACTATACTGTAGATTAGATAATGTAGTCCTAGGTACACTACGTCTGATAGCCACTATACTGTACATTAGATAATGTAGTCTTAGATACACTATGTCTGATAGCCACTATACTGTACATTATATAATGTAGTCCTACATACACTATGTCTGATAGCCACTATACTGTACATTAGATAATGTAGTCTTAGATACACTATGTCTGATAGCCACTATACTGTAGATTAGATAACGTAGTCCTAGGTACACTACGTCTGATAGCCACTATACTGTACATTAGATAATGTAGTCTTAGATACACTATGTCTGATAGTCACTATACTGTACATTAGATAATGTAGTCCTAGGTACACTATGTCTGATAGCCACTATACTGTACATTAGATAATGTAGTCCTAGGTACACTATGTCTGATAGCCACTATACTGTAGATTAGATAATGTAGTCCTAGATACACTATGTCTGATAGTCACTATACTGTACATTAGATAATGTAGTCCTAGGTACACTATGTCAGATAGCCACTATACTGTACATTAGCTAATGTAGTCCTAGGTACACTATGTCTGATAGCCACTATGCTGTACATTAGATAATGTAGTCCTAGGTACACTATGTCTGATAGCCACTATACTGTACATTAGATAATGTAGTCCTAGGTACACTATGTCTGATAACCACTATACTATACATTAGATAATGTAGTCCTAGGTACACTGTTTTTATAGCCACTATACTGTACATTAGATAATGTAGTCCTAGGTACACTGTTTTTATAGCCACTATACTGTACATTAGATAATGTAGTCCTATATACACTATGTCTGATAGCCACTATACTGTACATTAGATAATGTAGTCCTAGGTACACTATGTCTGATAGCCACTATACTGTACATTAGATAATGTAGTCCTAGGTACACTATATCTGATAGACACTATACTGTACATTAGATAATGTAGTCCTAGGTACACTATATCTGATAGCCACTATACTGTACATTAGATAATGTAGTCCTAGATACACTATGTCTGATAGCCACTATACTGTACATTATATAATGTAGTCCTAGGTACACTATGTCTGATAGACACTATACTGTACATTAGATAATGTAGTCCTAAGTACACTATGTCTGATAGCTACTATACTGTACATTAGATAATGTAGTCCTAGGTACACTATGTCTGATAGCCACTATACTGTACATTATACAATGTAGTCCTAGGTACACTATGTCTGATAGCCACTATACTGTACATTAGATAATGTAGTCCTAGATACACTATGTCTGATAGCCACTATACTGTACATTAGATAATGTAGTCTTAGGTACACTATGTCTGATAGCCAGTATACTGTACATTAGATAATGTAGTCCTAGGTACACTATATCTGATAGCCACTATACTGTACATTAGATAATGTAGTCCTAGGTACACTATGTCTGATAGCCACTATACTGTACATTAGATAATGTAGTCCTAGATACACCATGTCTGATAGACACTATACTGTACATTAGATAATGTAGTCCTAGATACACTATGTCTGATAGCCACTATACTGTACATTAAATAATGTAGTCCTAAGTACACTGTCTGATAGCCACTATACTGTACATTAGATAATGTAGTCCTAGGTACACTATGTCTGATAGCCACTAGACTGTACATTAGATAATGTAGTCCTAGGTACACTGTTTTTATAGCCACTATACTGTACATTAGATAATGTAGTCCTAGGTACACTGTTTTTATAGCCACTATACTGTACATTAGATAATGTAGTCCGAGGTACACTATGTCTGACAGACACTATACTGTACATTATATAATGTAGTCCTATATACACTATGTCTGATAGCCACTATACTGTACATTAGATAATGTAGTCCTAGGTACACTATGTCTGATAGCCACTATACTGTACGTTATATAATGTAGCCCTAGGTACACTATGTCTGATAGCCACTATACTGTACATTAGATAATGTAGTCCTAGGTACACTATGTCTGATAGCCACTATACTGTAGATTAGATAATGTAGTCCTAGATACACTATGTCTGATAGCCACTATACTGTACATTAGATAATGTAGTCCTAGATACACTATGTCTGATAGACACTATACTGTACATTAGATAATGTAGTCCTATATACACTATGTCTGATAGCCACTATACTGTACGTTATATAATGTAGCCCTAGGTACACTATGTCTGATAGCCACTATACTGTACATTAGATAATGTAGTCCTAGGTACACTATGTCTGATAGCCACTATACTGTAGATTATATAATGTAGTCCTACATACACTATGTCTGATAGCCACTATACTGTACATTAGATAATGTAGTCTTAGATACACTATGTCTGATAGCCACTATACTGTAGATTAGATAACGTAGTCCTAGGTACACTACGTCTGATAGCCACTATACTGTACATTAGATAATGTAGTCTTAGATACACTATGTCTGATAGTCACTATACTGTACATTAGATAATGTAGTCCTAGGTACACTATGTCTGATAGCCACTATACTGTACATTAGATAATGTAGTCCTAGGTACACTATGTCTGATAGCCACTATACTGTAGATTAGATAATGTAGTCCTAGATACACTATGTCTGATAGTCACTATACTGTACATTAGATAATGTAGTCCTAGGTACACTATGTCAGATAGCCACTATACTGTACATTAGCTAATGTAGTCCTAGGTACACTATGTCTGATAGCCACTATGCTGTACATTAGATAATGTAGTCCTAGGTACACTATGTCTGATAGCCACTATACTGTACATTAGATAATGTAGTCCTAGGTACACTATGTCTGATAACCACTATACTATACATTAGATAATGTAGTCCTAGGTACACTGTTTTTATAGCCACTATACTGTACATTAGATAATGTAGTCCTAGGTACACTGTTTTTATAGCCACTATACTGTACATTAGATAATGTAGTCCTATATACACTATGTCTGATAGCCACTATACTGTACATTAGATAATGTAGTCCTAGGTACACTGTCTGATAGCCACTATACTGTACATTAGATAATGTAGTCCTAGGTACACTATATCTGATAGACACTATACTGTACATTAGATAATGTAGTCCTAGGTACACTATATCTGATAGCCACTATACTGTACATTAGATAATGTAGTCCTAGATACACTATGTCTGATAGCCACTATACTGTACATTATATAATGTAGTCCTAGGTACACTATGTCTGATAGACACTATACTGTACATTAGATAATGTAGTCCTAAGTACACTATGTCTGATAGCTACTATACTGTACATTAGATAATGTAGTCCTAGGTACACTATGTCTGATAGCCACTATACTGTACATTATACAATGTAGTCCTAGGTACACTATGTCTGATAGCCACTATACTGTACATTAGATAATGTAGTCCTAGATACACTATGTCTGATAGCCACTATACTGTACATTAGATAATGTAGTCTTAGGTACACTATGTCTGATAGCCAGTATACTGTACATTAGATAATGTAGTCCTAGGTACACTATATCTGATAGCCACTATACTGTACATTAGATAATGTAGTCCTAGGTACACTATGTCTGATAGCCACTATACTGTACATTAGATAATGTAGTCCTAGATACACTATGTCTGATAGACACTATACTGTACATTAGATAATGTAGTCCTAGATACACTATGTCTGATAGCCACTATACTGTACATTAAATAATGTAGTCCTAAGTACACTGTCTGATAGCCACTATACTGTACATTAGATAATGTAGTCCTAGGTACACTATGTCTGATAGCCACTAGACTGTACATTAGATAATGTAGTCCTAGGTACACTGTTTTTATAGCCACTATACTGTACATTAGATAATGTAGTCCTAGGTACACTGTTTTTATAGCCACTATACTGTACATTAGATAATGTAGTCCGAGGTACACTATGTCTGACAGACACTATACTGTACATTATATAATGTAGTCCTATATACACTATGTCTGATAGCCACTATACTGTACATTAGATAATGTAGTCCTAGGTACACTATGTCTGATAGCCACTATACTGTAGATTAGATAATGTAGTCCTAGATACACTATGTCTGATAGCCACTATACTGTACATTAGATAATGTAGTCCTAGATACACTATGTCTGATAGACACTATACTGTACATTAGATAATGTAGTCCTATATACACTATGTCTGATAGCCACTATACTGTACGTTATATAATGTAGCCCTAGGTACACTATGTCTGATAGCCACTATACTGTACATTAGATAATGTAGTCCTAGGTACACTATGTCTGATAGCCACTATACTGTAGATTAGATAATGTAGTCCTAGATACACTATGTCTGATAGCCACTATACTGTACATTAGATAATGTAGTCCTAGATACACTATGTCTGATAGACACTATAGTGTACATTAGATAATGTAGTCCTAGATACACTATGTCTGATAGCCACTATACTGTACATTAGATAATGTAGTCTTAGATACACTATGTCTGATAGCCACTATACTGTAGATTAGATAATGTAATCCTAGGTACACTACGTCTGATAGCCACTATACTGTACATTAGATAATGTAGTCCTAGATACACTATATCTGATAGCCACTATACTGTACATTAGATAATGTAGTCCTAGGTACACTATGTCTGATAGCCACTATACTGTACATTAGATAATGTAGTCTTAGATACACTATGTCTGATAGCCACTATACTGTACATTATATAATGTAGTCCTAGATACACTATGTCTGATAGCCACTATACTGTAGATTAGATAATGTAGTCTTAGATACACTATGTCTGATAGCCACTATACTGTACATTATATAATGTAGTCTTAGGTACACTATGTCTGATAGCCACTATACTGTACATTAGATAATGTAGTCCTAGGTACACTATGTCTGATAGCCACTATACTGTACATTAGATAATGTAGTCCTAGGTACACTGTTTTTATAGCCACTATACTGTACATTAGATAATGTAGTCCTAGGTACACTGTTTTTATAGCCACTATACTGTACATTAGATAATGTAGTCCGAGGTACACTATGTCTGACAGACACTATACTGTACATTATATAATGTAGTCCTATATACACTATGTCTGATAGCCACTATACTGTACATTAGATAATGTAGTCCTAGGTACACTATGTCTGATAGCCACTATACTGTACATTAGATAATGTAGTCCTAGGTACACTATATCCGATAGACACTATACTGTGCATTAGATAATGTAGTCCTAGGTACACTATATCTGATAGCCACTATACTGTACATTAGATAATGTAGTCCTAGATACACTATGTCTGATAGCCACTATACTGTACATTATATAATGTAGTCCTAGGTACACTATGTCTGATAGACACTATACTGTACATTAGATAATGTAGTCCTAAGTACACTATGTCTGATAGCTACTATACTGTACATTAGATAATGTAGTCCTAGGTACACTATGTCTGATAGCCACTATACTGTACATTAGATAATGTAGTCCTAGATACACTATGTCTGATAGCCACTATACTGTACATTATACAATGTAGTCCTAGGTACACTATGTCTGATAGCCACTATACTGTACATTAGATAATGTAGTCCTAGATACACTATGTCTGATAGCCACTATACTGTACATTAGATAATGTAGTCTTAGGTACACTATGTCTGATAGCCAGTATACTGTACATTAGATAATGTAGTCCTAGGTACACTATATCTGATAGCCACTATACTGTACATTAGATAATGTAGTCCTAGGTACACTATGTCTGATAGCCACTATACTGTACATTAGATAATGTAGTCCTAGGTACACTGTTTTTATAGCCACTATACTGTACATTAGATAATGTAGTCCTAGGTACACTGTTTTTATAGCCACTATACTGTACATTAGATAATGTAGTCCTATATACACTATGTCTGATAGCCACTATACTGTACATTAGATAATGTAGTCCTAGGTACACTATGTCTGATAGCCACTATACTGTACATTAGATAATGTAGTCCTAGATACACTATGTCTGATAGCCACTATACTGTACATTAGATAATGTAGTCCTAAGTACACTGTCTGATAGCCACTATACTGTACATTAGATAATGTAGTCCTAGGTACACTATGTCTGATAGCCACTATACTGTACATTAGATAATGTAGTCCTAGATACACTATGTCTGATAGCCACTATACTGTACATTAGATAATGTAGTCCTAGATACACTATATTTGATAGCCACTATACTGTACATTATATAATGTAGTCCTAGGTACACTATGTCTGATAGCCACTATACTGTACATTAGATAATGTAGTCCTAGGTACACTATGTCTGATAGCCACTATACTGTACATTAGATAATGTAGTCCTAGGTACACTGTTTTTATAGCCACTATACTGTACATTAGATAATGTAGTCCTAGGTACACTGTTTTTATAGCCACTATACTGTACATTAGATAATGTAGTCCTATATACACTATGTCTGATAGCCACTATACTGTACATTAGATAATGTAGTCCTAGGTACACTATGTCTGATAGCCACTATACTGTACATTAGATAATGTAGTCCTAGGTACACTATATCTGATAGACACTATACTGTACATTAGATAATGTAGTCCTAGGTACACTATATCTGATAGCCACTATACTGTACATTAGATAATGTAGTCCTAGATACACTATGTCTGATAGCCACTATACTGTACATTATATAATGTAGTCCTAGGTACACTATGTCTGATAGACACTATACTGTACATTAGATAATGTAGTCCTAAGTACACTATGTCTGATAGCTACTATACTGTACATTAGATAATGTAGTCCTAGGTACACTATGTCTGATAGCCACTATACTGTACATTAGATAATGTAGTCCTAGATACACTATGTCTGATAGCCACTATACTGTACATTATACAATGTAGTCCTAGGTACACTATGTCTGATAGCCACTATACTGTACATTAGATAATGTAGTCCTAGATACACTATGTCTGATAGCCACTATACTGTACATTAGATAATGTAGTCTTAGGTACACTATGTCTGATAGCCAGTATACTGTACATTAGATAATGTAGTCCTAGGTACACTATATCTGATAGCCACTATACTGTACATTAGATAATGTAGTCCTAGGTACACTATGTCTGATAGCCACTATACTGTACATTAGATAATGTAGTCCTAGATACACTATGTCTGATAGACACTATACTGTACATTAGATAATGTAGTCCTAGATACACTATGTCTGATAGCCACTATACTGTACATTAAATAATGTAGTCCTAAGTACACTGTCTGATAGCCACTATACTGTACATTAGATAATGTAGTCCTAGGTACACTATGTCTGATAGCCACTATACTGTACATTAGATAATGTAGTCCTAGATACACTATGTCTGATAGCCACTATACTGTACATTATACAATGTAGTCCTAGGTACACTATGTCTGATAGCCACTATACTGTACATTAGATAATGTAGTCCTAGATACACTATGTCTGATAGCCACTATACTGTACATTAGATAATGTAGTCTTAGGTACACTATGTCTGATAGCCAGTATACTGTACATTAGATAATGTAGTCCTAGGTACACTATATCTGATAGCCACTATACTGTACATTAGATAATGTAGTCCTAGGTACACTATGTCTGATAGCCACTATACTGTACATTAGATAATGTAGTCCTAGATACACTATGTCTGATAGACACTATACTGTACATTAGATAATGTAGTCCTAGATACACTATGTCTGATAGCCACTATACTGTACATTAGATAATGTAGTCCTAAGTACACTGTCTGATAGCCACTATACTGTACATTAGATAATGTAGTCCTAGGTACACTATGTCTGATAGCCACTATACTGTACATTAGATAATGTAGTCCTAGATACACTATGTCTGATAGCCACTATACTGTACATTAGATAATGTAGTCCTAGATACACTATATTTGATAGCCACTATACTGTACATTATATAATGTAGTCCTAGGTACACTATGTCTGATAGCCACTATACTGTACATTAGATAATGTAGTCCTAGGTACACTATGTCTGATAGCCACTATACTGTACATTAGATAATGTAGTCCTAGGTACACTGTTTTTATAGCCACTATACTGTACATTAGATAATGTAGTCCTAGGTACACTGTTTTTATAGCCACTATACTGTACATTAGATAATGTAGTCCTATATACACTATGTCTGATAGCCACTATACTGTACATTAGATAATGTAGTCCTAGGTACACTATGTCTGATAGCCACTATACTGTACATTAGATAATGTAGTCCTAGGTACACTATATCTGATAGACACTATACTGTACATTAGATAATGTAGTCCTAGGTACACTATATCTGATAGCCACTATACTGTACATTAGATAATGTAGTCCTAGATACACTATGTCTGATAGCCACTATACTGTACATTATATAATGTAGTCCTAGGTACACTATGTCTGATAGACACTATACTGTACATTAGATAATGTAGTCCTAAGTACACTATGTCTGATAGCTACTATACTGTACATTAGATAATGTAGTCCTAGGTACACTATGTCTGATAGCCACTATACTGTACATTAGATAATGTAGTCCTAGATACACTATGTCTGATAGCCACTATACTGTACATTATACAATGTAGTCCTAGGTACACTATGTCTGATAGCCACTATACTGTACATTAGATAATGTAGTCCTAGATACACTATGTCTGATAGCCACTATACTGTACATTAGATAATGTAGTCTCAGGTACACTATGTCTGATAGCCAGTATACTGTACATTAGATAATGTAGTCCTAGGTACACTATATCTGATAGCCACTATACTGTACATTAGATAATGTAGTCCTAGGTACACTATGTCTGATAGCCACTATACTGTACATTAGATAATGTAGTCCTAGATACACTATGTCTGATAGACACTATACTGTACATTAGATAATGTAGTCCTAGATACACTATGTCTGATAGCCACTATACTGTACATTAAATAATGTAGTCCTAAGTACACTGTCTGATAGCCACTATACTGTACATTAGATAATGTAGTCCTAGGTACACTATGTCTGATAGCCACTAGACTGTACATTAGATAATGTAGTCCTAGGTACACTGTTTTTATAGCCACTATACTGTACATTAGATAATGTAGTCCTAGGTACACTGTTTTTATAGCCACTATACTGTACATTAGATAATGTAGTCCGAGGTACACTATGTCTGACAGACACTATACTGTACATTATATAATGTAGTCCTATATACACTATGTCTGATAGCCACTATACTGTACATTAGATAATGTAGTCCTAGGTACACTATGTCTGATAGCCACTATACTGTACGTTATATAATGTAGCCCTAGGTACACTATGTCTGATAGCCACTATACTGTACATTAGATAATGTAGTCCTAGGTACACTATGTCTGATAGCCACTATACTGTAGATTAGATAATGTAGTCCTAGATACACTATGTCTGATAGCCACTATACTGTACATTAGATAATGTAGTCCTAGATACACTATGTCTGATAGACACTATACTGTACATTAGATAATGTAGTCCTAGATACACTATGTCTGATAGCCACTATACTGTACATTAGATAATGTAGTCTTAGATACACTATGTCTGATAGCCACTATACTGTAGATTAGATAATGTAATCCTAGGTACACTACGTCTGATAGCCACTATACTGTACATTAGATAATGTAGTCCTAGATACACTATATCTGATAGCCACTATACTGTACATTAGATAATGTAGTCCTAGGTACACTATGACTGATAGCCACTATACTGTACATTAGATAATGTAGTCTTAGATACACTATGTCTGATAGCCAATATACTGTACATTATATAATGTAGTCCTAGATACACTATGTCTGATAGCCACTATACTGTAGATTAGATAATGTAGTCTTAGATACACTATGTCTGATAGCCACTATACTGTACATTATATAATGTAGTCCTAGGTACACTATGTCTGATAGCCACTATACTGTACATTAGATAATGTAGTCCTAGGTACACTATGTCTGATAGCCACTATACTGTACATTAGATAATGTAGTCCTAGGTACACTGTTTTTATAGCCACTATACTGTACATTAGATAATGTAGTCCTAGGTACACTGTTTTTATAGCCACTATACTGTACATTAGATAATGTAGTCCGAGGTACACTATGTCTGACAGACACTATACTGTACATTATATAATGTAGTCCTATATACACTATGTCTGATAGCCACTATACTGTACATTAGATAATGTAGTCCTAGGTACACTATGTCTGATAGCCACTATACTGTACATTAGATAATGTAGTCCTAGGTACACTATATCTGATAGACACTATACTGTACATTAGATAATGTAGTCCTAGGTACACTATATCTGATAGCCACTATACTGTACATTAGATAATGTAGTCCTAGATACACTATGTCTGATAGCCACTATACTGTACATTATATAATGTAGTCCTAGGTACACTATGTCTGATAGACACTATACTGTACATTAGATAATGTAGTCCTAAGTACACTATATCTGATAGCTACTATACTGTACATTAGATAATGTAGTCCTAGGTACACTATGTCTGATAGCCACTATACTGTACATTAGATAATGTAGTCCTAGATACACTATGTCTGATAGCCACTATACTGTACATTATACAATGTAGTCCTAGGTACACTATGTCTGATAGCCACTATACTGTACATTAGATAATGTAGTCCTAGATACACTATGTCTGATAGCCACTATACTGTACATTAGATAATGTAGTCTTAGGTACACTATGTCTGATAGCCAGTATACTGTACATTAGATAATGTAGTCCTAGGTACACTATATCTGATAGCCACTATACTGTACATTAGATAATGTAGTCCTAGGTACACTATGTCTGATAGCCACTATACTGTACATTAGATAATGTAGTCCTAGATACACTATGTCTGATAGACACTATACTGTACATTAGATAATGTAGTCCTAGATACACTATGTCTGATAGCCACTATACTGTACATTAGATAATGTAGTCCTAAGTACACTGTCTGATAGCCACTATACTGTACATTAGATAATGTAGTCCTAGGTACACTATGTCTGATAGCCACTATACTGTACATTAGATAATGTAGTCCTACATACACTATGTCTGATAGCCACTATACTGTACATTAGATAATGTAGTCCTAGACACACTATATTTGATAGCCACTATACTGTACATTATATAATGTAGTCCTAGGTACACTATGTCTGATAGCCACTATACTGTACATTAGATAATGTAGTCCTAGGTACACTATGTCTGATAGCCACTATACTGTACATTAGATAATGTAGTCCTAGGTACACTGTTTTTATAGCCACTATACTGTACATTAGATAATGTAGTCCTAGGTACACTGTTTCTATAGCCACTATACTGTACATTAGATAATGTAGTCCGAGGTACACTATGTCTGACAGACACTATACTGTACATTATATAATGTAGTCCTATATACACTATGTCTGATAGCCACTATACTGTACATTAGATAATGTAGTCCTAGGTACACTATGTCTGATAGCCACTATACTGTACATTAGATAATGTAGTCCTAGGTACACTATATCTGATAGACACTATACTGTACATTAGATAATGTAGTCCTAGGTACACTATATCTGATAGCCACTATACTGTACATTAGATAATGTAGTCCTAGATACACTATGTCTGATAGCCACTATACTGTACATTATATAATGTAGTCCTAGGTACACTATGTCTGATAGACACTATACTGTACATTAGATAATGTAGTCCTAAGTACACTATGTCTGATAGCTACTATACTGTACATTAGATAATGTAGTCCTAGGTACACTATGTCTGATAGCCACTATACTGTACATTAGATAATGTAGTCCTAGATACACTATGTCTGATAGCCACTATACTGTACATTATACAATGTAGTCCTAGGTACACTACGTCTGATAGCCACTATACTGTACATTAGATAATGTAGTCCTAGATACACTATGTCTGATAGCCACTATACTGTACATTAGATAATGTAGTCTTAGGTACACTATGTCTGATAGCCAGTATACTGTACATTAGATAATGTAGTCCTAGGTACACTATATCTGATAGCCACTATACTGTACATTAGATAATGTAGTCCTAGATACACTATGTCTGATAGACACTATACTGTACATTAGATAATGTAGTCCTAGATACACTATGTCTGATAGCCACTATACTGTACATTAGATAATGTAGTCCTAAGTACACTGTCTGATAGCCACTATACTGTACATTAGATAATGTAGTCCTAGGTACACTATGTCTGATAGCCACTATACTGTACATTAGATAATGTAGTCCTAGATACACTATGTCTGATAGCCACTATACTGTACATTAGATAATGTAGTCCTAGATACACTATATTTGATAGCCACTATACTGTACATTATATAATGTAGTCCTAGGTACACTATGTCTGATAGCCACTATACTGTACATTAGATAATGTAGTCCTAGGTACACTATGTCTGATAGCCACTATACTGTACATTAGATAATGTAGTCCTAGGTACACTGTTTTTTATAGCCACTATACTGTACATTAGATAATGTAGTCCGAGGTACACTATGTCTGATAGACACTATACTGTACATTATATAATGTAGTCCTATATACACTATGTCTGATAGCCACTATACTGTACATTAGATAATGTAGTCCTAGGTACACTATGTCTGATAGCCACTATACTGTACATTAGATAATGTAGTCCTAGGTACACTATATCTGATGGCCACTATACTGTACATTAGATAATGTAGTCCTAGATACACTATGTCTGAAAGCCACTATACTGTACATTATATAATGTAGTCCTAGGTACACTATGTCTGATAGACACTATACTGTACATTAGATAATGTAGTCCTAAGTACACTATGTCTGATAGCTACTATACTGTACATTAGATAATGTAGTCCTAAGTACACTGTCTGATAGCCACTATACTGTACATTAGATAATGTAGTCCTAGGTACACTATGTCTGATAGCCACTATACTGTACATTAGATAATGTAGTCCTAGATACACTATGTCTGATAGCCACTATACTGTACATTAGATAATGTAGTCCTAGGTACACTATGTCTGATAGCTACTATACTGTACATTAGATAATGTAGTCCTAGGTACACTATGTCTGATAGCCACTATACTGTACATTAGATAATGTAGTCCTAGGTACACTATGTCTGATAGCCAGTATACTGTACATTAGATAATGTAGTCCTAGGTACACTGTATCTGATAGCCACTATACTGTACATTAGATAATGTAGTCCTAGGTACACTATGTCTGATAGCCACTATACTGTACATTAGATAATGTAGTCCTAGATACACTATGTCTGATAGACACTATACTGTACATTAGATAATGTAGTCCTAGATACACTATGTCTGATAGCCACTATAGTGTACATTAGATAATGTAGTCCTAGGTACACTCTGTCTGATAGACACTATACTGTACATTACATAATGTAGTCTATGTACACTATATCTGATAGCCACTATACTGTACATTAGATAATGTAGTCCTAGGTACACTATGTTTGATAGCCACTATACTGTACATTACATAATGTAGTCTAGGTACACTATATCTGATAGCCACTATACTGTACATTAGATAATGTAGTCCTAGATACACTATGTCTGATAGCCACTATACTGTACATTAGATAATGTAGTCCTAGATACACTATATCTGATAGCCACTATACTCTACATTAGATAATGTAGTCCTAGATACACTATATCTGATAGCCACTATACTGTACATTATATAATGTAGTCCTAGGTACACTATGTCTGATAGCCACTATACTGTACATTAGATTATGTAGTCCTAGGTACACTATGTTTGATAGCCACTATACTGTACATTAGATAATGTAGTCCTAGATACACTATGTCTGATAGCCACTATACTGTACATTATATAATGTAGTCATAGGTACACTATGTCTGATAGACACTATACTGTACATTAGATAATGTAGTCCTAAGTACACTATATCTGATAGCTACTATACTGTACATTAGATAATGTAGTCCTAGGTACACTATGTCTGATAGCCACTATACTGTACATTAGATAATGTAGTCCTAGATACACTATGTCTGATAGCCACTATACTGTACATTATATAATGTAGTCCTAGGTACACTATGTCTGATAGACACTATACTGTACATTAGATAATGTAGTCCTAAGTACACTATATCTGATAGCTACTATACTGTACATTAGATAATGTAGTCCTAGGTACACTATGTCTGATAGCCACTATACTGTACATTAGATAATGTAGTCCTAGATACACTATGTCTGATAGCCACTATACTGTACATTATACAATGTAGTCCTAGGTACACTATGTCTGATAGCCACTATACTGTACATTAGATAATGTAGTCCTAGATACACTATGTCTGATAGCCACTATACTGTACATTAGATAATGTAGTCTTAGGTACACTATGTCTGATAGCCAGTATACTGTACATTAGATAATGTAGTCCTAGGTACACTATATCTGATAGCCACTATACTGTACATTAGATAATGTAGTCCTAGGTACACTATGTCTGATAGCCACTATACTGTACATTAGATAATGTAGTCCTAGATACACTATGTCTGATAGACACTATACTGTACATTAGATAATGTAGTCCTAGATACACTATGTCTGATAGCCACTATACTGTACATTAGATAATGTAGTCCTAAGTACACTGTCTGATAGCCACTATACTGTACATTAGATAATGTAGTCCTAGGTACACTATGTCTGATAGCCACTATACTGTACATTAGATAATGTAGTCCTAGATACACTATGTCTGATAGCCACTATACTGTACATTAGATAATGTAGTCCTAGACACACTATATTTGATAGCCACTATACTGTACATTATATAATGTAGTCCTAGGTACACTATGTCTGATAGCCACTATACTGTACATTAGATAATGTAGTCCTAGGTACACTATGTCTGATAGCCACTATACTGTACATTAGATAATGTAGTCCTAGGTACACTGTTTTTATAGCCACTATACTGTACATTAGATAATGTAGTCCTAGGTACACTGTTTTTATAGCCACTATACTGTACATTAGATAATGTAGTCCGAGGTACACTATGTCTGACAGACACTATACTGTACATTATATAATGTAGTCCTATATACACTATGTCTGATAGCCACTATACTGTACATTAGATAATGTAGTCCTAGGTACACTATGTCTGATAGCCACTATACTGTACATTAGATAATGTAGTCCTAGGTACACTATATCTGATAGACACTATACTGTACATTAGATAATGTAGTCCTAGGTACACTATATCTGATAGCCACTATACTGTACATTAGATAATGTAGTCCTAGATACACTATGTCTGATAGCCACTATACTGTACATTATATAATGTAGTCCTAGGTACACTATGTCTGATAGACACTATACTGTACATTAGATAATGTAGTCCTAAGTACACTATGTCTGATAGCTACTATACTGTACATTAGATAATGTAGTCCTAGGTACACTATGTCTGATAGCCACTATACTGTACATTAGATAATGTAGTCCTAGATACACTATGTCTGATAGCCACTATACTGTACATTATACAATGTAGTCCTAGGTACACTACGTCTGATAGCCACTATACTGTACATTAGATAATGTAGTCCTAGATACACTATGTCTGATAGCCACTATACTGTACATTAGATAATGTAGTCTTAGGTACACTATGTCTGATAGCCAGTATACTGTACATTAGATAATGTAGTCCTAGGTACACTATATCTGATAGCCACTATACTGTACATTAGATAATGTAGTCCTAGATACACTATGTCTGATAGACACTATACTGTACATTAGATAATGTAGTCCTAGATACACTATGTCTGATAGCCACTATACTGTACATTAGATAATGTAGTCCTAAGTACACTGTCTGATAGCCACTATACTGTACATTAGATAATGTAGTCCTAGGTACACTATGTCTGATAGCCACTATACTGTACATTAGATAATGTAGTCCTAGATACACTATGTCTGATAGCCACTATACTGTACATTAGATAATGTAGTCCTAGATACACTATATTTGATAGCCACTATACTGTACATTATATAATGTAGTCCTAGGTACACTATGTCTGATAGCCACTATACTGTACATTAGATAATGTAGTCCTAGGTACACTATGTCTGATAGCCACTATACTGTACATTAGATAATGTAGTCCTAGGTACACTGTTTTTTATAGCCACTATACTGTACATTAGATAATGTAGTCCGAGGTACACTATGTCTGATAGACACTATACTGTACATTATATAATGTAGTCCTATATACACTATGTCTGATAGCCACTATACTGTACATTAGATAATGTAGTCCTAGGTACACTATGTCTGATAGCCACTATAGTGTACATTAGATAATGTAGTCCTAGGTACACTATATCTGATGGCCACTATACTGTACATTATATAATGTAGTCCTAGATACACTATGTCTGATAGCCACTATACTGTACATTAGATAATGTAGTCCTAGGTACACTATATCTGATAGACACTATACTGTACATTAGATAATGTAGTCCTAGATACACTATGTCTGAAAGCCACTATACTGTACATTATATAATGTAGTCCTAGGTACACTATGTCTGATAGACACTATACTGTACATTAGATAATGTAGTCCTAAGTACACTATGTCTGATAGCTACTATACTGTACATTAGATAATGTAGTCCTAAGTACACTGTCTGATAGCCACTATACTGTACATTAGATAATGTAGTCCTAGGTACACTATGTCTGATAGCCACTATACTGTACATTAGATAATGTAGTCATAGATACACTATGTCTGATAGCCACTATACTGTACATTAGATAATGTAGTCCTAGGTACACTCTGTCTGATAGACACTATACTGTACATTACATAATGTAGTCTATGTACACTATATCTGATAGCCACTATACTGTACATTAGATAATGTAGTCCTAGGTACACTATGTTTGATAGCCACTATACTGTACATTACATAATGTAGTCTAGGTACACTATATCTGATAGCCACTATACTGTACATTAGATAATGTAGTCCTAGATACACTATGTCTGATAGCCACTATACTGTACATTAGATAATGTAGTCCTAGATACACTATATCTGATAGCCACTATACTCTACATTAGATAATGTAGTCCTAGATACACTATATCTGATAGCCACTATACTGTACATTATATAATGTAGTCCTAGGTACACTATGTCTGATAGCCACTATACTGTACATTAGATTATGTAGTCCTAGGTACACTATGTTTGATAGCCACTATACTGTACATTAGATAATGTAGTCCTAAGTACACTATGTCTGATAGCTACTATACTGTACATTAGATAATGTAGTCCTAAGTACACTGTCTGATAGCCACTATACTGTACATTAGATAATGTAGTCTTAGATACACTATGTCTGATAGCCACTATACTGTACATTATATAATGTAGTCATAGATACACTATGTCTGATAGCCACTATACTGTACATTAGATAATGTAGTCCTAGATACACTATGTCTGATAGACACTATACTGTACATTAGATAATGTAGTCCTAGATACACTATGTCTGATAGCCACTATACTGTACATTAGATAATGTAGTCTTAGATACACTATGTCTGATAGCCACTATACTGTAGATTAGATAATGTAGTCCTAGGTACACTACGTCTGATAGCCACTATACTGTACATTAGATAATGTAGTCCTAGATACACTATATCTGATAGCCACTATACTGTACATTAGATAATGTAATCCTAGGTACACTATGTCTGATAGCCACTATACTGTACATTAGATAATGTAGTCTTAGATACACTATGTCTGATAGCCACTATACTGTACATTATATAATGTAGTCCTAGATACACTATGTCTGATAGCCACTATACTGTAGATTAGATAATGTAGTCTTAGATACACTATGTCTGATAGCCACTATACTGTAGATTAGATAATGTAGTCCTAGGTACACTACGTCTGATAGCCACTATACTGTACATTAGATAATGTAGTCTTAGATACACTATGTCTGATAGCCACTATACTGTACATTATATAATGTATTCCTAGATACACTATGTCTGATAGCCACTATACTGTAGATTAGACAATGTAGTCTTAGATACACTATGTCTGATAGCCACTATACTGTAGATTAGATAATGTAGTCCTAGGTACACTACGTCTGATAGCCACTATACTGTACATTAGATAATGTAGTCTTAGATACACTATGTCTGATAGTCACTATACTGTACATTAGATAATGTAGTCCTAGGTACACTATGTCTGATAGCCACTATACTGTACATTAGATAATGTAGTCCTAGGTACACTATGTCTGATAGCCACTATACTGTACATTAGATAATGTAGTCCTAGGTACACTATGTCTGATAGCCACTATACTGTAGATTAGATAATGTAGTCCTAGATACACTATGTCTGATAGTCACTATACTGTACATTAGATAATGTAGTACTAGGTACACTATGTCAGATAGCCACTATACTGTACATTAGCTAATGTAGTCCTAGGTACACTATGTCTGATAGCCACTATACTGTACATTAGATAATGTAGTCCTAGGTACACTATGTCTGATAGCCACTATACTGTACATTAGATAATGTAGTCCTAGGTACACTATGTCTGATAACCACTATACTATACATTAGATAATGTAGTCCTAGGTACACTATGTCTGATAGCCACTATACTGTACATTAGATAATGTAGTCCTAGGTACACTATGTCTGATAGCCACTATACTGTACGTTATATAATGTAGTCCTAGGTACACTATGTCTGATAGCCACTATACTGTACGTTATATAATGTAGCCCTAGGTACACTATGTCTGATAGCCACTATACTGTACATTAGATAATGTAGTCCTAGATACACTATATTTGATAGCCACTATACTGTACATTATATAATGTAGTCCTAGGTACACTATGTCTGATAGCCACTATACTGTACATTAGATAATGTAGTCCTAGGTAAACTATGTCTGATAGCCACTATACTGTACATTAGATAATGTAGTCCTAGGTACACTGTTTTTATAGTCACTATACTGTACATTAGATAATGTAGTCCGAGGTACACTATGTCTGATAGACACTATACTGTACATTATATAATGTAGTCCTATATACACTATGTCTGATAGCCACTATACTGTACATTAGATAATGTAGTCCTAGGTACACTATGTCTGATAGCCACTATACTGTACATTAGATAATGTAGTCCTAGGTACACTATGTCTGATAGACACTATACTGTACATTAGATAATGTAGTCCTAGATACACTATGTCTGATAGCCACTATACTGTACATTAGATAATGTAGTCCTAGGTACACTACGTCTGATAGCCACTATACTGTACATTAGATAATGTAGTCCTAGATACACTATATCTGATAGCCACTATACTGTACATTAGATAATGTAGTCCTAGGTACACTATGTCTGATAGCCACTATACTCTACATTAGATAATGTAGTCTTAGATACACTATGTCTGATAGCCACTATACTGTACATTATATAATGTAGTCCTAGATACACTATGTCTGATAGCCACTATATTGTAGATTAGATAATGTAGTCTTAGATACACTATGTCTGATAGCCACTATACTGTAGATTAGATAATGTAGTCCTAGGTACACTACGTCTGATAGCCACTTTACTGTACGTTAGATAATGTAGTCTTAGATACACTATGTCTGATAGCCACTATACTGTACATTATATAATGTAGTCCTAGATACACTATGTCTGATAGCCACTATACTGTACATTAGATAATGTAGTCTTAGATACACTATGTCTGATAGCCACTATACTGTACATTATATAATGTAGTCCTAGGTACACTATGTCTGATAGCCACTATACTGTACATTAGATAATGTAGTCCTAGCTACACTATGTCTGATAGCCACTATACTGTACATTAGATAATGTAGTCCTAGGTACACTGTTTTTATAGCCACTATACTGTACATTAGATAATGTAGTCCGAGGTACACTATGTCTGATAGACACTATACTGTACATTATATAATGTAGTCCTATATACACTATGTCTGATAGCCACTATACTGTACATTAGATAATGTAGTCCTAGGTACACTATGTCTGATAGCCACTATACTGTACATTATATAACGTAGTCCTAGGTACAATATGTCTGATAGACACTATACTGTACATTAGATAATGTAGTCCTAAGTACACTATGTCTGATAGCTACTATACTGTACATTAGATAATGTAGTCCTAGGTACACTATGTCTGATAGCCACTATACTGTACATTAGATAATGTAGTCCTAGATACACTATGTCTGATAGACACTATACTGTACATTAGATAATGTAGTCCTAGGTACACTGTCTGATAGACACTATACTGTACATTAGATAATGTAGTCCTAAGTACACTATGTCTGATAGCCACTATACTGTACATTAGATAATGTAGTCCTAGGTACACTATGTCTGATAGCCACTATACTGTACATTAGATAATGTAGTCCTAGATACACTATGTCTGATAGCCACTATACTGTACATTATACAATGTAGTCCTAGGTACACTATGTCTGATAGCCACTATACTGTACATTAGATAATGTAGTCCTAGATACACTATGTCTGATAGCCACTATACTGTACATTAGATAATGTAGTCTTAGGTACACTATGTCTGATAGCCAGTATACTGTACATTAGATAATGTAGTCCTAGGTACACTATATCTGATAGCCACTATACTGTACATTAGATAATGTAGTCCTAGATACACTATGTCTGATAGCCACTATACTGTACATTAGATAATGTAGTCCTAGATACACTATATCTGATAGCCACTATACTGTACATTATATAATGTAGGCCTAGGTACACTACGTCTGATAGCCACTATACTGTACATTAGATAATGTAGTCCTAGATACACTATGTCTGATAGCCACTATACTGTACATTAGATGATGTAGTCTTAGATACACTATGTCTGATAGCCACTATACTGTAGATTAGATAATGTAGTCCTAGGTACACTACGTCTGATAGCCACTATACTGTACATTAGATAATGTAGTCCTAGATACACTATATCTGATAGCCACTATACTGTACATTAGATAATGTAGTCCTAGGTACACTATGTCTGATAGCCACTATACTGTACATTAGATAATGTAGTCTTAGATACACTATGTCTGATAGCCACTATACTGTACATTATATGATGTAGTCCTAGATACACTATGTCTGATAGCCACTATACTGTACGTTAGATAATGTAGTCTTAGATACACTATGTCTGATAGCCACTATACTGTAGATTAGATAATGTAGTCCTAGGTACACTACGTCTGATAGCCACTATACTGTACATTAGATAATGTAGTGTTAGATACACTATGTCTGATAGTCACTATACTGTACATTAGATAATGTAGTCCTAGGTACACTATGTCTGATAGCCACTATACTGTACATTAGATAATGTAGTCCTAGGTACACTATGTCTGATAGCCACTATACTGTAGATTAGATAATGTAGTCCTAGATACACTATGTCTGATAGTCACTATACTGTACATTAGATAATGTAGTCCTAGGTACACTATGTCAGATAGCCACTATACTGTACATTAGATAATGTAGTCCTAGGTACACTATGTCTGATAGCCACTATACTGTACATTAGATAATGTAGTCCTAGGTACACTATGTTTGATAGCCACCATACTGTACATTATATAATGGAGTCCTAGGTACACTATGTCTGATAGCCACTATACTGTACATTAGATAATGTAGTCCTAGGTACACTATGTCTGATAGCCACTATACTGTACATTATATAATGTAGTCCTAGGTACACTATGTCTGATAGCCACTATACTATACATTAGATAATGTAGTCCTAGATACACTATGTCTGATAGCCACTATACTGTACATTAGATAATGTAGTCCTAGGTACACTATGTCTGATAACCACTATACTATACATTAGATAATGTAGTCCTAGGTACACTATGTCTGATAGCCACTATACTGTACATTAGATAATGTAGTCCTAGGTACACTATGTCTAATAGCCACTATACTGTACATTATATAATGTAGTCCTAGGTACACTATGTCTGATAGCCACTATACTATACATTAGATAATGTAGTCCTAGATACACTATGTCTGATAGCCACTATACTGTACATTAGATAATGTAGTCCTATGTACACTATGTCTGATAACCACTATACTATACATTAGATAATGTAGTCCTAGGTACACTATGTCTGATAGCCACTATACTGTACATTAGATAATGTAGTCCTAGGTACACTATGTCTGATAGCCACTATACTGTACATTAGATAATGTAGTCCTAGGTACACTGTTTTTATAGCCACTATACTGTACATTAGATAATGTAGTCCGAGGTACACTATGTCTGATAGACACTATACTGTACATTATATAATGTAGTCCTATATACACTATGTCTGATAGCCACTATACTGTACATTAGATAATGTAGTCCTAGGTACACTATGTCTGATAGCCACTATACTGTACATTAGATAATGTAGTCCTAGGTACACTATATCTGATAGACACTATACTGTACATTAGATAATGTAGTCCTAGATACACTATATCTGATAGCCACTATACTGTACATTAGATAATGTAGTCCTAGATACACTATGTCTGATAGCCACTATACTGTACATTAGATAATGTAGTCCTAGGTACACTATGTCTGATAGCCACTATACTGTACATTATATAATGTAGTCCTAGGTACACTATGTCTGATAGACACTATACTGTACATTAGATAATGTAGTCCTAGATACACTATGTCTGATAGCCACTATACTGTACATTAGATAATGTAGTCCTAGGTACACTATGTCTGATAGCCACTATACTGTACATTATATAATGTAGTCCTAGGTACACTATGTCTGATAGCCACTATACTGTACATTAGATAATGTAGTCCTAGATACACTATGTCTGATAGCCACTATACTGTACATTAGATAATGTAGTCCTAAGTACACTATGTCTGATAGCCACTATACTGTACATTAGATAATGTAGTCCTAGGTACACTCTGTCTGATAGACACTATACTGTACATTACATAATGTAGTCTATGTACACTATGTCTGATAGCCACTATACTGTACATTACATAATGTAGTCTAGGTACACTATATCTGATAGCTACTATACTGTACATTACATAATGTAGTCTAGGTACACTATATCTGATAGCCACTATACTGTACATTAGATAATGTAGTCCTAGGTACACTATGTCTGATAGCCACTATACTGTACATTACATAATGTAGTCTAGTTACACTATATCTGATAGCCACTATACTGTACATTAGATAATGTAGGCCTAGATACACTATGTCTGATAGCCACTATACTGTACATTAGATAATGTAGTCCTAGATACACTATATCTGATAGCCACTATACTGTACATTATATAATGTAGTCCTAGGTACACTATGTCTGATAGCCACTATACTGTACATTA
Organism: Eledone cirrhosa; assembly: GCA_964016885.1. Taxonomy (NCBI): domain Eukaryota; kingdom Metazoa; phylum Mollusca; class Cephalopoda; order Octopoda; family Eledonidae; genus Eledone; species Eledone cirrhosa. Next base: position 7,449,582 of record OZ024757.1, on the reverse strand, counting down.
GATAATGTAGTCCTAGGTACACTATGTCTGATAGACACTATACTGTACATTAGATAATGTAGTCCTAGATACACTATGTCTGATAGCCACTATACTGTACATTAGATAATGTAGTCTTAGATACACTATGTCTGATAGCCACTATACTGTAGATTAGATAATGTAGTCCTAGATACACTATATTTGATAGCCACTATACTGTACATTATGTAATGTAGTCCTAGGTACACTATGTCTGATAGCCACTATACTGTACATTAGATAATGTAGTCCTAGCTACACTATGTCTGATAGCCACTATACTGTACATTAGATAATGTAGTCCTAGGTACACTGTTTTTATAGCCACTATACTGTACATTAGATAATGTAGTCCGAGGTACACTATGTCTGATAGACACTATACTGTACATTATATAATGTAGTCCTATATACACTATGTCTGATAGCCACTATACTGTACATTAGATAATGTAGTCCTAGGTACACTATGTCTGATAGCCACTATACTGTACATTATATAACGTAGTCCTAGGTACAATATGTCTGATAGACACTATACTGTACATTAGATAATGTAGTCCTAAGTACACTATGTCTGATAGCTACTATGCTGTACATTAGATAATGTAGTCCTAGGTACACTATGTCTGATAGCCACTATACTGTACATTAGATAATGTAGTCCTAGATACACTATGTCTGATAGACACTATACTGTACATTAGATAATGTAGTCCTAAGTACACTATGTCTGATAGCCACTATACTGTACATTAGATAATGTAGTCCTAGGTACACTATGTCTGATAGCCAGTATACTGTACATTAGATAATGTAGTCCTAGATACACTATGTCTGATAACCACTATACTGTACATTATACAATGTAGTCCTAGGTACACTATGTCTGATAGCCACTATACTGTACATTAGATCATGTAGTCCTAGATACACTATGTCTGATAGCCACTATACTGTACATTAGATAATGTAGTCTTAGGTACACTATGTCTGATAGCCAGTATACTGTACATTAGATAATGTAGTCCTAGGTACACTATATCTGATAGCCACTATACTGTACATTAGATAATGTAGTCCTAGGTACACTATGTCTGATAGCCACTATACTGTACATTAGATAATGTAGTCCTAGATACACTATGTCTGATAGACACTATACTGTACATTAGATAATGTAGTCCTAGATACACTATGTCTGATAGCCACTATACTGTACATTAGATAATGTAGTCCTAGGTACACTCTGTCTGATAGACACTATACTGTACATTACATAATGTAGTCTATGTACGCTATATCTGATAGCCACTATACTGTACATTAGATAATGTAGTCCTAGGTACACTATGTCTGATAGCCACTATACTGTACATTACATAATGTAGTCTAGGTACACTATATCTGATAGCCACTATACTGTACATTAGATAATGTAGTCCTAGATACACTATGTCTGATAGCCACTATACTGTACATTAGATAATGTAGTCCTAGATACACTATATCTGATAGCCACTATACTGTACATTATATAATGTAGGCCTAGGTACACTACGTCTGATAGCCACTATACTGTACATTAGATAATGTAGTCCTAGATACACTATGTCTGATAGCCACTATACTGTACATTAGATGATGTAGTATTAGATACACTATGTCTGATAGACACTATACTGTAGATTAGATAATGTAGTCCTAGGTACACTACGTCTGATAGCCACTATACTGTACATTAGATAATGTAGTCCTAGATACACTATATCTGATAGCCACTATACTGTACATTAGATAATGTAGTCCTAGGTACACTATGTCTGATAGCCACTATACTGTACATTAGGTAATGTAGTCTTAGATACACTATGTCTGATAGCCACTATACTGTACATTATATGATGTAGTCCTAGATACACTATGTCTGATAGCCACTATACTGTACGTTAGATAATGTAGTCTTAGATACACTGTCTGATAGCCACTATACTGTAGATTAGATAATGTAGTCCTAGGTACACTACGTCTGATAGCCACTATACTGTACATTAGACAATGTAGTCTTAGATACACTACATTAGATAATGTAGTCCTAGGTACACTATGTCTGATAGCCACTATACTGTACATTAGATAATGTAGTCCTAGGTACACTATGTCTGATAGCCACTATACTGTAGATTAGATAATGTAGTCCTAGATACACTATGTCTGATAGTCACTATACTGTACATTAGATAATGTAGTCCTAGGTACACTATGTCAGATAGCCACTATACTGTACATTAGATAATGTAGTCCTAGGTACACTATGTCTGATAGCCACTATACTGTACATTAGATAATGTAGTCCTAGGTACACTATGTTTGATAGCCACCATACTGTACATTATATAATGGAGTCCTAGGTACACTATGTCTGATAGCCACTATACTGTACATTAGATAATGTAGTCCTAGGTACACTATGTCTGATAGCCACTATACTGTACATTATATAATGTAGTCCTAGGTACACTATGTCTGATAGCCACTATACTATACATTAGATAATGTAGTCCTAGATACACTATGTCTGATAGCCACTATACTGTACATTAGATAATGTAGTCCTAGGTACACTATGTCTGATAACCACTATACTATACATTAGATAATGTAGTCCTAGGTACACTATGTCTGATAGCCACTATACTGTACATTAGATAATGTAGTCCTAGGTACACTATGTCTGATAGACACTATACTGTACATTAGATAATGTAGTCCTAGGTACACTATGTCTGATAGCCACTATACTATACATTAGATAATGTAGTCCGAGGTACACTATGTCTGATAGACACTATACTGTACATTATATAATGTAGTCCTATATACACTATGTCTGATAGCCACTATACTGTACATTAGATAATGTAGTCCTAGGTACACTATGTCTGATAGCCACTATACTGTACATTAGATAATGTAGTCCTAGGTACACTATATCTGATAGACACTATACTGTACATTAGATAATGTAGTCCTAGATACACTATATCTGATAGCCACTATACTGTACATTAGATAATGTAGTCCTAGATACACTATGTCTGATAGCCACTATACTGTACATTAGATAATGTAGTCCTAGGTACACTATGTCTGATAGCCACTATACTGTACATTATATAATGTAGTCCTAGGTACACTATGTCTGATAGACACTATACTGTACATTAGATAATGTAGTCCTAGATACACTATATCTGATAGCCACTATACTGTACATTATATAATGTAGGCCTAGGTACACTACGTCTGATAGCCACTATACTGTACATTAGATAATGTAGTCCTAGATACACTATGTCTGATAGCCACTATACTGTACATTAGATGATGTAGTCTTAGATACACTATGTCTGATAGCCACTATACTGTAGATTAGATAATGTAGTCCTAGGTACACTACGTCTGATAGCCACTATACTGTACATTAGATAATGTAGTCCTAGATACACTATATCTGATAGCCACTATACTGTACATTAGATAATGTAGTCCTAGGTACACTATGTCTGATAGCCACTATACTGTACATTAGATAATGTAGTCTTAGATACACTATGTCTGATAGCCACTATACTGTACATTATATGATGTAGTCCTAGATACACTATGTCTGATAGCCACTATACTGTACGTTAGATAATGTAGTCTTAGATACACTGTCTGATAGCCACTATACTGTAGATTAGATAATGTAGTCCTAGGTACACTACGTCTGATAGCCACTATACTGTACATTAGACAATGTAGTCTTAGATACACTACATTAGATAATGTAGTCCTAGGTACACTATGTCTGATAGCCACTATACTGTACATTAGATAATGTAGTCCTAGGTACACTATGTCTGATAGCCACTATACTGTAGATTAGATAATGTAGTCCTAGATACACTATGTCTGATAGTCACTATACTGTACATTAGATAATGTAGTCCTAGGTACACTATGTCAGATAGCCACTATACTGTACATTAGATAATGTAGTCCTAGGTACACTATGTCTGATAGCCACTATACTGTACATTAGATAATGTAGTCCTAGGTACACTATGTTTGATAGCCACCATACTTTACATTATATAATGGAGTCCTAGGTACACTATGTCTGATAGCCACTATACTGTACATTAGATAATGTAGTCCTAGGTACACTATGTCTGATAGCCACTATACTGTACATTATATAATGTAGTCCTAGGTACACTATGTCTGATAGCCACTATACTATACATTAGATAATGTAGTCCTAGATACACTATGTCTGATAGCCACTATACTGTACATTAGATAATGTAGTCCTAGGTACACTATGTCTGATAACCACTATACTATACATTAGATAATGTAGTCCTAGGTACACTATGTCTGATAGCCACTATACTGTACATTAGATAATGTAGTCCTAGGTACACTATGTCTGATAGACACTATACTGTACATTATATAATGTAGTCCTAGGTACACTATGTCTGATAGCCACTATACTATACATTAGATAATGTAGTCCGAGGTACACTATGTCTGATAGACACTATACTGTACATTATATAATGTAGTCCTATATACACTATGTCTGATAGCCACTATACTGTACATTAGATAATGTAGTCCTAGGTACACTATGTCTGATAGCCACTATACTGTACATTAGATAATGTAGTCCTAGGTACACTATATCTGATAGACACTATACTGTACATTAGATAATGTAGTCCTAGATACACTATATCTGATAGCCACTATACTGTACATTAGATAATGTAGTCCTAGATACACTATGTCTGATAGCCACTATACTGTACATTAGATAATGTAGTCCTAGGTACACTATGTCTGATAGCCACTATACTGTACATTATATAATGTAGTCCTAGGTACACTATGTCTGATAGACACTATACTGTACATTAGATAATGTAGTCCTAAGTACACTATGTCTGATAGCTACTATACTGTACATTAGATAATGTAGTCCTAAGTACACTATGTCTGATAGCCACTATACTGTACATTAGATAATGTAGTCCTAGGTACACTATGTCTGATAGCCACTATACTGTACATTAGATAATGTAGTCCTAGATACACTATGTCTGATAGCCACTATACTGTACATTAGATAATGTAGTCTTAGGTACACTATGTCTGATAGCCAGTATACTGTACATTAGATAATGTAGTCCTAGGTACACTATATCTGATAGCCACTATACTGTACATTAGATAATGTAGTCCTAGGTACACTATGTCTGATAGCCACTATACTGTACATTAGATAATGTAGTCCTAGATACACTATGTCTGATAGACACTATACTGTACATTAGATAATGTAGTCCTAGATACACTATGTCTGATAGCCACTATACTGTACATTAGATAATGTAGTCCTAGGTACACTCTGTCTGATAGACACTATACTGTACATTACATAATGTAGTCTATGTACACTATATCTGATAGCCACTATACTGTACATTAGATAATGTAGTCCTAGGTACACTATGTCTGATAGCCACTATACTGTACATTACATAATGTAGTCTAGGTACACTATATCTGATAGCCACTATACTGTACATTAGATAATGTAGTCCTAGGTACACTATGTCTGATAGCCACTATACTGTACATTACATAATGTAGTCCTAGGTACACTATGTCTGATAGCCACTATACTGTACATTAGATGATGTAGTCTTAGATACACTATGTCTGATAGCCACTATACTGTAGATTAGATAATGTAGTCCTAGGTACACTACGTCTGATAGCCACTATACTGTACATTAGATAATGTAGTCCTAGATACACTATATCTGATAGCCACTATACTGTACATTAGATAATGTAGTCCTAGGTACACTATGTCTGATAGCCACTATACTGTACATTAGATAATGTAGTCTTAGATACACTATGTCTGATAGCCACTATACTGTACATTATATGATGTAGTCCTAGATACACTATGTCTGATAGCCACTATACTGTACGTTAGATAATGTAGTCTTAGATACACTGTCTGATAGCCACTATACTGTAGATTAGATAATGTAGTCCTAGGTACACTACGTCTGATAGCCACTATACTGTACATTAGACAATGTAGTCTTAGATACACTACATTAGATAATGTAGTCCTAGGTACACTATGTCTGATAGCCACTATACTGTACATTAGATAATGTAGTCCTAGGTACACTATGTCTGATAGCCACTATACTGTAGATTAGATAATGTAGTCCTAGATACACTATGTCTGATAGCCACTATACTATACATTAGATAATGTAGTCCTAGATACACTATGTCTGATAGCCACTATACTGTACATTAGATAATGTAGTCCTATGTACACTATGTCTGATAACCACTATACTATACATTAGATAATGTAGTCCTAGGTACACTATGTCTGATAGCCACTATACTGTACATTAGATAATGTAGTCCTAGGTACACTATGTCTGATAGCCACTATACTGTACATTAGATAATGTAGTCCTAGGTACACTGTTTTTATAGCCACTATACTGTACATTAGATAATGTAGTCCGAGGTACACTATGTCTGATAGACACTATACTGTACATTATATAATGTAGTCCTATATACACTATGTCTGATAGCCACTATACTGTACATTAGATAATGTAGTCCTAGGTACACTATGTCTGATAGCCACTATACTGTACATTAGATAATGTAGTCCTAGGTACACTATATCTGATAGACACTATACTGTACATTAGATAATGTAGTCCTAGATACACTATATCTGATAGCCACTATACTGTACATTAGATAATGTAGTCCTAGATACACTATGTCTGATAGCCACTATACTGTACATTAGATAATGTAGTCCTAGGTACACTATGTCTGATAGCCACTATACTGTACATTATATAATGTAGTCCTAGGTACACTATGTCTGATAGACACTATACTGTACATTAGATAATGTAGTCCTAGATACACTATGTCTGATAGCCACTATACTGTACATTAGATAATGTAGTCCTAGGTACACTATGTCTGATAGCCACTATACTGTACATTATATAATGTAGTCCTAGGTACACTATGTCTGATAGCCACTATACTGTACATTAGATAATGTAGTCCTAGATACACTATGTCTGATAGCCACTATACTGTACATTAGATAATGTAGTCCTAAGTACACTATGTCTGATAGCCACTATACTGTACATTAGATAATGTAGTCCTAGGTACACTCTGTCTGATAGACACTATACTGTACATTACATAATGTAGTCTATGTACACTATGTCTGATAGCCACTATACTGTACATTACATAATGTAGTCTAGGTACACTATATCTGATAGCTACTATACTGTACATTACATAATGTAGTCTAGGTACACTATATCTGATAGCCACTATACTGTACATTAGATAATGTAGTCCTAGGTACACTATGTCTGATAGCCACTATACTGTACATTACATAATGTAGTCTAGTTACACTATATCTGATAGCCACTATACTGTACATTAGATAATGTAGGCCTAGATACACTATGTCTGATAGCCACTATACTGTACATTAGATAATGTAGTCCTAGATACACTATATCTGATAGCCACTATACTGTACATTATATAATGTAGTCCTAGGTACACTATGTCTGATAGACACTATACTGTACATTAGATAATGTAGTCCTAGATACACTATATCTGATAGCCACTATACTGTACATTATATAATGTAGGCCTAGGTACACTATGTCTGATAGACACTATACTGTACATTAGATAATGTAGTCCTAGATACACTATATCTGATAGCCACTATACTGTACATTATATAATGTAGGCCTAGGTACACTACGTCTGATAGCCACTATACTGTACATTAGATAATGTAGTCCTAGATACACTATGTCTGATAGCCACTATACTGTACATTAGATGATGTAGTCTTAGATACACTATGTCTGATAGCCACTATACTGTAGATTAGATAATGTAGTCCTAGGTACACTACGTCTGATAGCCACTATACTGTACATTAGATAATGTAGTCCTAGATACACTATATCTGATAGCCACTATACTGTACATTAGATAATGTAGTCCTAGGTACACTATGTCTGATAGCCACTATACTGTACATTAGATAATGTAGTCTTAGATACACTATGTCTGATAGCCACTATACTGTACATTATATGATGTAGTCCTAGATACACTATGTCTGATAGCCACTATACTGTACGTTAGATAATGTAGTCTTAGATACACTGTCTGATAGCCACTATACTGTAGATTAGATAATGTAGTCCTAGGTACACTACGTCTGATAGCCACTATACTGTACATTAGACAATGTAGTCTTAGATACACTACATTAGATAATGTAGTCCTAGGTACACTATGTCTGATAGCCACTATACTGTACATTAGATAATGTAGTCCTAGGTACACTATGTCTGATAGCCACTATACTGTAGATTAGATAATGTAGTCCTAGATACACTATGTCTGATAGTCACTATACTGTACATTAGATAATGTAGTCCTAGGTACACTATGTCAGATAGCCACTATACTGTACATTAGATAATGTAGTCCTAGGTACACTATGTCTGATAGCCACTATACTGTACATTAGATAATGTAGTCCTAGGTACACTATGTTTGATAGCCACCATACTTTACATTATATAATGGAGTCCTAGGTACACTATGTCTGATAGCCACTATACTGTACATTAGATAATGTAGTCCTAGGTACACTATGTCTGATAGCCACTATACTGTACATTATATAATGTAGTCCTAGGTACACTATGTCTGATAGCCACTATACTATACATTAGATAATGTAGTCCTAGATACACTATGTCTGATAGCCACTATACTGTACATTAGATAATGTAGTCCTAGGTACACTATGTCTGATAACCACTATACTATACATTAGATAATGTAGTCCTAGGTACACTATGTCTGATAGCCACTATACTGTACATTAGATAATGTAGTCCTAGGTACACTATGTCTGATAGACACTATACTGTACATTATATAATGTAGTCCTAGGTACACTATGTCTGATAGCCACTATACTATACATTAGATAATGTAGTCCGAGGTACACTATGTCTGATAGACACTATACTGTACATTATATAATGTAGTCCTATATACACTATGTCTGATAGCCACTATACTGTACATTAGATAATGTAGTCCTAGGTACACTATGTCTGATAGCCACTATACTGTACATTAGATAATGTAGTCCTAGGTACACTATATCTGATAGACACTATACTGTACATTAGATAATGTAGTCCTAGATACACTATATCTGATAGCCACTATACTGTACATTAGATAATGTAGTCCTAGATACACTATGTCTGATAGCCACTATACTGTACATTAGATAATGTAGTCCTAGGTACACTATGTCTGATAGCCACTATACTGTACATTATATAATGTAGTCCTAGGTACACTATGTCTGATAGACACTATACTGTACATTAGATAATGTAGTCCTAAGTACACTATGTCTGATAGCTACTATACTGTACATTAGATAATGTAGTCCTAAGTACACTATGTCTGATAGCCACTATAATGTACATTAGATAATGTAGTCCTAGGTACACTATGTCTGATAGCCACTATACTGTACATTAGATAATGTAGTCCTAGATACACTATGTCTGATAGCCACTATACTGTACATTAGATAATGTAGTCTTAGGTACACTATGTCTGATAGCCAGTATACTGTACATTAGATAATGTAGTCCTAGGTACACTATATCTGATAGCCACTATACTGTACATTAGATAATGTAGTCCTAGGTACACTATGTCTGATAGCCACTATACTGTACATTAGATAATGTAGTCCTAGATACACTATGTCTGATAGACACTATACTGTACATTAGATAATGTAGTCCTAGATACACTATGTCTGATAGCCACTATACTGTACATTAGATAATGTAGTCCTAGGTACACTCTGTCTGATAGACACTATACTGTACATTACATAATGTAGTCTATGTACACTATATCTGATAGCCACTATACTGTACATTAGATAATGTAGTCCTAGGTACACTATGTCTGATAGCCACTATACTGTACATTACATAATGTAGTCTAGGTACACTATATCTGATAGCCACTATACTGTACATTAGATAATGTAGTCCTAGGTACACTATGTCTGATAGCCACTATACTGTACATTACATAATGTAGTCCTAGGTACACTATGTCTGATAGCCACTATACTGTACATTAGATGATGTAGTCTTAGATACACTATGTCTGATAGCCACTATACTGTAGATTAGATAATGTAGTCCTAGGTACACTACGTCTGATAGCCACTATACTGTACATTAGATAATGTAGTCCTAGATACACTATATCTGATAGCCACTATACTGTACATTAGATAATGTAGTCCTAGGTACACTATGTCTGATAGCCACTATACTGTACATTAGATAATGTAGTCTTAGATACACTATGTCTGATAGCCACTATACTGTACATTATATGATGTAGTCCTAGATACACTATGTCTGATAGCCACTATACTGTACGTTAGATAATGTAGTCTTAGATACACTGTCTGATAGCCACTATACTGTAGATTAGATAATGTAGTCCTAGGTACACTACGTCTGATAGCCACTATACTGTACATTAGACAATGTAGTCTTAGATACACTACATTAGATAATGTAGTCCTAGGTACACTATGTCTGATAGCCACTATACTGTACATTAGATAATGTAGTCCTAGGTACACTATGTCTGATAGCCACTATACTGTAGATTAGATAATGTAGTCCTAGATACACTATGTCTGATAGCCACTATACTATACATTAGATAATGTAGTCCTAGATACACTATGTCTGATAGCCACTATACTGTACATTAGATAATGTAGTCCTATGTACACTATGTCTGATAACCACTATACTATACATTAGATAATGTAGTCCTAGGTACACTATGTCTGATAGCCACTATACTGTACATTAGATAATGTAGTCCTAGGTACACTATGTCTGATAGCCACTATACTGTACATTAGATAATGTAGTCCTAGGTACACTGTTTTTATAGCCACTATACTGTACATTAGATAATGTAGTCCGAGGTACACTATGTCTGATAGACACTATACTGTACATTATATAATGTAGTCCTATATACACTATGTCTGATAGCCACTATACTGTACATTAGATAATGTAGTCCTAGGTACACTATGTCTGATAGCCACTATACTGTACATTAGATAATGTAGTCCTAGGTACACTATATCTGATAGACACTATACTGTACATTAGATAATGTAGTCCTAGATACACTATATCTGATAGCCACTATACTGTACATTAGATAATGTAGTCCTAGATACACTATGTCTGATAGCCACTATACTGTACATTAGATAATGTAGTCCTAGGTACACTATGTCTGATAGCCACTATACTGTACATTATATAATGTAGTCCTAGGTACACTATGTCTGATAGACACTATACTGTACATTAGATAATGTAGTCCTAGATACACTATGTCTGATAGCCACTATACTGTACATTAGATAATGTAGTCCTAGGTACACTATGTCTGATAGCCACTATACTGTACATTATATAATGTAGTCCTAGGTACACTATGTCTGATAGCCACTATACTGTACATTAGATAATGTAGTCCTAGATACACTATGTCTGATAGCCACTATACTGTACATTAGATAATGTAGTCCTAAGTACACTATGTCTGATAGCCACTATACTGTACATTAGATAATGTAGTCCTAGGTACACTCTGTCTGATAGACACTATACTGTACATTACATAATGTAGTCTATGTACACTATGTCTGATAGCCACTATACTGTACATTACATAATGTAGTCTAGGTACACTATATCTGATAGCTACTATACTGTACATTACATAATGTAGTCTAGGTACACTATATCTGATAGCCACTATACTGTACATTAGATAATGTAGTCCTAGGTACACTATGTCTGATAGCCACTATACTGTACATTACATAATGTAGTCTAGTTACACTATATCTGATAGCCACTATACTGTACATTAGATAATGTAGGCCTAGATACACTATGTCTGATAGCCACTATACTGTACATTAGATAATGTAGTCCTAGATACACTATATCTGATAGCCACTATACTGTACATTATATAATGTAGTCCTAGGTACACTATGTCTGATAGCCACTATACTGTACATTAGATAATGTAGTCCTAGGTACACTATGTCTGATAGACACTATACTGTACATTAGATAATGTAGTCCTAGATACACTATGTCTGATAGCCACTATACTGTACATTAGATAATGTAGTCTTAGATACACTATGTCTGATAGCCACTATACTGTAGATTAGATAATGTAGTCCTAGATACACTATATTTGATAGCCACTATACTGTACATTAGATAATGTAGTCCTAGGTACACTATGTCTGATAGCCAGTATACTGTACATTAGATAATGTAGTCCTAGATACACTATGTCTGATAACCACTATACTGTACATTATACAATGTAGTCCTAGGTACACTATGTCTGATAGCCACTATACTGTACATTAGATAATGTAGTCCTAGATACACTATGTCTGATAGCCACTATACTGTACATTAGATAATGTAGTCCTATGTACACTATGTCTGATAACCACTATACTATACATTAGATAATGTAGTCCTAGGTACACTATGTCTGATAGCCACTATACTGTACATTAGATAATGTAGTCCTAGGTACACTATGTCTGATAGCCACTATACTGTACATTAGATAATGTAGTCCTAGGTACACTGTTTTTATAGCCACTATACTGTACATTAGATAATGTAGTCCGAGGTACACTATGTCTGATAGACACTATACTGTACATTATATAATGTAGTCCTATATACACTATGTCTGATAGCCACTATACTGTACATTAGATAATGTAGTCCTAGGTACACTATGTCTGATAGCCACTATACTGTACATTAGATAATGTAGTCCTAGGTACACTATATCTGATAGACACTATACTGTACATTAGATAATGTAGTCCTAGATACACTATATCTGATAGCCACTATACTGTACATTAGATAATGTAGTCCTAGATACACTATGTCTGATAGCCACTATACTGTACATTAGATAATGTAGTCCTAGGTACACTATGTCTGATAGCCACTATACTGTACATTATATAATGTAGTCCTAGGTACACTATGTCTGATAGACACTATACTGTACATTAGATAATGTAGTCCTAGATACACTATGTCTGATAGCCACTATACTGTACATTAGATAATGTAGTCCTAGGTACACTATGTCTGATAGCCACTATACTGTACATTATATAATGTAGTCCTAGGTACACTATGTCTGATAGCCACTATACTGTACATTAGATAATGTAGTCCTAGATACACTATGTCTGATAGCCACTATACTGTACATTAGATAATGTAGTCCTAAGTACACTATGTCTGATAGCCACTATACTGTACATTAGATAATGTAGTCCTAGGTACACTCTGTCTGATAGACACTATACTGTACATTACATAATGTAGTCTATGTACACTATGTCTGATAGCCACTATACTGTACATTACATAATGTAGTCTAGGTACACTATATCTGATAGCTACTATACTGTACATTACATAATGTAGTCTAGGTACACTATATCTGATAGCCACTATACTGTACATTAGATAATGTAGTCCTAGGTACACTATGTCTGATAGCCACTATACTGTACATTACATAATGTAGTCTAGTTACACTATATCTGATAGCCACTATACTGTACATTAGATAATGTAGGCCTAGATACACTATGTCTGATAGCCACTATACTGTACATTAGATAATGTAGTCCTAGATACACTATATCTGATAGCCACTATACTGTACATTATATAATGTAGTCCTAGGTACACTATGTCTGATAGCCACTATACTGTACATTAGATAATGTAGTCCTAGGTACACTATGTCTGATAGACACTATACTGTACATTAGATAATGTAGTCCTAGATACACTATGTCTGATAGCCACTATACTGTACATTAGATAATGTAGTCTTAGATACACTATGTCTGATAGCCACTATACTGTAGATTAGATAATGTAGTCCTAGATACACTATATTTGATAGCCACTATACTGTACATTAGATAATGTAGTCCTAGGTACACTATGTCTGATAGCCAGTATACTGTACATTAGATAATGTAGTCCTAGATACACTATGTCTGATAACCACTATACTGTACATTATACAATGTAGTCCTAGGTACACTATGTCTGATAGCCACTATACTGTACATTAGATAATGTAGTCCTAGATACACTATGTCTGATAGCCACTATACTGTACATTAGATAATGTAGTCTTAGATACCCTATGTCTGATAGACACTATACTGTAGATTAGATAATGTAGTCCTAGGTACACTACGTCTGATAGCCACTATACTGTACATTAGATAATGTAGTCCTAGATACACTATATCTGATAGCCACTATACTGTACATTAGATAATGTAGTCCTAGGTACACTATGTCTGATAGCCACTATACTGTACATTAGGTAATGTAGTCTTAGATACACTATGTCTGATAGCCACTATACTGTACATTATATGATGTAGTCCTAGATACACTATGTCTGATAGCCACTATACTGTACGTTAGATAATGTAGTCTTAGATACACTGTCTGATAGCCACTATACTGTAGATTAGATAATGTAGTCCTAGGTACACTACGTCTGATAGCCACTATACTGTACATTAGACAATGTAGTCTTAGATACACTACATTAGATAATGTAGTCCTAGGTACACTATGTCTGATAGCCACTATACTGTACATTAGATAATGTAGTCCTAGGTACACTATGTCTGATAGCCACTATACTGTAGATTAGATAATGTAGTCCTAGATACACTATGTCTGATAGTCACTATACTGTACATTAGATAATGTAGTCCTAGGTACACTATGTCAGATAGCCACTATACTGTACATTAGATAATGTAGTCCTAGGTACACTATGTCTGATAGCCACTATACTGTACATTAGATAATGTAGTCCTAGGTACACTATGTTTGATAGCCACCATACTTTACATTATATAATGGAGTCCTAGGTACACTATGTCTGATAGCCACTATACTGTACATTAGATAATGTAGTCCTAGGTACACTATGTCTGATAGCCACTATACTGTACATTATATAATGTAGTCCTAGGTACACTATGTCTGATAGCCACTATACTATACATTAGATAATGTAGTCCTAGATACACTATGTCTGATAGCCACTATACTGTACATTAGATAATGTAGTCCTAGGTACACTATGTCTGATAACCACTATACTATACATTAGATAATGTAGTCCTAGGTACACTATGTCTGATAGCCACTATACTGTACATTAGATAATGTAGTCCTAGGTACACTATGTCTGATAGACACTATACTGTACATTATATAATGTAGTCCTAGGTACACTATGTCTGATAGCCACTATACTATACATTAGATAATGTAGTCCGAGGTACACTATGTCTGATAGACACTATACTGTACATTATATAATGTAGTCCTATATACACTATGTCTGATAGCCACTATACTGTACATTAGATAATGTAGTCCTAGGTACACTATGTCTGATAGCCACTATACTGTACATTAGATAATGTAGTCCTAGGTACACTATATCTGATAGACACTATACTGTACATTAGATAATGTAGTCCTAGATACACTATATCTGATAGCCACTATACTGTACATTAGATAATGTAGTCCTAGATACACTATGTCTGATAGCCACTATACTGTACATTAGATAATGTAGTCCTAGGTACACTATGTCTGATAGCCACTATACTGTACATTATATAATGTAGTCCTAGGTACACTATGTCTGATAGACACTATACTGTACATTAGATAATGTAGTCCTAAGTACACTATGTCTGATAGCTACTATACTGTACATTAGATAATGTAGTCCTAAGTACACTATGTCTGATAGCCACTATACTGTACATTAGATAATGTAGTCCTAGGTACACTATGTCTGATAGCCACTATACTGTACATTAGATAATGTAGTCCTAGATACACTATGTCTGATAGCCACTATACTGTACATTAGATAATGTAGTCTTAGGTACACTATGTCTGATAGCCAGTATACTGTACATTAGATAATGTAGTCCTAGGTACACTATATCTGATAGCCACTATACTGTACATTAGATAATGTAGTCCTAGGTACACTATGTCTGATAGCCACTATACTGTACATTAGATAATGTAGTCCTAGATACACTATGTCTGATAGACACTATACTGTACATTAGATAATGTAGTCCTAGATACACTATGTCTGATAGCCACTATACTGTACATTAGATAATGTAGTCCTAGGTACACTCTGTCTGATAGACACTATACTGTACATTACATAATGTAGTCTATGTACACTATATCTGATAGCCACTATACTGTACATTAGATAATGTAGTCCTAGGTACACTATGTCTGATAGCCACTATACTGTACATTACATAATGTAGTCTAGGTACACTATATCTGATAGCCACTATACTGTACATTAGATAATGTAGTCCTAGGTACACTATGTCTGATAGCCACTATACTGTACATTAGATAATGTAGTCCTAGATACACTATATCAGATAGCCACTATACTGTACATTATATAATGTAGGCCTAGGTACACTACATCTGATAGCCACTATACTGTACATTAGATAATGTAGTCCTAGATACACTATGTCTGATAGCCACTATACTGTACATTAGATGATGTAGTCTTAGATACACTATGTCTGATAGCCACTATACTGTAGATTAGATAATGTAGTCCTAGGTACACTACGTCTGATAGCCACTATACTGTACATTAGATAATGTAGTCCTAGATACACTATATCTGATAGGTAGTCCGAGGTACACTATGTCTGATAGACACTATACTGTACATTATATAATGTAGTCCTATATACAGTATGTCTGATAGCCACTATACTGTACATTAGATAATGTAGTCCTAGGTACACTATGTCTGATAGCCACTATACTGTACATTAGATAATGTAGTCCTAGGTACACTATATCTGATAGCCACTATACTGTAGATTAGATAATGTAGTCCTAGATACACTATGTCTGATAGTCACTATACTGTACATTAGATAATGTAGTCCTAGGTACACTATGTCTGATAGCCACTATACTGTACATTAGATAATGTAGTCCTAGGTACACTATGTTTGATAGCCACCATACTGTACATTATATAATGGAGTCCTAGGTACACTATGTCTGATAGCCACTATACTGTACATTAGATAATGTAGTCCTAGGTACACTATGTCTGATAGCCACTATACTGTACATTATATAATGTAGTCCTAGGTACACTATGTCTGATAGCCACTATACTATACATTAGATAATGTAGTCCTAGATACACTATGTCTGATAGCCACTATACTGTACATTAGATAATGTAGTCCTAGGTACACTATGTCTGATAACCACTATACTATACATTAGATAATGTAGTCCTAGGTACACTATGTCTGATAGCCACTATACTGTACATTAGATAATGTAGTCCTAGGTACACTATGTCTGATAGCCACTATACTGTACATTATATAATGTAGTCCTAGGTACACTATGTCTGATAGCCACTATACTATACATTAGATAATGTAGTCCTAGATACACTATGTCTGATAGCCACTATACTGTACATTAGATAATGTAGTCCTATGTACACTATGTCTGATAACCACTATACTATACATTAGATAATGTAGTCCTAGGTACACTATGTCTGATAGCCACTATACTGTACATTAGATAATGTAGTCCTAGGTACACTATGTCTGATAGCCACTATACTGTACATTAGATAATGTAGTCCTAGGTACACTGTTTTTATAGCCACTATACTGTACATTAGATAATGTAGTCCGAGGTACACTATGTCTGATAGACACTATACTGTACATTATATAATGTAGTCCTATATACACTATGTCTGATAGCCACTATACTGTACATTAGATAATGTAGTCCTAGGTACACTATGTCTGATAGCCACTATACTGTACATTAGATAATGTAGTCCTAGGTACACTATATCTGATAGACACTATACTGTACATTAGATAATGTAGTCCTAGATACACTATATCTGATAGCCACTATACTGTACATTAGATAATGTAGTCCTAGATACACTATGTCTGATAGCCACTATACTGTACATTAGATAATGTAGTCCTAGGTACACTATGTCTGATTGCCACTATACTGTACATTATATAATGTAGTCCTAGGTACACTATGTCTGATAGACACTATACTGTACATTAGATAATGTAGTCCTAAGTACACTGTGTCTGATAGCTACTATACTGTACATTAGATAATGTAGTCCTAAGTACACTATGTCTGATAGCCACTATACTGTACATTAGATAATGTAGTCCTAGGTACACTATGTCTGATAGCCACTATACTGTACATTAGATAATGTAGTCCTAGATACACTATGTCTGATAGCCACTATACTGTACATTAGATAATGTAGTCTTAGGTACACTATGTCTGATAGCCAGTATACTGTACATTAGATAATGTAGTCCTAGGTACACTATATCTGATAGCCACTATACTGTACATTAGATAATGTAGTCCTAGGTACACTATGTCTGATAGCCACTATACTGTACATTAGATAATGTAGTCCTAGATACACTATGTCTGATAGACACTATACTGTACATTAGATAATGTAGTCCTAGATACACTATGTCTGATAGCCACTATACTGTACATTAGATAATGTAGTCCTAGGTACACTCTGTCTGATAGACACTATACTGTACATTACATAATGTAGTCTATGTACACTATATCTGATAGCCACTATACTGTACATTAGATAATGTAGTCCTAGGTACACTATGTCTGATAGCCACTATACTGTACATTACATAATGTAGTCTAGGTACACTATATCTGATAGCCACTATACTGTACATTAGATAATGTAGGCCTAGATACACTATGTCTGATAGCCACTATACTGTACATTAGATAATGTAGTCTTAGGTACACTATGTCTGATAGCCAGTATACTGTACATTAGATAATGTAGTCCTAGGTACACTATATCTGATAGCCACTATACTGTACATTAGATAATGTAGTCCTAGGTACACTATGTCTGATAGCCACTATACTGTACATTAGATAATGTAGTCCTAGATACACTATGTCTGATAGACACTATACTGTACATTAGATAATGTAGTCCTAGATACACTATGTCTGATAGCCACTATACTGTACATTAGATAATGTAGTCCTAAGTACACTGTCTGATAGCCACTATACTGTACATTAGATAATGTAGTCCTAGGTACACTATGTCTGATAGCCACTATACTGTACATTAGATAATGTAGTCCTAGATACACTATGTCTGATAGCCACTATACTGTACATTAGATAATGTAGTCCTAGATACACTATATTTGATAGCCACTATACTGTACATTATATAATGTAGTCCTAGGTACACTATGTCTGATAGCCACTATACTGTACATTAGATAATGTAGTCCTAGGTACACTATGTCTGATAGCCACTATACTGTACATTAGATAATGTAGTCCTAGGTACACTGTTTTTATAGCCACTATACTGTACATTAGATAATGTAGTCCGAGGTACACTATGTCTGATAGACACTATACTGTACATTATATAATGTAGTCCTATATACAGTATGTCTGATAGCCACTATACTGTACATTAGATAATGTAGTCCTAGGTACACTATGTCTGATAGCCACTATACTGTACATTAGATAATGTAGTCCTAGGTACACTATATCTGATAGCCACTATACTGTACATTAGATAATGTAGTCCTAGGTACACTATGTCTGATAGCCACTATACTGTACATTAGATAATGTAGTCCTAGGTACACTATATCTGATAGCCACTATACTGTACATTAGATAATGTAGTCCTAGATACACTATGTCTGAAAGCCACTATACTGTACATTATATAATGTAGTCCTAGGTACACTATGTCTGATAGACACTATACTGTACATTAGATAATGTAGTCCTAAGTACACTATGTCTGATAGCTACTATACTGTACATTAGATAATGTAGTCCTAAGTACACTGTCTGATAGCCACTATACTGTACATTAGATAATGTAGTCCTAGGTACACTATGTCTGATAGCCACTATACTGTACATTAGATAATGTAGTCCTAGATACACTATGTCTGATAGCCACTATACTGTACATTATACAATGTAGTCCTAGGTACACTATGTCTGATAGCCACTATACTGTACATTAGATAATGTAGTCCTAGATACACTATGTCTGATAGCCACTATACTGTACATTAGATAATGTAGTCCTAGGTACACTATGTCTGATAGCTACTATACTGTACATTATATAATGTAGTCCTAGGTACACTATGTCTGATAGCCACTATACTGTACATTAGATTATGTAGTCCTAGGTACACTATGTTTGATAGCCACTATACTGTACATTAGATAATGTAGTCTTAGATACACTATGTTTGATAGCCACTATACTGTACATTATATAATGTAGTCATAGATACACTATGTCTGATAGCCACTATACTGTACATTAGATAATGTAGTCCTAGATACACTATGTCTGATAGACACTATACTGTACATTAGATAATGTAGTCCTAGATACACTATGTCTGATAGCCACTATACTGTACATTAGATAATGTAGTCTTAGATACACTATGTCTGATAGCCACTATACTGTAGATTAGATAATGTAGTCCTAGGTACACTACGTCTGATAGCCACTATACTGTACATTAGATAATGTAGTCCTAGATACACTATATCTGATAGCCACTATACTGTACATTAGATAATGTAGTCCTAGGTACACTATGTCTGATAGCCACTATACTGTACATTAGATAATGTAGTCTTAGATACACTATGTCTGATAGCCACTATACTGTACATTATATAATGTAGTCCTAGATACACTATGTCTGATAGCCACTATACTGTAGATTAGATAATGTAGTCTTAGATACACTATGTCTGATAGCCACTATACTGTAGATTAGATAATGTAGTCCTAGGTACACTACGTCTGATAGCCACTATACTGTACATTAGATAATGTAGTCTTAGATACACTATGTCTGATAGCCACTATACTGTACATTATATAATGTATTCCTAGATACACTATGTCTGATAGCCACTATACTGTAGATTAGACAATGTAGTCTTAGATACACTATGTCTGATAGCCACTATACTGTAGATTAGATAATGTAGTCCTAGGTACACTATGTCTGATAGCCACTATACTGTACATTAGATAATGTAGTCATAGATACACTATGTCTGATAGTCACTATACTGTACATTAGATAATGTAGTCCTAGGTACACTATGTCTGATAGCCACTATACTGTACATTAGATAATGTAGTCCTAGGTACACTATGTCTGATAGCCACTATACTGTACATTAGATAATGTAGTCCTAGGTACACTATGTCTGATAGCCACTATACTGTAGATTAGATAATGTAGTCCTAGATACACTATGTCTGATAGTCACTATACTGTACATTAGATAATGTAGTCCTAGGTACACTATGTCAGATAGCCACTATACTGTACATTAGCTAATGAAGTCCTAGGTACACTATGTCTGATAGCCACTATACTGTACATTAGATAATGTAGTCCTAGGTACACTATGTCTGATAGCCACTATACTGTACATTAGATAATGTAGTCCTAGGTACACTATGTCTGATAACCACTATACTATACATTAGATAATGTAGTCCTAGGTACACTATGTCTGATAGCCACTATACTGTACATTAGATAATGTAGTCCTAGGTACACTATGTCTGATAGCCACTATACTGTACGTTATATAATGTAGCCCTAGGTACACTATGTCTGATAGCCACTATACTGTACATGAGATAATGTAGTCCTAGGTACACTATGTCTGATAGCCACTATACTGTACGTTATATAATGTAGCCCTAGGTACACTATGTCTGATAGCCACTATACTGTACATTAGATAATGTAGTCCTAGATACACTATATTTGATAGCCACTATACTGTACATTATATAATGTAGTCCTAGGTAAACTATGTCTGATAGCCACTATACTGTACATTAGATAATGTAGTCCTAGGTACACTGTTTTTATAGTCACTATACTGTACATTAGATAATGTAGTCCGAGGTACACTATGTCTGATAGACACTATACTGTACATTATATAATGTAGTCCTATATACACTATACTGTACATTAGATAATGTAGTCCTAGGTACACTATGTCTGATAGCCACTATACTGTACATTAGATAATGTAGTCCTAGGTACACTATGTCTGATAGACACTATACTGTACATTAGATAATGTAGTCCTAGATACACTATGTCTGATAGCCACTATACTGTACATTAGAGAATGTAGTCTTAGATACACTATGTCTGATAGCCACTATACTGTAGATTAGATAATGTAGTCCTAGGTACACTACGTCTGATAGCCACTATACTGTACATTAGATAATGTAGTCCTAGATACACTATATCTGATAGCCACTATACTGTACATCAGATAATGTAGTCCTAGGTACACTATGTCTGATAGCCACTATACTCTACATTAGATAATGTAGTCTTAGATACACTATGTCTGATAGCCACTATACTGTACATTATATAATGTAGTCCTAGATACACTATGTCTGATAGCCACTATACTGTAGATTAGATAATGTAGTCTTAGATACACTATGTCTGATAGCCACTATACTGTAGATTAGATAATGTAGTCCTAGGTACACTACGTCTGATAGCCACTATACTGTACATTAGATAATGTAGTCTTAGATACACTATGTCTGATAGCCACTATACTGTACATTATATAATGTAGTCCTAGATACACTATGTCTGATAGCCACTATACTGTACATTAGATAATGTAGTCTTAGATACACTATGTCTGATAGCCACTATACTGTAGATTAGATAATGTAGTCCTAGGTACACTAAGTCTGATAGCCACTATACTGTACATTACATAATGTAGTCTAGGTACACTATATCTGATAGCCACTATACTGTACATTAGATAATGTAGTCCTAGATACACTATGTCTGATAGCCACTATACTGTACATTAGATAATGTAGTCCTAGATACACTATATCTGATAGCCACTATACTGTACATTATATAATGTAGGCCTAGGTACACTACGTCTGATAGCCACTATACTGTACATTAGATAATGTAGTCCTAGATACACTATGTCTGATAGCCACTATACTGTACATTAGATGATGTAGTCTTAGATACACTATATCTGATAGCCACTATACTGTACATTATATAATGTAGGCCTAGGTACACTACGTCTGATAGCCACTATACTGTACATTAGATAATGTAGTCCTAGGTACACTACGTCTGATAGCCACTATACTGTACATTAGATAATGTAGTCCTAGATACACTATATCTGATAGCCACTATACTGTACATTAGATAATGTAGTCCTAGGTACACTATGTCTGATAGCCACTATACTGTACATTATATGATGTAGTCCTAGATACACTATGTCTGATAGCCACTATACTGTACGTTAGATAATGTAGTCTTAGATACACTATGTCTGATAGCCACTATACTGTAGATTAGATAATGTAGTCCTAGGTACACTACGTCTGATAGCCACTATACTGTACATTAGATAATGTAGTCCTAGATACACTATGTCTGATAGCCACTATACTGTAGATTAGATAATGTAGTCCTAGATACACTATGTCTGATAGTCACTATACTGTACATTAGATAATGTAGTCCTAGGTACACTATGTCAGATAGCCACTATACTGTACATTAGCTAATGAAGTCCTAGGTACACTATGTCTGATAGCCACTATACTGTACATTAGATAATGTAGTCCTAGGTACACTATGTCTGATAGCCACTATACTGTACATTAGATAATGTAGTCCTAGGTACACTATGTCTGATAACCACTATACTATACATTAGATAATGTAGTCCTAGGTACACTATGTCTGATAGCCACTATACTGTACATTAGATAATGTAGTCCTAGGTACACTATGTCTGATAGCCACTATACTGTACGTTATATAATGTAGCCCTAGGTACACTATGTCTGATAGCCACTATACTGTACATGAGATAATGTAGTCCTAGGTACACTATGTCTGATAGCCACTATACTGTACGTTATATAATGTAGCCCTAGGTACACTATGTCTGATAGCCACTATACTGTACATTAGATAATGTAGTCCTAGATACACTATATTTGATAGCCACTATACTGTACATTATATAATGTAGTCCTAGGTAAACTATGTCTGATAGCCACTATACTGTACATTAGATAATGTAGTCCTAGGTACACTATGTCTGATAGCCACTATACTGTACATTAGATAATGTAGTCCTAGGTACACTATGTCTGATAGACACTATACTGTACATTAGATAATGTAGTCCTAGATACACTATGTCTGATAGCCACTATACTGTACATTAGAGAATGTAGTCTTAGATACACTATGTCTGATAGCCACTATACTGTAGATTAGATAATGTAGTCCTAGGTACACTACGTCTGATAGCCACTATACTGTACATTAGATAATGTAGTCCTAGATACACTATATCTGATAGCCACTATACTGTACATCAGATAATGTAGTCCCAGGTACACTATGTCTGATAGCCACTATACTCTACATTAGATAATGTAGTCTTAGATACACTATGTCTGATAGCCACTATACTGTACATTATATAATGTAGTCCTAGATACACTATGTCTGATAGCCACTATACTGTAGATTAGATAATGTAGTCTTAGATACACTATGTCTGATAGCCACTATACTGTAGATTAGATAATGTAGTCCTAGGTACACTACGTCTGATAGCCACTATACTGTACATTAGATAATGTAGTCTTAGATACACTATGTCTGATAGCCACTATACTGTACATTATATAATGTAGTCCTAGATACACTATGTCTGATAGCCACTATACTGTACATTAGATAATGTAGTCTTAGATACACTATGTCTGATAGCCACTATACTGTAGATTAGATAATGTAGTCCTAGGTACACTAAGTCTGATAGCCACTATACTGTACATTAGATAATGTAGTCTTAGATACACTATGTCTGATAGTCACTATACTGTACATTAGATAATGTAGTCCTAGGTACACTATGTCTGATAGCCACTATACTGTACATTAGATAATGTAGTCCTAGGTACACTATGTCTGATAGCCACTATACTGTACATTAGATAATGTAGTCCTAGGTACACTATGTCTGATAGCCACTATACTGTAGATTAGATAATGTAGTCCTAGATACACTATGTCTGATAGTCACTATACTGTACATTAGATAATGTAGTCCTAGGTACACTAAGTCAGATAGCCACTATACTGTACATTAGCTAATGTAGTCCTAGGTACACTATGTCTGATGGCCACTATACTGTACATTAGATAATGTAGTCCTAGGTACACTATGTCTGATAGCCACTATACTGTACATTAGATAATGTAGTCCTAGGTACACTATGTCTGATAACCACTATACTATACATTAGATAATGTAGTCCTAGGTACACTATGTCTGATAGCCACTATACTGTACATTAGATAATGTAGTCCTAGGTACACTATGTCTGATAGCCACTATACTGTACGTTATATAATGTAGCCCTAGGTACACTATGTCTGATAGCCACTATACTGTACATTAGATAATGTAGTCCTAGGTACACTATGTCTGATAGCCACTATACTGTACGTTATATAATGTAGCCCTAGGTACACTATGTCTGATAGCCACTATACTGTACATTAGATAATGTAGTCCTAGATACACTATATTTGATAGCCACTATACTGTACATTATATAATGTAGTCCTAGGTACACTATGTCTGATAGCCACTATACTGTACATTAGATAATGTAGTCCTAGCTACACTATGTCTGATAGCCACTATACTGTACATTAGATAATGTAGTCCTAGGTACACTGTTTTTATAGCCACTATACTGTACATTAGATAATGTAGTCCGAGGTACACTATGTCTGATAGACACTATACTGTACATTATATAATGTAGTCCTATATACACTATGTCTGATAGCCACTATACTGTACATTAGCTAATGTAGTCCTAGGTACACTATGTCTGATAGCCACTATACTGTACATTATATAACGTAGTCCTAGGTACAATATGTCTGATAGACACTATACTGTACATTAGATAATGTAGTCCTAAGTACACTATGTCTGATAGCTACTATACTGTACATTAGATAATGTAGTCCTAGGTACACTATGTCTGATAGCCACTATACTGTACATTAGATAATGTAGTCCTAGATACACTATGTCTGATAGACACTATACTGTACATTAGATAATGTAGTCCTAGGTACACTGTCTGATAGACACTATACTATACATTAGATAATGTAGTCCTAAGTACACTATGTCTGATAGCCACTATACTGTACATTAGATAATGTAGTCCTAGGTACACTATGTCTGATAGCCACTATACTGTACATTAGATAATGTAGTCCTAGATACACTATGTCTGATAGCCACTATACTGTACATTATACAATGTAGTCCTAGGTACACTATGTCTGATAGCCACTATACTGTACATTAGATAATGTAGTCCTAGATACACTATGTCTGATAGCCACTATACTGTACATTAGATAATGTAGTCTTAGGTACACTATGTCTGATAGCCAGTATACTGTACATTAGATAATGTAGTCCTAGGTACACTATATCTGATAGCCACTATACTGTACATTAGATAATGTAGTCCTAGGTACACTATGTCTGATAGCCACTATACTGTACATTAGATAATGTAGTCCTAGATACACTATGTCTGATAGACACTATACTGTACATTAGATAATGTAGTCCTAGATACACAATGTCTGATAGCCACTATACTGTACATTAGATAATGTAGTCCTAGGTACACTCTGTCTGATAGACACTATACTGTACATTACATAATGTAGTCTATGTACACTATATCTGATAGCCACTATATTGTACATTAGATAATGTAGTCCTAGGTACACTATGTCTGATAGCCACTATACTGTACATTACATAATGTAGTCTAGGTACACTATATCTGATAGCCACTATACTGTACATTAGATAATGTAGTCCTAGATACACTATGTCTGATAGCCACTATACTGTACATTAGATAATGTAGTCCTAGATACACTATATCTGATAGCCACTATACTGTACATTATATAATGTAGGCCTAGGTACACTACGTCTGATAGCCACTATACTGTACATTAGATAATGTAGTCCTAGATACACTATGTCTGATAGCCACTATACTGTACATTAGATGATGTAGTCTTAGATACACTATATCTGATAGCCACTATACTGTACATTATATAATGTAGGCCTAGGTACACTACGTCTGATAGCCACTATACTGTACATTAGATAATGTAGTCCTAGGTACACTATGTCTGATAGCCACTATACTGTACATTAGATAATGTAGTCCTAGATACACTATATCTGATAGCCACTATACTGTACATTAGATAATGTAGTCCTAGGTACACTATGTCTGATAGCCACTATACTGTACATTATATGATGTAGTCCTAGATACACTATGTCTGATAGCCACTATACTGTACGTTAGATAATGTAGTCTTAGATACACTATGTCTGATAGCCACTATACTGTACATTAGATAATGTAGTCCTAGATACACTATGTCTGATAGCCACTATACTGTACATTAGATAATGTAGTCCTAGGTACACTATGTTTGATAGCCACCATACTGTACATTATATAATGGAGTCCTAGGTACACTATGTCTGATAGCCACTATACTGTACATTAGATAATGTAGTCCTAGGTACACTATGTCTGATAGCCACTATACTGTACATTATATAATGTAGTCCTAGGTACACTATGTCTGATAACCACTATACTGTACATTAGATAATGTAGTCTTAGATACACTATGTCTGATAGTCACTATACTGTACATTAGATAATGTAGTCCTAGGTACACTATGTCTGATAGCCACTATACTGTACATTAGATAATGTAGTCCTAGGTACACTATGTCTGATAGCCACTATACTGTACATTAGATAATGTAGTCCTAGATACACTATGTCTGATAGTCACTATACTGTACATTAGATAATGTAGTCCTAGGTACACTATGTCAGATAGCCACTATACTGTACATTAGATAATGTAGTCCTAGGTACACTATGTCTGATAGCCACTATACTGTACATTAGATAATGTAGTCCTAGGTACACTATGTTTGATAGCCACCATACTGTACATTATATAATGGAGTCCTAGGTACACTATGTCTGATAGCCACTATACTGTACATTAGATAATGTAGTCCTAGGTACACTATGTCTGATAGCCACTATACTGTACATTATATAATGTAGTCCTAGGTACACTATGTCTGATAGCCACTATACTATACATTAGATAATGTAGTCCTAGATACACTATGTCTGATAGCCACTATACTGTACATTAGATAATGTAGTCCTAGGTACACTATGTCTGATAACCACTATACTATACATTAGATAATGTAGTCCTAGGTACACTATGTCTGATAGCCACTATACTGTACATTAGATAATGTAGTCCTAGGTACACTATGTCTGATAGCCACTATACTGTACATTATATAATGTAGTCCTAGGTACACTATGTCTGATAGCCACTATACTATACATTAGATAATGTAGTCCTAGATACACTATGTCTGATAACCACTATACTATACATTAGATAATGTAGTCCTAGGTACACTATGTCTGATAGCCACTATACTGTACATTATATAATGTAGCCCTAGGTACACTATGTCTGATAGCCACTATACTGTACATTAGATAATGTAGTCCTAGATACACTATATTTGATAGCCACTATACTGTACATTATATAATGTAGTCCTAGGTACACTATGTCTGATAGCCACTATACTGTACATTAGATAATGTAGTCCTAGGTACACTATGTCTGATAGCCACTATACTGTACATTAGATAATGTAGTCCTAGGTACACTATGTCTGATAGCCACTATACTGTACATTAGATAATGTAGTCCTAGGTACACTATATCTGATAGACACTATACTGTACATTAGATAATGTAGTCCTAGGTACACTATGTCTGATAGACACTATACTGTACATTAGATAATGTAGTCCTAGATACACTATGTCTGATAGCCACTATACTGTACATTAGATAATGTAGTCTTAGATACACTATGTCTGATAGCCACTATACTGTAGATTAGATAATGTAGTCCTAGGTACACTACGTCTGATAGCCACTATACTGTACATTAGATAATGTAGTCCTAGATACACTATATCTGATAGCCACTATACTGTACATTAGATAATGTAGTCCTAGGTACACTATGTCTGATAGCCACTATACTGTACATTAGATAATGTAGTCTTAGATACACTATGTATGATAGCCACTATACTGTACATTATATAATGTAGTCCTAGATACACTATGTCTGATAGCCACTATACTGTACATTAGATAATGTAGTCTTAGATACACTATGTCTGATAGCCACTATACTGTAGATTAGATAATGTAGTCCTAGGTACACTACGTCTGATAGCCACTATACTGTACATTAGATAATGTAGTCTTAGATACACTATGTCTGATAGTCACTATACTGTACATTAGATAATGTAGTCCTAGGTACACTATGTCTGATAGCCACTATACTCTACATTAGATAATGTAGTCCTAGGTACACTATGTCTGATAGCCACTATACTGTAGATTAGATAATGTAGTCCTAGATACACTATGTCTGATAGTCACTATACTGTACATTAGATAATGTAGTCCTAGGTACACTATGTCAGATAGCCACTATACTGTACATTAGCTAATGTAGTCCTAGGTACACTATGTCTGATAGCCACTATACTGTACATTAGATAATGTAGTCCTAGGTACACTATGTTTGATAGCCACTATACTGTACATTATATAATGGAGTCCTAGGTACACTATGTCTGATAGCCACTATACTGTACATTAGATAATGTAGTCCTAGGTACACTATGTCTGATAGCCACTATACTGTACATTAGATAATGTAGTCCTAGATACACTATGTCTGATAGCCACTATACTGTACATTATATAATGTAGTCCTAGGTACACTATGTCTGATAGCCACTATACTGTACATTAGATAATGTAGTCCTAGATACACTATGTCTGATAGCCACTATACTGTACATTAGATAATGTAGTCCTAGGTACACTATGTCTGATAGCCACTATACTGTACATTATATAATGTAGTCCTAGGTACACTATGTCTGATAGCCACTATACTGTACATTAGATAATGTAGTCCTAGGTACACTATGTCTGATAGCCACTATACTATACATTAGATAATGTAGTCCTAGATACACTATGTCTGATAGCCACTATACTGTACATTAGATAATGTAGTCCTAGGTACACTATGTCTGATAACCACTATACTATACATTAGATAATGTAGTCCTAGGTACACTATGTCTGATAGCCACTATACTGTACATTATATAATGTAGCCCTAGGTACACTATGTCTAATAGCCACTATACTGTACATTAGATAATGTAGTCCTAGATACACTATATTTGATAGCCACTATACTGTACATTATATAATGTAGTCCTAGGTACACTATGTCTGATAGCCACTATACTGTACATTAGATAATGTAGTCCTAGGTACACTATGTCTGATAGCCACTATACTGTACATTAGATAATGTAGTCCTAGGTACACTATGTCTGATAGCCACTATACTGTACATTAGATAATGTAGTCCTAGGTACACTATATCTGATAGACACTATACTGTACATTAGATAATGTAGTCCTAGATACACTATATCTGATAGCCACTATACTGTACATTAGATAATGTAGTCCTAGATACACTATGTCTGATAGCCACTATACTGTACATTAGATAATGTAGTCCTAGGTACACTATGTCTGATAGCCACTATACTGTACATTAGATAATGTAGTCCTAGATACACTATATCTGATAGCCACTATACTGTACATTAGATAATGTAGTCCTAGATACACTATATTTGATAGCCACTATACTGTACATTATATAATGTAGTCCTAGGTACACTATGTCTGATAGCCACTATACTGTACATTAGATAATGTAGTCCTAGGTACACTATGTCTGATAGCCACTATACTGTACATTAGATAATGTAGTCCTAGGTACACTGTTTTTATAGCCACTATACTGTACATTAGATAATGTAGTCCGAGTTACACTATGTCTGATAGACACTATACTGTACATTATATAATGTAGTCCTATATACAGTATGTCTGATAGCCACTATACTGTACATTAGATAATGTAGTCCTAGGTACACTATGTCTGATAGCCACTATACTGTACATTAGATAATGTAGTCCTAGGTACACTATATCTGATAGCCACTATACTGTACATTAGATAATGTAGTCCTAGGTACACTATGTCTGATAGCCACTATACTGTACATTAGATAATGTAGTCCTAGGTACACTATATCTGATAGCCACTATACTGTACATTAGATAATGTAGTCCTAGATACACTATGTCTGAAAGCCACTATACTGTACATTATATAATGTAGTCCTAGGTACACTATGTCTGATAGAAACTATACTGTACATTAGATAATGTAGTCCTAAGTACACTATGTCTGATAGCTACTATACTGTACATTAGATAATGTAGTCCTAAGTACACTGTCTGATAGCCACTATACTGTACATTAGATAATGTAGTCCTAGGTACACTATGTCTGATAGCCACTATACTGTACATTAGATAATGTAGTCCTAGATACACTATGTCTGATAGCCACTATACTGTACATTATACAATGTAGTCCTAGGTACACTATGTCTGATAGCCACTATACTGTACATTAGATAATGTAGTCCTAGATACACTATGTCTGATAGCCACTATACTGTACATTAGATAATGTAGTCCTAGGTACACTATGTCTGATAGCTACTATACTGTACATTATATAATGTAGTCCTAGGTACACTATGTCTGATAGCCACTATACTGTACATTAGATTATGTAGTCCTAGGTACACTATGTTTGATAGCCACTATACTGTACATTAGATAATGTAGTCTTAGATACACTATGTCTGATAGCCACTATACTGTACATTATATAATGTAGTCATAGATACACTATGTCTGATAGCCACTATACTGTACATTAGATAATGTAGTCCTAGATACACTATGTCTGATAGACACTATACTGTACATTAGATAATGTAGTCCTAGATACACTATGTCTGATAGCCACTATACTGTACATTAGATAATGTAGTCTTAGATACACTATGTCTGATAGCCACTATACTGTAGATTAGATAATGTAGTCCTAGGTACACTACGTCTGATAGCCACTATACTGTACATTAGATAATGTAGTCCTAGATACACTATATCTGATAGCCACTATACTGTACATTAGATAATGTAGTCCTAGGTACACTATGTCTGATAGCCACTATACTGTACATTAGATAATGTAGTCTTAGATACACTATGTCTGATAGCCACTATACTGTACATTATATAATGTAGTCCTAGATACACTATGTCTGATAGCCACTATACTGTAGATTAGATAATGTAGTCTTAGATACACTATGTCTGATAGCCACTATACTATACATTAGATAATGTAGTCCTAGATACACTATGTCTGATAGCCACTATACTGTACATTAGATAATGTAGTCCTAGGTACACTATGTCTGATAACCACTATACTATACATTAGATAATGTAGTCCTAGGTACACTACGTCTGATAGCCACTATACTGTACATTAGATAATGTAGTCCTAGGTACACTACGTCTGATAGCCACTATACTGTACATTAGATAATGTAGTCCTAGATACACTATATCTGATAGCCACTATACTGTACATTAGATAATGTAGTCCTAGGTACACTATGTCTGATAGCCACTATACTGTACATTAGATAATGTAGTCTTAGATACACTATGTCTGATAGCCACTATACTGTACATTATATGATGTAGTCCTAGATACACTATGTCTGATAGCCACTATACTGTACATTAGATAATGTAGTCCTATGTACACTATGTCTGATAGCCACTATACTGTAGATTAGATAATGTAGTCCTAGATACACTATGTCTGATAGTCACTATACTGTACATTAGATAATGTAGTCCTAGGTACACTATGTCTGATAGCCACTATACTGTACATTAGATAATGTAGTCCTAGGTACACTATGTTTGATAGCCACCATACTGTACATTATATAATGGAGTCCTAGGTACACTATGTCTGATAGCCACTATACTGTACATTAGATAATGTAGTCCTAGGTACACTATGTCTGATAGCCACTATACTGTACATTATATAATGTAGTCCTAGGTACACTATGTCTGATAGCCACTATACTATACATTAGATAATGTAGTCCTAGATACACTATGTCTGATAGCCACTATACTGTACATTAGATAATGTAGTCCTAGGTACACTATGTCTGATAACCACTATACTATACATTAGATAATGTAGTCCTAGGTACACTATGTCTGATAGCCACTATACTGTACATTAGATAATGTAGTCCTAGGTACACTATGTCTGATAGCCACTATACTGTACATTATATAATGTAGTCCTAGGTACACTATGTCTGATAGCCACTATACTATACATTAGATAATGTAGTCCTAGATACACTATGTCTGATAGCCACTATACTGTACATTAGATAATGTAGTCCTATGTACACTATGTCTGATAACCACTATACTATACATTAGATAATGTAGTCCTAGGTACACTATGTCTGATAGCCACTATACTGTACATTAGATAATGTAGTCCTAGGTACACTATGTCTGATAGCCACTATACTGTACATTAGATAATGTAGTCCTAGGTACACTGTTTTTATAGCCACTATACTGTACATTAGATAATGTAGTCCGAGGTACACTATGTCTGATAGACACTATACTGTACATTATATAATGTAGTCCTATATACACTATGTCTGATAGCCACTATACTGTACATTAGATAATGTAGTCCTAGGTACACTATGTCTGATAGCCACTATACTGTACATTAGATAATGTAGTCCTAGGTACACTATATCTGATAGACACTATACTGTACATTAGATAATGTAGTCCTAGATACACTATATCTGATAGCCACTATACTGTACATTAGATAATGTAGTCCTAGATACACTATGTCTGATAGCCACTATACTGTACATTAGATAATGTAGTCCTAGGTACACTATGTCTGATTGCCACTATACTGTACATTATATAATGTAGTCCTAGGTACACTATGTCTGATAGACACTATACTGTACATTAGATAATGTAGTCCTAAGTACACTGTGTCTGATAGCTACTATACTGTACATTAGATAATGTAGTCCTAAGTACACTATGTCTGATAGCCACTATACTGTACATTAGATAATGTAGTCCTAGGCACACTATGTCTGATAGCCACTATACTGTACATTAGATAATGTAGTCCTAGATACACTATGTCTGATAGCCACTATACTGTACATTAGATAATGTAGTCTTAGGTACACTATGTCTGATAGCCAGTATACTGTACATTAGATAATGTAGTCCTAGGTACACTATATCTGATAGCCACTATACTGTACATTAGATAATGTAGTCCTAGGTACACTATGTCTGATAGCCACTATACTGTACATTAGATAATGTAGTCCTAGATACACTATGTCTGATAGACACTATACTGTACATTAGATAATGTAGTCCTAGATACACTATGTCTGATAGCCACTATACTGTACATTAGATAATGTAGTCCTAGGTACACTCTGTCTGATAGACACTATACTGTACATTACATAATGTAGTCTATGTACACTATATCTGATAGCCACTATACTGTACATTAGATAATGTAGTCCTAGGTACACTATGTCTGATAGCCACTATACTGTACATTACATAATGTAGTCTAGGTACACTATATCTGATAGCCACTATACTGTACATTAGATAATGTAGGCCTAGATACACTATGTCTGATAGCCACTATACTGTACATTAGATAATGTAGTCTTAGGTACACTATGTCTGATAGCCAGTATACTGTACATTAGATAATGTAGTCCTAGGTACACTATATCTGATAGCCACTATACTGTACATTAGATAATGTAGTCCTAGGTACACTATGTCTGATAGCCACTATACTGTACATTAGATAATGTAGTCCTAGATACACTATGTCTGATAGACACTATACTGTACATTAGATAATGTAGTCCTAGATACACTATGTCTGATAGCCACTATACTGTACATTAGATAATGTAGTCCTAAGTACACTGTCTGATAGCCACTATACTGTACATTAGATAATGTAGTCCTAGGTACACTATGTCTGATAGCCACTATACTGTACATTAGATAATGTAGTCCTAGATACACTATGTCTGATAGCCACTATACTGTACATTAGATAATGTAGTCCTAGATACACTATATTTGATAGCCACTATACTGTACATTATATAATGTAGTCCTAGGTACACTATGTCTGATAGCCACTATACTGTACATTAGATAATGTAGTCCTAGGTACACTATGTCTGATAGCCACTATACTGTACATTAGATAATGTAGTCCTAGGTACACTGTTTTTATAGCCACTATACTGTACATTAGATAATGTAGTCCGAGGTACACTATGTCTGATAGACACTATACTGTACATTATATAATGTAGTCCTATATACAGTATGTCTGATAGCCACTATACTGTACATTAGATAATGTAGTCCTAGGTACACTATGTCTGATAGCCACTATACTGTACATTAGATAATGTAGTCCTAGGTACACTATATCTGATAGCCACTATACTGTACATTAGATAATGTAGTCCTAGGTACACTATGTCTGATAGCCACTATACTGTACATTAGATAATGTAGTCCTAGGTACACTATATCTGATAGCCACTATACTGTACATTAGATAATGTAGTCCTAGATACACTATGTCTGAAAGCCACTATACTGTACATTATATAATGTAGTCCTAGGTACACTATGTCTGATAGACACTATACTGTACATTAGATAATGTAGTCCTAAGTACACTATGTCTGATAGCTACTATACTGTACATTAGATAATGTAGTCCTAAGTACACTGTCTGATAGCCACTATACTGTACATTAGATAATGTAGTCCTAGGTACACTATGTCTGATAGCCACTATACTGTACATTAGATAATGTAGTCCTAGATACACTATGTCTGATAGCCACTATACTGTACATTATACAATGTAGTCCTAGGTACACTATGTCTGATAGCCACTATACTGTACATTAGATAATGTAGTCCTAGATACACTATATCTGATAGCCACTATACTGTACATTAGATAATGTAGTCCTAGGTACACTATGTCTGATAGCCACTATACTGTACATTAGATAATGTAGTCTTAGATACACTATGTCTGATAGCCACTATACTGTACATTATATAATGTAGTCCTAGATACACTATGTCTGATAGCCACTATACTGTAGATTAGATAATGTAGTCTTAGATACACTATGTCTGATAGCCACTATACTGTAGATTAGATAATGTAGTCCTAGGTACACTACGTCTGATAGCCACTATACTGTACATTAGATAATGTAGTCTTAGATACACTATGTCTGATAGCCACTATACTGTACATTATATAATGTATTCCTAGATACACTATGTCTGATAGCCACTATACTGTAGATTAGACAATGTAGTCTTAGATACACTATGTCTGATAGCCACTATACTGTAGATTAGATAATGTAGTCCTAGGTACACTATGTCTGATAGCCACTATACTGTACATTAGATAATGTAGTCATAGATACACTATGTCTGATAGTCACTATACTGTACATTAGATAATGTAGTCCTAGGTACACTATGTCTGATAGCCACTATACTGTACATTAGATAATGTAGTCCTAGGTACACTATGTCTGATAGCCACTATACTGTACATTAGATAATGTAGTCCTAGGTACACTATGTCTGATAGCCACTATACTGTAGATTAGATAATGTAGTCCTAGATACACTATGTCTGATAGTCACTATACTGTACATTAGATAATGTAGTCCTAGGTACACTATGTCAGATAGCCACTATACTGTACATTAGCTAATGAAGTCCTAGGTACACTATGTCTGATAGCCACTATACTGTACATTAGATAATGTAGTCCTAGGTACACTATGTCTGATAGCCACTATACTGTACATTAGATAATGTAGTCCTAGGTACACTATGTCTGATAACCACTATACTATACATTAGATAATGTAGTCCTAGGTACACTATGTCTGATAGCCACTATACTGTACATTAGATAATGTAGTCCTAGGTACACTATGTCTGATAGCCACTATACTGTACGTTATATAATGTAGCCCTAGGTACACTATGTCTGATAGCCACTATACTGTACATGAGATAATGTAGTCCTAGGTACACTATGTCTGATAGCCACTATACTGTACGTTATATAATGTAGCCCTAGGTACACTATGTCTGATAGCCACTATACTGTACATTAGATAATGTAGTCCTAGATACACTATATTTGATAGCCACTATACTGTACATTATATAATGTAGTCCTAGGTAAACTATGTCTGATAGCCACTATACTGTACATTAGATAATGTAGTCCTAGGTACACTGTTTTTATAGTCACTATACTGTACATTAGATAATGTAGTCCGAGGTACACTATGTCTGATAGACACTATACTGTACATTATATAATGTAGTCCTATATACACTATACTGTACATTAGATAATGTAGTCCTAGGTACACTATGTCTGATAGCCACTATACTGTACATTAGATAATGTAGTCCTAGGTACACTATGTCTGATAGACACTATACTGTACATTAGATAATGTAGTCCTAGATACACTATGTCTGATAGCCACTATACTGTACATTAGAGAATTTAGTCTTAGATACACTATGTCTGATAGCCACTATACTGTAGATTAGATAATGTAGTCCTAGGTACACTACGTCTGATAGCCACTATACTGTACATTAGATAATGTAGTCCTAGATACACTATATCTGATAGCCACTATACTGTACATCAGATAATGTAGTCCTAGGTACACTATGTCTGATAGCCACTATACTCTACATTAGATAATGTAGTCTTAGATACACTATGTCTGATAGCCACTATACTGTACATTATATAATGTAGTCCTAGATACACTATGTCTGATAGCCACTATACTGTAGATTAGATAATGTAGTCTTAGATACACTATGTCTGATAGCCACTATACTGTAGATTAGATAATGTAGTCCTAGGTACACTACGTCTGATAGCCACTATACTGTACATTAGATAATGTAGTCTTAGATACACTATGTCTGATAGCCACTATACTGTACATTATATAATGTAGTCCTAGATACACTATGTCTGATAGCCACTATACTGTACATTAGATAATGTAGTCTTAGATACACTATGTCTGATAGCCACTATACTGTAGATTAGATAATGTAGTCCTAGGTACACTAAGTCTGATAGCCACTATACTGTACATTACATAATGTAGTCTAGGTACACTATATCTGATAGCCACTATACTGTACATTAGATAATGTAGTCCTAGATACACTATGTCTGATAGCCACTATACTGTACATTAGATAATGTAGTCCTAGATACACTATATCTGATAGCCACTATACTGTACATTATATAATGTAGGCCTAGGTACACTACGTCTGATAGCCACTATACTGTACATTAGATAATGTAGTCCTAGATACACTATGTCTGATAGCCACTATACTGTACATTAGATGATGTAGTCTTAGATACACTATATCTGATAGCCACTATACTGTACATTATATAATGTAGGCCTAGGTACACTACGTCTGATAGCCACTATACTGTACATTAGATAATGTAGTCCTAGGTACACTACGTCTGATAGCCACTATACTGTACATTAGATAATGTAGTCCTAGATACACTATATCTGATAGCCACTATACTGTACATTAGATAATGTAGTCCTAGGTACACTATGTCTGATAGCCACTATACTGTACATTATATGATGTAGTCCTAGATACACTATGTCTGATAGCCACTATACTGTACGTTAGATAATGTAGTCTTAGATACACTATGTCTGATAGCCACTATACTGTAGATTAGATAATGTAGTCCTAGGTACACTACGTCTGATAGCCACTATACTGTACATTAGATAATGTAGTCCTAGATACACTATGTCTGATAGCCACTATACTGTAGATTAGATAATGTAGTCCTAGATACACTATGTCTGATAGTCACTATACTGTACATTAGATAATGTAGTCCTAGGTACACTATGTCAGATAGCCACTATACTGTACATTAGCTAATGAAGTCCTAGGTACACTATGTCTGATAGCCACTATACTGTACATTAGATAATGTAGTCCTAGGTACACTATGTCTGATAGCCACTATACTGTACATTAGATAATGTAGTCCTAGGTACACTATGTCTGATAACCACTATACTATACATTAGATAATGTAGTCCTAGGTACACTATGTCTGATAGCCACTATACTGTACATTAGATAATGTAGTCCTAGGTACACTATGTCTGATAGCCACTATACTGTACGTTATATAATGTAGCCCTAGGTACACTATGTCTGATAGCCACTATACTGTACATGAGATAATGTAGTCCTAGGTACACTATGTCTGATAGCCACTATACTGTACGTTATATAATGTAGCCCTAGGTACACTATGTCTGATAGCCACTATACTGTACATTAGATAATGTAGTCCTAGATACACTATATTTGATAGCCACTATACTGTACATTATATAATGTAGTCCTAGGTAAACTATGTCTGATAGCCACTATACTGTACATTAGATAATGTAGTCCTAGGTACACTATGTCTGATAGCCACTATACTGTACATTAGATAATGTAGTCCTAGGTACACTATGTCTGATAGACACTATACTGTACATTAGATAATGTAGTCCTAGATACACTATGTCTGATAGCCACTATACTGTACATTAGAGAATGTAGTCTTAGATACACTATGTCTGATAGCCACTATACTGTAGATTAGATAATGTAGTCCTAGGTACACTACGTCTGATAGCCACTATACTGTACATTAGATAATGTAGTCCTAGATACACTATATCTGATAGCCACTATACTGTACATCAGATAATGTAGTCCCAGGTACACTATGTCTGATAGCCACTATACTCTACATTAGATAATGTAGTCTTAGATACACTATGTCTGATAGCCACTATACTGTACATTATATAATGTAGTCCTAGATACACTATGTCTGATAGCCACTATACTGTAGATTAGATAATGTAGTCTTAGATACACTATGTCTGATAGCCACTATACTGTAGATTAGATAATGTAGTCCTAGGTACACTACGTCTGATAGCCACTATACTGTACATTAGATAATGTAGTCTTAGATACACTATGTCTGATAGCCACTATACTGTACATTATATAATGTAGTCCTAGATACACTATGTCTGATAGCCACTATACTGTACATTAGATAATGTAGTCTTAGATACACTATGTCTGATAGCCACTATACTGTAGATTAGATAATGTAGTCCTAGGTACACTAAGTCTGATAGCCACTATACTGTACATTAGATAATGTAGTCTTAGATACACTATGTCTGATAGTCACTATACTGTACATTAGATAATGTAGTCCTAGGTACACTATGTCTGATAGCCACTATACTGTACATTAGATAATGTAGTCCTAGGTACACTATGTCTGATAGCCACTATACTGTACATTAGATAATGTAGTCCTAGGTACACTATGTCTGATAGCCACTATACTGTAGATTAGATAATGTAGTCCTAGATACACTATGTCTGATAGTCACTATACTGTACATTAGATAATGTAGTCCTAGGTACACTAAGTCAGATAGCCACTATACTGTACATTAGCTAATGTAGTCCTAGGTACACTATGTCTGATGGCCACTATACTGTACATTAGATAATGTAGTCCTAGGTACACTATGTCTGATAGCCACTATACTGTACATTAGATAATGTAGTCCTAGGTACACTATGTCTGATAACCACTATACTATACATTAGATAATGTAGTCCTAGGTACACTATGTCTGATAGCCACTATACTGTACATTAGATAATGTAGTCCTAGGTACACTATGTCTGATAGCCACTATACTGTACGTTATATAATGTAGCCCTAGGTACACTATGTCTGATAGCCACTATACTGTACATTAGATAATGTAGTCCTAGGTACACTATGTCTGATAGCCACTATACTGTACGTTATATAATGTAGCCCTAGGTACACTATGTCTGATAGCCACTATACTGTACATTAGATAATGTAGTCCTAGATACACTATATTTGATAGCCACTATACTGTACATTATATAATGTAGTCCTAGGTACACTATGTCTGATAGCCACTATACTGTACATTAGATAATGTAGTCCTAGCTACACTATGTCTGATAGCCACTATACTGTACATTAGATAATGTAGTCCTAGGTACACTGTTTTTATAGCCACTATACTGTACATTAGATAATGTAGTCCGAGGTACACTATGTCTGATAGACACTATACTGTACATTATATAATGTAGTCCTATATACACTATGTCTGATAGCCACTATACTGTACATTAGCTAATGTAGTCCTAGGTACACTATGTCTGATAGCCACTATACTGTACATTATATAACGTAGTCCTAGGTACAATATGTCTGATAGACACTATACTGTACATTAGATAATGTAGTCCTAAGTACACTATGTCTGATAGCTACTATACTGTACATTAGATAATGTAGTCCTAGGTACACTATGTCTGATAGCCACTATACTGTACATTAGATAATGTAGTCCTAGATACACTATGTCTGATAGACACTATACTGTACATTAGATAATGTAGTCCTAGGTACACTGTCTGATAGACACTATACTATACATTAGATAATGTAGTCCTAAGTACACTATGTCTGATAGCCACTATACTGTACATTAGATAATGTAGTCCTAGGTACACTATGTCTGATAGCCACTATACTGTACATTAGATAATGTAGTCCTAGATACACTATGTCTGATAGCCACTATACTGTACATTATACAATGTAGTCCTAGGTACACTATGTCTGATAGCCACTATACTGTACATTAGATAATGTAGTCCTAGATACACTATGTCTGATAGCCACTATACTGTACATTAGATAATGTAGTCTTAGGTACACTATGTCTGATAGCCAGTATACTGTACATTAGATAATGTAGTCCTAGGTACACTATATCTGATAGCCACTATACTGTACATTAGATAATGTAGTCCTAGGTACACTATGTCTGATAGCCACTATACTGTACATTAGATAATGTAGTCCTAGATACACTATGTCTGATAGACACTATACTGTACATTAGATAATGTAGTCCTAGATACACTATGTCTGATAGCCACTATACTGTACATTAGATAATGTAGTCCTAGGTACACTCTGTCTGATAGACACTATACTGTACATTACATAATGTAGTCTATGTACACTATATCTGATAGCCACTATATTGTACATTAGATAATGTAGTCCTAGGTACACTATGTCTGATAGCCACTATACTGTACATTACATAATGTAGTCTAGGTACACTATATCTGATAGCCACTATACTGTACATTAGATAATGTAGTCCTAGATACACTATGTCTGATAGCCACTATACTGTACATTAGATAATGTAGTCCTAGATACACTATATCTGATAGCCACTATACTGTACATTATATAATGTAGGCCTAGGTACACTACGTCTGATAGCCACTATACTGTACATTAGATAATGTAGTCCTAGATACACTATGTCTGATAGCCACTATACTGTACATTAGATGATGTAGTCTTAGATACACTATATCTGATAGCCACTATACTGTACATTATATAATGTAGGCCTAGGTACACTACGTCTGATAGCCACTATACTGTACATTAGATAATGTAGTCCTAGGTACACTATGTCTGATAGCCACTATACTGTACATTAGATAATGTAGTCCTAGATACACTATATCTGATAGCCACTATACTGTACATTAGATAATGTAGTCCTAGGTACACTATGTCTGATAGCCACTATACTGTACATTATATGATGTAGTCCTAGATACACTATGTCTGATAGCCACTATACTGTACGTTAGATAATGTAGTCTTAGATACACTATGTCTGATAGCCACTATACTGTACATTAGATAATGTAGTCCTAGATACACTATGTCTGATAGCCACTATACTGTACATTAGATAATGTAGTCCTAGGTACACTATGTTTGATAGCCACCATACTGTACATTATATAATGGAGTCCTAGGTACACTATGTCTGATAGCCACTATACTGTACATTAGATAATGTAGTCCTAGGTACACTATGTCTGATAGCCACTATACTGTACATTATATAATGTAGTCCTA
This sequence comes from Eledone cirrhosa, assembly GCA_964016885.1. Classification (NCBI taxonomy): domain Eukaryota; kingdom Metazoa; phylum Mollusca; class Cephalopoda; order Octopoda; family Eledonidae; genus Eledone; species Eledone cirrhosa. The sequence goes on along the minus strand of OZ024757.1, from coordinate 7,405,266 downwards.
GGTACACTATGTCTGATAACCACTATACTGTACATTAGATAATGTAGTCTTAGATACACTATGTCTGATAGTCACTATACTGTACATTAGATAATGTAGTCCTAGGTACACTATGTCTGATAGCCACTATACTGTACATTAGATAATGTAGTCCTAGGTACACTATGTCTGATAGCCACTATACTGTACATTAGATAATGTAGTCCTAGATACACTATGTCTGATAGTCACTATACTGTACATTAGATAATGTAGTCCTAGGTACACTATGTCAGATAGCCACTATACTGTACATTAGATAATGTAGTCCTAGGTACACTATGTCTGATAGCCACTATACTGTACATTAGATAATGTAGTCCTAGGTACACTATGTTTGATAGCCACCATACTGTACATTATATAATGGAGTCCTAGGTACACTATGTCTGATAGCCACTATACTGTACATTAGATAATGTAGTCCTAGGTACACTATGTCTGATAGCCACTATACTGTACATTATATAATGTAGTCCTAGGTACACTATGTCTGATAGCCACTATACTATACATTAGATAATGTAGTCCTAGATACACTATGTCTGATAGCCACTATACTGTACATTAGATAATGTAGTCCTAGGTACACTATGTCTGATAACCACTATACTATACATTAGATAATGTAGTCCTAGGTACACTATGTCTGATAGCCACTATACTGTACATTAGATAATGTAGTCCTAGGTACACTATGTCTGATAGCCACTATACTGTACATTATATAATGTAGTCCTAGGTACACTATGTCTGATAGCCACTATACTATACATTAGATAATGTAGTCCTAGATACACTATGTCTGATAACCACTATACTATACATTAGATAATGTAGTCCTAGGTACACTATGTCTGATAGCCACTATACTGTACATTATATAATGTAGCCCTAGGTACACTATGTCTGATAGCCACTATACTGTACATTAGATAATGTAGTCCTAGATACACTATATTTGATAGCCACTATACTGTACATTATATAATGTAGTCCTAGGTACACTATGTCTGATAGCCACTATACTGTACATTAGATAATGTAGTCCTAGGTACACTATGTCTGATAGCCACTATACTGTACATTAGATAATGTAGTCCTAGGTACACTATGTCTGATAGCCACTATACTGTACATTAGATAATGTAGTCCTAGGTACACTATATCTGATAGACACTATACTGTACATTAGATAATGTAGTCCTAGGTACACTATGTCTGATAGACACTATACTGTACATTAGATAATGTAGTCCTAGATACACTATGTCTGATAGCCACTATACTGTACATTAGATAATGTAGTCTTAGATACACTATGTCTGATAGCCACTATACTGTAGATTAGATAATGTAGTCCTAGGTACACTACGTCTGATAGCCACTATACTGTACATTAGATAATGTAGTCCTAGATACACTATATCTGATAGCCACTATACTGTACATTAGATAATGTAGTCCTAGGTACACTATGTCTGATAGCCACTATACTGTACATTAGATAATGTAGTCTTAGATACACTATGTATGATAGCCACTATACTGTACATTATATAATGTAGTCCTAGATACACTATGTCTGATAGCCACTATACTGTACATTAGATAATGTAGTCTTAGATACACTATGTCTGATAGCCACTATACTGTAGATTAGATAATGTAGTCCTAGGTACACTACGTCTGATAGCCACTATACTGTACATTAGATAATGTAGTCTTAGATACACTATGTCTGATAGTCACTATACTGTACATTAGATAATGTAGTCCTAGGTACACTATGTCTGATAGCCACTATACTCTACATTAGATAATGTAGTCCTAGGTACACTATGTCTGATAGCCACTATACTGTAGATTAGATAATGTAGTCCTAGATACACTATGTCTGATAGTCACTATACTGTACATTAGATAATGTAGTCCTAGGTACACTATGTCAGATAGCCACTATACTGTACATTAGCTAATGTAGTCCTAGGTACACTATGTCTGATAGCCACTATACTGTACATTAGATAATGTAGTCCTAGGTACACTATGTTTGATAGCCACTATACTGTACATTATATAATGGAGTCCTAGGTACACTATGTCTGATAGCCACTATACTGTACATTAGATAATGTAGTCCTAGGTACACTATGTCTGATAGCCACTATACTGTACATTAGATAATGTAGTCCTAGATACACTATGTCTGATAGCCACTATACTGTACATTATATAATGTAGTCCTAGGAACACTATGTCTGATAGCCACTATACTGTACATTAGATAATGTAGTCCTAGATACACTATGTCTGATAGCCACTATACTGTACATTAGATAATGTAGTCCTAGGTACACTATGTCTGATAGCCACTATACTGTACATTATATAATGTAGTCCTAGGTACACTATGTCTGATAGCCACTATACTGTACATTAGATAATGTAGTCCTAGGTACACTATGTCTGATAGCCACTATACTATACATTAGATAATGTAGTCCTAGATACACTATGTCTGATAGCCACTATACTGTACATTAGATAATGTAGTCCTAGGTACACTATGTCTGATAACCACTATACTATACATTAGATAATGTAGTCCTAGGTACACTATGTCTGATAGCCACTATACTGTACATTATATAATGTAGCCCTAGGTACACTATGTCTGATAGCCACTATACTGTACATTAGATAATGTAGTCCTAGATACACTATATTTGATAGCCACTATACTGTACATTATATAATGTAGTCCTAGGTACACTATGTCTGATAGCCACTATACTGTACATTAGATAATGTAGTCCTAGGTACACTATGTCTGATAGCCACTATACTGTACATTAGATAATGTAGTCCTAGGTACACTATGTCTGATAGCCACTATACTGTACATTAGATAATGTAGTCCTAGGTACACTATATCTGATAGACACTATACTGTACATTAGATAATGTAGTCCTAGATACACTATATCTGATAGCCACTATACTGTACATTAGATAATGTAGTCCTAGATACACTATGTCTGATAGCCACTATACTGTACATTAGATAATGTAGTCCTAGGTACACTATGTCTGATAGCCACTATACTTTACATTATATAATGTAGTCCTAGGTACACTATGTCTGATAGCCACTATACTGTACATTAGACAATGTAGTCCTAGGTACACTATGTCTGATAGCCACTATACTGTACATTAGATAATGTAGTCCTAGATACACTATGTCTGATAGCCACTATACTGTACATTATACAATGTAGTCCTAGGTACACTATGTCTGATAGCCACTATACTGTACATTAGATAATGTAGTCCTAGATACACTATGTCTGATAGCCACTATACTGTACATTAGATAATGTAGTCCTAGATACACTATGTCTGATAGCCACTATACTGTACATTATACAATGTAGTCCTAGGTACACTATGTCTGATAGCCACTATACTGTACATTAGATAATGTAGTCCTAGATACACTATGTCTGATAGCCACTATACTGTACATTACATAATGTAGTCTAGGTACACTATATCTGATAGCCACTATACTGTACATTAGATAATGTAGTCCTAGATACACTATGTCTGATAGCCACTATACTGTACATTGGATAATGTAGTCCTAGATACACTATATCTGATAGCCACTTTACTGTACATTATATAATGTAGTCCTAGGTACACTATGTCTGATAGCCACTATACTGTACATTAGATAATGTAGTCCTAGGTACACTATGTTTGATAGCCACTATACTGTACATTAGATAATGTAGTCTTAGATACACTATGTCTGATAGCCACTATACTGTACATTATATAATGTAGTCCTAGATACACTATGTCTGATAGCCACTATACTGTACATTAGATAATGTAGTCTTAGATACACTATGTCTGATAGCCACTATACTGTAGATTAGATAATGTAGTCCTAGGTACACTACGTCTGATAGCCACTATACTGTACATTAGATAATGTAGTCTTAGATACACTATGTCTGATAGTCACTATACTGTACATTAGATAATGTAGTCCTAGGTACACTATGTCTGATAGCCACTATACTGTACATTAGATAACGTAGTCCTATGTACACTATGTCTGATAGCCACTATACTGTAGATTAGATAATGTAGTCCTAGATACACTATGTCTGATAGTCACTATACTGTACATTAGATAATGTAGTCCTAGGTACACTATGTCAGATAGCCACTATACTGTACATTAGCTAATGTAGTCCTAGGTACACTATGTCTGATAGCCACTATACTGTACATTAGATAATGTAGTCCTAGGTACACTATGTTTGATAGCCACTATACTGTACATTATATAATGGAGTCCTAGGTACACTATGTCTGATAGCCACTATACTGTACATTAGATAATGTAGTCCTAGGTACACTATGTCTGATAGCCACTATACTGTACATTAGATAATGTAGTCCTAGGTACACTATGTCTGATAGCCACTATACTGTACATTATATAATGTAGTCCTAGGTACACTATGTCTGATAGCCACTATACTGTACATTAGATAATGTAGTCCTAGGTACACTATGTCTGATAGCCACTATACTATACATTAGATAATGTAGTCCTAGATACACTATGTCTGATAGCCACTATACTGTACATTAGATAATGTAGTCCTAGGTACACTATGTCTGATAACCACTATACTATACATTAGATAATGTAGTCCTAGGTACACAATGTCTGATAGCCACTATACTGTACATTATATAATGTAGCCCTAGGTACACTATGTCTGATAGCCACTATACTGTACATTAGATAATGTAGTCCTAGATACACTATATTTGATAGCCACTATACTGTACATTATATAATGTAGTCCTAGGTACACTATGTCTGATAGCCACTATACTGTACATTAGATAATGTAGTCCTAGGTACACTATGTCTGATAGCCACTATACTGTACATTAGATAATGTAGTCCTAGGTACACTATGTCTGATAGCCACTATACTGTACATTAGATAATGTAGTCCTAGGTACACTATATCTGATAGACACTATACTGTACATTAGATAATGTAGTCCTAGATACACTATATCTGATAGCCACTATACTGTACATTAGATAATGTAGTCCTAGATACACTATGTCTGATAGCCACTATACTGTACATTAGATAATGTAGTCCTAGGTACACTATGTCTGATAGCCACTATACTGTACATTATATAATGTAGTCCTAGGTACACTATGTCTGATAGCCACTATACTGTACATTAGATAATGTAGTCCTAGGTACACTATGTCTGATAGCCACTATACTGTACATTAGATAATGTAGTCCTAGATACACTATGTCTGATAGCCACTATACTGTACATTATACAATGTAGTCCTAGGTACACTATGTCTGATAGCCACTATACTGTACATTAGATAATGTAGTCCTAGATACACTATGTCTGATAGCCACTATACTGTACATTAGATAATGTAGTCCTAGATACACTATGTCTGATAGCCACTATACTGTACATTATACAATGTAGTCCTAGGTACACTATGTCTGATAGCCACTATACTGTACATTAGATAATGTAGTCCTAGATACACTATGTCTGATAGCCACTATACTGTACATTACATAATGTAGTCTAGGTACACTATATCTGATAGCCACTATACTGTACATTAGATAATGTAGTCCTAGATACACTATGTCTGATAGCCACTATACTGTACATTGGATAATGTAGTCCTAGATACACTATATCTGATAGCCACTTTACTGTACATTATATAATGTAGTCCTAGGTACACTATGTCTGATAGCCACTATACTGTACATTAGATAATGTAGTCCTAGGTACACTATGTTTGATAGCCACTATACTGTACATTAGATAATGTAGTCTTAGATACACTATGTCTGATAGCCACTATACTGTACATTATATAATGTAGTCCTAGATACACTATGTCTGATAGCCACTATACTGTACATTAGATAATGTAGTCTTAGATACACTATGTCTGATAGCCACTATACTGTAGATTAGATAATGTAGTCCTAGGTACACTACGTCTGATAGCCACTATACTGTACATTAGATAATGTAGTCTTAGATACACTATGTCTGATAGTCACTATACTGTACATTAGATAATGTAGTCCTAGGTACACTATGTCTGATAGCCACTATACTGTACATTAGATAACGTAGTCCTAGGTACACTATGTCTGATAGCCACTATACTGTAGATTAGATAATGTAGTCCTAGATACACTATGTCTGATAGTCACTATACTGTAGATTAGATAATGTAGTCCTAGGTACACTATGTCAGATAGCCACTATACTGTACATTAGCTAATGTAGTCCTAGGTACACTATGTCTGATAGCCACTATACTGTACATTAGATAATGTAGTCCTAGGTACACTATGTTTGATAGCCACTATACTGTACATTATATAATGGAGTCCTAGGTACACTATGTCTGATAGCCACTATACTGTACATTAGATAATGTAGTCCTAGGTACACTATGTCTGATAGCCACTATACTGTACATTAGATAATGTAGTCCTAGATACACTATGTCTGATAGCCACTATACTGTACATTATATAATGTAGTACTAGGTTCACTATGTCTGATAGCCACTATACTGTACATTAGATAATGTAGTCCTAGATACACTATGTCTGATAGCCACTATACTGTACATTAGATAATGTAGTCCTAGGTACACTATGTCTGATAGCCACTATACTGTACATTATATAATGTAGTCCTAGGTACACTATGTCTGATAGCCACTATACTGTACATTAGATAATGTAGTCCTAGGTACACTATGTCTGATAGCCACTATACTATACATTAGATAATGTAGTCCTAGATACACTATGTCTGATAGCCACTATACTGTACATTTGATAATGTAGTCCTAGGTACACTATGTCTGATAACCACTATACTATACATTAGATAATGTAGTCCTAGGTACACTATGTCTGATAGCCACTATACTGTACATTAGATAATGTAGTCCTAGATACACTATATTTGATAGCCACTATACTGTACATTATATAATGTAGTCCTAGGTACACTATGTCTGATAGCCACTATACTGTACATTAGATAATGTAGTCCTAGGTACACTATGTCTGATAGCCACTATACTGTACATTAGATAATGTAGTCCTAGGTACACTGTTTTTATAGCCACTATACTGTACATTAGATAATGTAGTCCGAGGTACACTATGTCTGATAGACACTATACTGTACATTATATAATGTAGTCCTATATACACTATGTCTGATAGCCACTATACTGTACATTAGATAATGTAGTCCTAGGTACACTATGTCTGATAGCCACTATACTGTACATTAGATAATGTAGTCCTAGGTACACTATATCTGATAGACACTATACTGTACATTAGATAATGTAGTCCTAGATACACTATATCTGATAGCCACTATACTGTACATTAGATAATGTAGTCCTAGATACACTATGTCTGATAGCCACTATACTGTACATTGGATAATGTAGTCCTAGGTACACTATGTCTGATAGCCACTATACTGTACATTAGATAATGTAGTCCTAGATACACTATGTCTGATAGCCACTATACTGTACATTATACAATGTAGTCCTAGGTACACTATGTCTGATAGCCACTATACTGTACATTAGATAATGTAGTCCTAGATACACTATGTCTGATAGCCACTATACTGTACATTAGATAATGTAGTCCTAGATACACTATGTCTGATAGCCACTATACTGTACATTATACAATGTAGTCCTAGGTACACTATGTCTGATAGCCACTATACTGTACATTAGATAATGTAGTCCTAGATACACTATGTCTGATAGCCACTATACTGTACATTATACAATGTAGTCCTAGATACACTATGTCTGATAGCTACTATACTGTACATTAGATAATGTAGTCCTAGGTACACTATGTCTGATAGCCAGTATACTGTACATTAGATAATGTAGTCTTAGGTACACTATGTCTGATAGCCAGTATACTGTACATTAGATAATGTAGTCCTAGGTACACTATATCTGATAGCCACTATACTGTACATTAGATAATGTAGTCCTAGGTACACTATGTCTGATAGCCACTATACTGTACATTAGATAATGTAGTCCTAGATACACTATGTCTGATAGACACTATACTGTACATTAGATAATGTAGTCCTAGATACACTATGTCTGATAGCCACTATACTGTACATTAGATAATGTAGTCCTAGATACACTATATCTGATAGCCACTATACTGTACATTAGATAATGTAGTCCTAGATACACTATGTCTGATAGCCACTATACTGTACATTAGATAATGTAGTCCTAGATACACTATATCTGATAGCCACTATACTGTACATTATATAATGTAGTCCTAGGTACACTATGTCTGATAGCCACTATACTGTACATTAGATAATGTAGTCCTAGGTACACTATGTTTGATAGCCACTATACTGTACATTAGATAATGTAGTCTTAGATACACTATGTCTGATAGCCACTATACTGTAGATTAGATAATGTAGTCCTAGGTACACTACATCTGATTGCCACTATACTGTACATTAGATAATGTAGTCTTAGATACACTATGTCTGATAGCCACTATACTGTACATTATATAATGTAATCCTAGATACACTATGTCTGATAGCCACTATACTGTACATTAGATAATGTAGTCTTAGATACACTATGTCTGATAGCCACTATACTGTACATTAGATAATGTAGTCCTAGATACACTATGTCTGATAGCCACTATACTGTACATTATACAATGTAGTCCTAGGTACACTATGTCTGATAGCCACTATACTGTACATTAGATAATGTAGTCCTAGATACACTATGTCTGATAGCCACTATACTGTACATTAGATAATGTAGTCCTAGGTACACTATGTCTGATAACCACTATACTATACATTAGATAATGTAGTCCTAGGTACACTATGTCTGATAGCCACTATACTGTACATTATATAATGTAGCCCTAGGTACACTATGTCTGATAGCCACTATACTGTACATTAGATAATGTAGTCCTAGATACACTATATTTGATAGCCACTATACTGTACATTATATAATGTAGTCCTAGGTACACTATGTCTGATAGCCACTATACTGTACATTAGATAATGTAGTCCTAGGTACACTATGTCTGATAGCCACTATACTGTACATTAGATAATGTAGTCCTAGGTACACTATGTCTGATAGCCACTATACTGTACATTAGATAATGTAGTCCTAGGTACACTATATCTGATAGACACTATACTGTACATTAGATAATGTAGTCCTAGATACACTATATCTGATAGCCACTATACTGTACATTAGATAATGTAGTCCTAGATACACTATGTCTGATAGCCACTATACTGTACATTAGATAATGTAGTCCTAGGTACACTATGTCTGATAGCCACTATACTGTACATTATATAATGTAGTCCTAGGTACACTATGTCTGATAGCCACTATACTGTACATTAGATAATGTAGTCCTAGGTACACTATGTCTGATAGCCACTATACTGTACATTAGATAATGTAGTCCTAGATACACTATGTCTGATAGCCACTATACTGTACATTATACAATGTAGTCCTAGGTACACTATGTCTGATAGCCACTATACTGTACATTAGATAATGTAGTCCTAGATACACTATGTCTGATAGCCACTATACTGTACATTAGATAATGTAGTCCTAGATACACTATGTCTGATAGCCACTATACTGTACATTATACAATGTAGTCCTAGGTACACTATGTCTGATAGCCACTATACTGTACATTAGATAATGTAGTCCTAGATACACTATGTCTGATAGCCACTATACTGTACATTACATAATGTAGTCTAGGTACACTATATCTGATAGCCACTATACTGTACATTAGATAATGTAGTCCTAGATACACTATGTCTGATAGCCACTATACTGTACATTGGATAATGTAGTCCTAGATACACTATATCTGATAGCCACTTTACTGTACATTATATAATGTAGTCCTAGGTACACTATGTCTGATAGCCACTATACTGTACATTAGATAATGTAGTCCTAGGTACACTATGTTTGATAGCCACTATACTGTACATTAGATAATGTAGTCTTAGATACACTATGTCTGATAGCCACTATACTGTACATTATATAATGTAGTCCTAGATACACTATGTCTGATAGCCACTATACTGTACATTAGATAATGTAGTCTTAGATACACTATGTCTGATAGCCACTATACTGTAGATTAGATAATGTAGTCCTAGGTACACTACGTCTGATAGCCACTATACTGTACATTAGATAATGTAGTCTTAGATACACTATGTCTGATAGTCACTATACTGTACATTAGATAATGTAGTCCTAGGTACACTATGTCTGATAGCCACTATACTGTACATTAGATAACGTAGTCCTAGGTACACTATGTCTGATAGCCACTATACTGTAGATTAGATAATGTAGTCCTAGATACACTATGTCTGATAGTCACTATACTGTACATTAGATAATGTAGTCCTAGGTACACTATGTCAGATAGCCACTATACTGTACATTAGCTAATGTAGTCCTAGGTACACTATGTCTGATAGCCACTATACTGTACATTAGATAATGTAGTCCTAGGTACACTATGTTTGATAGCCACTATACTGTACATTATATAATGGAGTCCTAGGTACACTATGTCTGATAGCCACTATACTGTACATTAGATAATGTAGTCCTAGGTACACTATGTCTGATAGCCACTATACTGTACATTAGATAATGTAGTCCTAGATACACTATGTCTGATAGCCACTATACTGTACATTATATAATGTAGTACTAGGTACACTATGTCTGATAGCCACTATACTGTACATTAGATAATGTAGTCCTAGATACACTATGTCTGATAGCCACTATACTGTACATTAGATAATGTAGTCCTAGGTACACTATGTCTGATAGCCACTATACTGTACATTATATAATGTAGTCCTAGGTACACTATGTCTGATAGCCACTATACTGTACATTAGATAATGTAGTCCTAGGTACACTATGTCTGATAGCCACTATACTATACATTAGATAATGTAGTCCTAGATACACTATGTCTGATAGCCACTATACTGTACATTTGATAATGTAGTCCTAGGTACACTATGTCTGATAACCACTATACTATACATTAGATAATGTAGTCCTAGGTACACTATGTCTGATAGCCACTATACTGTACATTAGATAATGTAGTCCTAGATACACTATATTTGATAGCCACTATACTGTACATTATATAATGTAGTCCTAGGTACACTATGTCTGATAGCCACTATACTGTACATTAGATAATGTAGTCCTAGGTACACTATGTCTGATAGCCACTATACTGTACATTAGATAATGTAGTCCTAGGTACACTGTTTTTATAGCCACTATACTGTACATTAGATAATGTAGTCCGAGGTACACTATGTCTGATAGACACTATACTGTACATTATATAATGTAGTCCTATATACACTATGTCTGATAGCCACTATACTGTACATTAGATAATGTAGTCCTAGGTACACTATGTCTGATAGCCACTATACTGTACATTAGATAATGTAGTCCTAGGTACACTATATCTGATAGACACTATACTGTACATTAGATAATGTAGTCCTAGATACACTATATCTGATAGCCACTATACTGTACATTAGATAATGTAGTCCTAGATACACTATGTCTGATAGCCACTATACTGTACATTGGATAATGTAGTCCTAGGTACACTATGTCTGATAGCCACTATACTGTACATTAGATAATGTAGTCCTAGATACACTATGTCTGATAGCCACTATACTGTACATTATACAATGTAGTCCTAGGTACACTATGTCTGATAGCCACTATACTGTACATTAGATAATGTAGTCCTAGATACACTATGTCTGATAGCCACTATACTGTACATTAGATAATGTAGTCCTAGATACACTATGTCTGATAGCCACTATACTGTACATTATACAATGTAGTCCTAGGTACACTATGTCTGATAGCCACTATACTGTACATTAGATAATGTAGTCCTAGATACACTATGTCTGATAGCCACTATACTGTACATTATACAATGTAGTCCTAGATACACTATGTCTGATAGCTACTATACTGTACATTAGATAATGTAGTCCTAGGTACACTATGTCTGATAGCCAGTATACTGTACATTAGATAATGTAGTCTTAGGTACACTATGTCTGATAGCCAGTATACTGTACATTAGATAATGTAGTCCTAGGTACACTATATCTGATAGCCACTATACTGTACATTAGATAATGTAGTCCTAGGTACACTATGTCTGATAGCCACTATACTGTACATTAGATAATGTAGTCCTAGATACACTATGTCTGATAGACACTATACTGTACATTAGATAATGTAGTCCTAGATACACTATGTCTGATAGCCACTATACTGTACATTAGATAATGTAGTCCTAGATACACTATATCTGATAGCCACTATACTGTACATTAGATAATGTAGTCCTAGATACACTATGTCTGATAGCCACTATACTGTACATTAGATAATGTAGTCCTAGATACACTATATCTGATAGCCACTATACTGTACATTATATAATGTAGTCCTAGGTACACTATGTCTGATAGCCACTATACTGTACATTAGATAATGTAGTCCTAGGTACACTATGTTTGATAGCCACTATACTGTACATTATATAATGTAATCCTAGATACACTATGTCTGATAGCCACTATACTGTACATTAGATAATGTAGTCTTAGATACACTATGTCTGATAGCCACTATACTGTACATTAGATAATGTAGTCCTAGATACACTATGTCTGATAGCCACTATACTGTACATTATACAATGTAGTCCTAGGTACACTATGTCTGATAGCCACTATACTGTACATTAGATAATGTAGTCCTAGATACACTATGTCTGATAGCCACTATACTGTACATTAGATAATGTAGTCCTAGATACACTATGTCTGATAGCCACTATACTGTACATTATACAATGTAGTCCTAGGTACACTATGTCTGATAGCCACTATACTGTACATTAGATAATGTAGTCCTAGATACACTATGTCTGATAGCCACTATACTGTACATTACATAATGTAGTCTAGGTACACTATATCTGATAGCCACTATACTGTACATTAGATAATGTAGTCCTAGATACACTATGTCTGATAGCCACTATACTGTACATTGGATAATGTAGTCCTAGATACACTATATCTGATAGCCACTTTACTGTACATTATATAATGTAGTCCTAGGTACACTATGTCTGATAGCCACTATACTGTACATTAGATAATGTAGTCCTAGGTACACTATGTTTGATAGCCACTATACTGTACATTAGATAATGTAGTCTTAGATACACTATGTCTGATAGCCACTATACTGTACATTATATAATGTAGTCCTAGATACACTATGTCTGATAGCCACTATACTGTACATTAGATAATGTAGTCTTAGATACACTATGTCTGATAGCCACTATACTGTAGATTAGATAATGTAGTCCTAGGTACACTACGTCTGATAGCCACTATACTGTACATTAGATAATGTAGTCTTAGATACACTATGTCTGATAGTCACTATACTGTACATTAGATAATGTAGTCCTAGGTACACTATGTCTGATAGCCACTATACTGTATATTAGATAACGTAGTCCTAGGTACACTATGTCTGATAGCCACTATACTGTACATTATATAATGTAGTCCTAGGTACACTATGTCTGATAGCCACTATACTGTACATTAGATAATGTAGTCCTAGGTACACTATGTCTGATAGCCACTATACTGTACATTAGATAATGTAGTCCTAGATACACTGTTTTTATAGCCACTATACTGTACATTAGATAATGTAGTCCGAGGTACACTATGTCTGATAGACACTATACTGTACATTATATAATGTAGTCCTATATACACTATGTCTGATAGCCACTATACTGTACATTAGATAATGTAGTCCTAGGTACACTATGTCTGATAGCCACTATACTGTACATTAGATAATGTAGTCCTAGGTACACTATGTCTGATAGACACTATACTGTACATTATATAATGTAGTCCTAGGTACACTATGTCTGATAGCCACTATACTGTACATTAGATAATGTAGTCCTAGGTACACTATGTCTGATAACCACTATACTATACATTAGATAATGTAGTCCTAGGTACACTATGTCTGATAGCCACTATACTGTACATTATATAATGTAGCCCTAGGTACACTATGTCTGATAGCCACTATACTGTACATTAGATAATGTAGTCCTAGATACACTATATTTGATAGCCACTATACTGTACATTATATAATGTAGTCCTAGGTACACTATGTCTGATAGCCACTATACTGTACATTAGATAATGTAGTCCTAGGTACACTATGTCTGATAGCCACTATACTGTACATTAGATAATGTAGTCCTAGGTACACTATGTCTGATAGCCACTATACTGTACATTAGATAATGTAGTCCTAGGTACACTATATCTGATAGACACTATACTGTACATTAGATAATGTAGTCCTAGATACACTATATCTGATAGCCACTATACTGTACATTAGATAATGTAGTCCTAGATACACTATGTCTGATAGCCACTATACTGTACATTAGATAATGTAGTCCTAGGTACACTATGTCTGATAGCCACTATACTGTACAATATATAATGTAGTCCTAGGTACACTATGTCTGATAGCCACTATACTGTACATTAGATAATGTAGTCCTAGGTACACTATGTCTGATAGCCACTATACTGTACATTAGATAATGTAGTCCTAGATACACTATGTCTGATAGCCACTATACTGTACATTATACAATGTAGTCCTAGGTACACTATGTCTGATAGCCACTATACTGTACATTAGATAATGTAGTCCTAGATACACTATGTCTGATAGCCACTATACTGTACATTAGATAATGTAGTCCTAGATACACTATGTCTGATAGCCACTATACTGTACATTATACAATGTAGTCCTAGGTACACTATGTCTGATAGCCACTATACTGTACATTAGATAATGTAGTCCTAGATACACTATGTCTGATAGCCACTATACTGTACATTACATAATGTAGTCTAGGTACACTATATCTGATAGCCACTATACTGTACATTAGATAATGTAGTCCTAGATACACTATGTCTGATAGCCACTATACTGTACATTGGATAATGTAGTCCTAGATACACTATATCTGATAGCCACTTTACTGTACATTATATAATGTAGTCCTAGGTACACTATGTCTGATAGCCACTATACTGTACATTAGATAATGTAGTCCTAGGTACACTATGTTTGATAGCCACTATACTGTACATTAGATAATGTAGTCTTAGATACACTATGTCTGATAGCCACTATACTGTACATTATATAATGTAGTCCTAGATACACTATGTCTGATAGCCACTATACTGTACATTAGATAATGTAGTCTTAGATACACTATGTCTGATAGCCACTATACTGTAGATTAGATAATGTAGTCCTAGGTACACTACGTCTGATAGCCACTATACTGTACATTAGATAATGTAGTCTTAGATACACTATGTCTGATAGTCACTATACTGTACATTAGATAATGTAGTCCTAGGTACACTATGTCTGATAGCCACTATACTGTACATTAGATAACGTAGTCCTAGGTACACTATGTCTGATAGCCACTATACTGTAGATTAGATAATGTAGTCCTAGATACACTATGTCTGATAGTCACTATACTGTACATTAGATAATGTAGTCCTAGGTACACTATGTCAGATAGCCACTATACTGTACATTAGCTAATGTAGTCCTAGGTACACTATGTCTGATAGCCACTATACTGTACATTAGATAATGTAGTCCTAGGTACACTATGTTTGATAGCCACTATACTGTACATTATATAATGGAGTCCTAGGTACACTATGTCTGATAGCCACTATACTGTACATTAGATAATGTAGTCCTAGGTACACTATGTCTGATAGCCACTATACTGTACATTAGATAATGTAGTCCTAGATACACTATGTCTGATAGCCACTATACTGTACATTATATAATGTAGTACTAGGTACACTATGTCTGATAGCCACTATACTGTACATTAGATAATGTAGTCCTAGATACACTATGTCTGATAGCCACTATACTGTACATTAGATAATGTAGTCCTAGGTACACTATGTCTGATAGCCACTATACTGTACATTATATAATGTAGTCCTAGGTACACTATGTCTGATAGCCACTATACTGTACATTAGATAATGTAGTCCTAGGTACACTATGTCTGATAGCCACTATACTATACATTAGATAATGTAGTCCTAGATACACTATGTCTGATAGCCACTATACTGTACATTAGATAATGTAGTCCTAGGTACACTATGTCTGATAACCACTATACTATACATTAGATAATGTAGTCCTAGGTACACTATGTCTGATAGCCACTATACTGTACATTAGATAATGTAGTCCTAGATACACTATATTTGATAGCCACTATACTGTACATTATATAATGTAGTCCTAGGTACACTATGTCTGATAGCCACTATACTGTACATTAGATAATGTAGTCCTAGGTACACTATGTCTGATAGCCACTATACTGTACATTAGATAATGTAGTCCTAGGTACACTGTTTTTATAGCCACTATACTGTACATTAGATAATGTAGTCCGAGGTACACTATGTCTGATAGACACTATACTGTACATTATATAATGTAGTCCTATATACACTATGTCTGATAGCCACTATACTGTACATTAGATAATGTAGTCCTAGGTACACTATGTCTGATAGCCACTATACTGTACATTAGATAATGTAGTCCTAGGTACACTATATCTGATAGACACTATACTGTACATTAGATAATGTAGTCCTAGATACACTATATCTGATAGCCACTATACTGTACATTAGATAATGTAGTCCTAGATACACTATGTCTGATAGCCACTATACTGTACATTAGATAATGTAGTCCTAGGTACACTATGTCTGATAGCCACTATACTGTACATTATATAATGTAGTCCTAGGTACACTATGTCTGATAGACACTATACTGTACATTAGATAATGTAGTCCTAAGTACACTATGTCTGATAGCTACTATACTGTACATTAGATAATGTAGTCCTAAGTACACTATGTCTGATAGCCACTATACTGTACATTGGATAATGTAGTCCTAGGTACACTATGTCTGATAGCCACTATACTGTACATTAGATAATGTAGTCCTAGATACACTATGTCTGATAGCCACTATACTGTACATTATACAATGTAGTCCTAGGTACACTATGTCTGATAGCCACTATACTGTACATTAGATAATGTAGTCCTAGATACACTATGTCTGATAGCCACTATACTGTACATTAGATAATGTAGTCCTAGATACACTATGTCTGATAGCCACTATACTGTACATTATACAATGTAGTCCTAGGTACACTATGTCTGATAGCCACTATACTGTACATTAGATAATGTAGTCCTAGATACACTATGTCTGATAGCCACTATACTGTACATTATACAATGTAGTCCTAGATACACTATGTCTGATAGCTACTATACTGTACATTAGATAATGTAGTCCTAGGTACACTATGTCTGATAGCCAGTATACTGTACATTAGATAATGTAGTCTTAGGTACACTATGTCTGATAGCCAGTATACTGTACATTAGATAATGTAGTCCTAGGTACACTATATCTGATAGCCACTATACTGTACATTAGATAATGTAGTCCTAGGTACACTATGTCTGATAGCCACTATACTGTACATTAGATAATGTAGTCCTAGATACACTATGTCTGATAGACACTATACTGTACATTAGATAATGTAGTCCTAGATACACTATGTCTGATAGCCACTATACTGTACATTAGATAATGTAGTCCTAGGTACACTCTGTCTGATAGACACTATACTGTACATTACATAATGTAGTCTATGTACACTATATTTGATAGCCACTATACTGTACATTAGATAATGTAGTCCTAGGTACACTATGTCTGATAGCCACTATACTGTACATTAGATAATGTAGTCTTAGATACACTATGTCTGATAGCCACTATACTGTACATTAGATAATGTAGTCCTAGATACACTATGTCTGATAGCCACTATACTGTACATTAGATAATGTAGTCCTAGATACACTATATCTGATAGCCACTATACTGTACATTATATAATGTAGTCCTAGGTACACTATGTCTGATAGCCACTATACTGTACATTAGATAATGTAGTCCTAGGTACACTATGTTTGATAGCCACTATACTGTACATTAGATAATGTAGTCTTAGATACACTATGTCTGATAGCCACTATACTGTAGATTAGATAATGTAGTCCTAGGTACACTACATCTGATTGCCACTATACTGTACATTAGATAATGTAGTCTTAGATACACTATGTCTGATAGCCACTATACTGTACATTATATAATGTAATCCTAGATACACTATGTCTGATAGCCACTATACTGTACATTAGATAATGTAGTCTTAGATACACTATGTCTGATAGCCACTATACTGTACATTAGATAATGTAGTCCTAGATACACTATGTCTGATAGCCACTATACTGTACATTATACAATGTAGTCCTAGGTACACTATGTCTGATAGCCACTATACTGTACATTAGATAATGTAGTCCTAGATACACTATGTCTGATAGCCACTATACTGTACATTAGATAATGTAGTCCTAGATACACTATGTCTGATAGCCACTATACTGTACATTATACAATGTAGTCCTAGGTACACTATGTCTGATAGCCACTATACTGTACATTAGATAATGTAGTCCTAGATACACTATGTCTGATAGCCACTATACTGTACATTACATAATGTAGTCTAGGTACACTATATCTGATAGCCACTATACTGTACATTAGATAATGTAGTCCTAGATACACTATGTCTGATAGCCACTATACTGTACATTGGATAATGTAGTCCTAGATACACTATATCTGATAGCCACTTTACTGTACATTATATAATGTAGTCCTAGGTACATTATGTCTGATAGCCACTATACTGTACATTAGATAATGTAGTCCTAGGTACACTATGTGTGATAGCCACTATACTGTACATTAGATAATGTAGTCTTAGATACACTATGTCTGATAGCCACTATACTGTACATTATATAATGTAGTCCTAGATACACTATGTCTGATAGCCACTATACTGTACATTAGATAATGTAGTCTTAGATACACTATGTCTGATAGCCACTATACTGTAGATTAGATAATGTAGTCCTAGGTACACTACGTCTGATAGCCACTATACTGTACATTAGATAATGTAGTCTTAGATACACTATGTCTGATAGTCACTATACTGTACATTAGATAATGTAGTCCTAGGTACACTATGTCTGATAGCCACTATACTGTACATTAGATAACGTAGTCCTAGGTACACTATGTCTGATAGCCACTATACTGTAGATTAGATAATGTAGTCCTAGATACACTATGTCTGATAGTCACTATACTGTACATTAGATAATGTAGTCCTAGGTACACTATGTCAGATAGCCACTATACTGTACATTAGCTAATGTAGTCCTAGGTACACTATGTCTGATAGCCACTATACTGTACATTAGATAATGTAGTCCTAGGTACACTATGTTTGATAGCCACTATACTGTACATTATATAATGGAGTCCTAGGTACACTATGTCTGATAGCCACTATACTGTACATTAGATAATGTAGTCCTAGGTACACTATGTCTGATAGCCACTATACTGTACATTAGATAATGTAGTCCTAGATACACTATGTCTGATAGCCACTATACTGTACATTATATAATGTAGTACTAGGTACACTATGTCTGATAGCCACTATACTGTACATTAGATAATGTAGTCCTAGATACACTATGTCTGATAGCCACTATACTGTACATTAGATAATGTAGTCCTAGGTACACTATGTCTGATAGCCACTATACTGTACATTATATAATGTAGTCCTAGGTACACTATGTCTGATAGCCACTATACTGTACATTATATAATGTAGTCCTAGGTACACTATGTCTGATAGCCACTATACTGTACATTAGATAATGTAGTCCTAGGTACACTATGTCTGATAGCCACTATACTGTACATTAGATAATGTAGTCCTAGATACACTGTTTTTATAGCCACTATACTGTACATTAGATAATGTAGTCCGAGGTACACTATGTCTGATAGACACTATACTGTACATTATATAATGTAGTCCTATATACACTATGTCTGATAGCCACTATACTGTACATTAGATAATGTAGTCCTAGGTACACTATGTCTGATAGCCACTATACTGTTCATTAGATAATGTAGTCCTAGGTACACTATATCTGATAGACACTATACTGTACATTAGATAATGTAGTCCTAGATACACTATATCTGATAGCCACTATACTGTACATTAGATAATGTAGTCCTAGATACACTATGTCTGATAGCCACTATACTGTACATTAGATAATGTAGTCCTAGGTACACTATGTCTGATAGCCACTATACTGTACATTATATAATGTAGTCCTAGGTACACTATGTCTGATAGACACTATACTGTACATTAGATAATGTAGTCCTAAGTACACTATGTCTGATAGCTACTATACTGTACATTAGATAATGTAGTCCTAAGTACACTATGTCTGATAGCCACTATACTGTACATTGGATAATGTAGTCCTAGGTACACTATGTCTGATAGCCACTATACTGTACATTAGATAATGTAGTCCTAGATACACTATGTCTGATAGCCACTATACTGTACATTATACAATGTAGTCCTAGGTACACTATGTCTGATAGCCACTATACTGTACATTAGATAATGTAGTCCTAGATACACTATGTCTGATAGCCACTATACTGTACATTAGATAATGTAGTCCTAGATACACTATGTCTGATAGCCACTATACTGTACATTATACAATGTAGTCCTAGGTACACTATGTCTGATAGCCACTATACTGTACATTAGATAATGTAGTCCTAGATACACTATGTCTGATAGGCACTATACTGTACATTACATAATGTAGTCTAGGTACACTATATCTGATAGCCACTATACTGTACATTAGATAATGTAGTCCTAGATACACTATGTCTGATAGCCACTATACTGTACATTGGATAATGTAGTCCTAGATACACTATATCTGATAGCCACTTTACTGTACATTATATAATGTAGTCCTAGGTACACTATGTCTGATAGCCACTATACTGTACATTAGATAATGTAGTCCTAGGTACACTATGTTTGATAGCCACTATACTGTACATTAGATAATGTAGTCTTAGATACACTATGTCTGATAGCCACTATACTGTACATTATATAATGTAGTCCTAGATACACTATGTCTGATAGCCACTATACTGTACATTAGATAATGTAGTCTTAGATACACTATGTCTGATAGCCACTATACTGTAGATTAGATAATGTAGTCCTAGGTACACTACGTCTGATAGCCACTATACTGTACATTAGATAATGTAGTCTTAGATACACTATGTCTGATAGTCACTATACTGTACATTAGATAATGTAGTCCTAGGTACACTATGTCTGATAGCCACTATACTGTACATTAGATAACGTAGTCCTAGGTACACTATGTCTGATAGCCACTATACTGTAGATTAGATAATGTAGTCCTAGATACACTATGTCTGATAGTCACTATACTGTACATTAGATAATGTAGTCCTAGGTACACTATGTCAGATAGCCACTATACTGTACATTAGCTAATGTAGTCCTAGGTACACTATGTCTGATAGCCACTATACTGTACATTAGATAATGTAGTCCTAGGTACACTATGTTTGATAGCCACTATACTGTACATTATATAATGGAGTCCTAGGTACACTATGTCTGATAGCCACTATACTGTACATTAGATAATGTAGTCCTAGATACACTATGTCTGATAGCCACTATACTGTACATTATATAATGTAGTACTAGGTACACTATGTCTGATAGCCACTATACTGTACATTAGATAATGTAGTCCTAGATACACTATGTCTGATAGCCACTATATTGTACATTAGATAATGTAGTCCTAGGTACACTATGTCTGATAGCCACTATACTGTACATTATATAATGTAGTCCTAGGTACACTATGTCTGATAGCCACTATACTGTACATTAGATAATGTAGTCCTAGGTACACTATGTCTGATAGCCACTATACTATACATTAGATAATGTAGTCCTAGATACACTATGTCTGATAGCCACTATACTGTACATTAGATAATGTAGTCCTAGGTACACTATGTCTGATAACCACTATACTATACATTAGATAATGTAGTCCTAGGTACACTATGTCTGATAGCCACTATACTGTACATTAGATAATGTAGTCCTAGATACACTGTTTTTATAGCCACTATACTGTACATTAGATAATGTAGTCCGAGGTACACTATGTCTGATAGACACTATACTGTACATTATATAATGTAGTCCTATATACACTATGTCTGATAGCCACTATACTGTACATTAGATAATGTAGTCCTAGGTACACTATGTCTGATAGCCACTATACTGTTCATTAGATAATGTAGTCCTAGGTACACTATATCTGATAGACACTATACTGTACATTAGATAATGTAGTCCTAGATACACTATATCTGATAGCCACTATACTGTACATTAGATAATGTAGTCCTAGATACACTATGTCTGATAGCCACTATACTGTACATTAGATAATGTAGTCCTAGGTACACTATGTCTGATAGCCACTATACTGTACATTATATAATGTAGTCCTAGGTACACTATGTCTGATAGACACTATACTGTACATTAGATAATGTAGTCCTAAGTACACTATGTCTGATAGCTACTATACTGTACATTAGATAATGTAGTCCTAAGTACACTATGTCTGATAGCCACTATACTGTACATTGGATAATGTAGTCCTAGGTACACTATGTCTGATAGCCACTATACTGTACATTAGATAATGTAGTCCTAGATACACTATGTCTGATAGCCACTATACTGTACATTATACAATGTAGTCCTAGGTACACTATGTCTGATAGCCACTATACTGTACATTAGATAATGTAGTCCTAGATACACTATGTCTGATAGCCACTATACTGTACATTAGATAATGTAGTCCTAGATACACTATGTCTGATAGCCACTATACTGTACATTATACAATGTAGTCCTAGGTACACTATGTCTGATAGCCACTATACTGTACATTAGATAATGTAGTCCTAGATACACTATGTCTGATAGCCACTATACTGTACATTACATAATGTAGTCTAGGTACACTATATCTGATAGCCACTATACTGTACATTAGATAATGTAGTCCTAGATACACTATGTCTGATAGCCACTATACTGTACATTGGATAATGTAGTCCTAGATACACTATATCTGATAGCCACTTTACTGTACATTATATAATGTAGTCCTAGGTACACTATGTCTGATAGCCACTATACTGTACATTAGATAATGTAGTCCTAGGTACACTATGTTTGATAGCCACTATACTGTACATTAGATAATGTAGTCTTAGATACACTATGTCTGATAGCCACTATACTGTACATTATATAATGTAGTCCTAGATACACTATGTCTGATAGCCACTATACTGTACATTAGATAATGTAGTCTTAGATACACTATGTCTGATAGCCACTATACTGTAGATTAGATAATGTAGTCCTAGGTACACTACGTCTGATAGCCACTATACTGTACATTAGATAATGTAGTCTTAGATACACTATGTCTGATAGTCACTATACTGTACATTAGATAATGTAGTCCTAGGTACACTATGTCTGATAGCCACTATACTGTACATTAGATAACGTAGTCCTAGGTACACTATGTCTGATAGCCACTATACTGTAGATTAGATAATGTAGTCCTAGATACACTATGTCTGATAGTCACTATACTGTACATTAGATAATGTAGTCCTAGGTACACTATGTCAGATAGCCACTATACTGTACATTAGCTAATGTAGTCCTAGGTACACTATGTCTGATAGCCACTATACTGTACATTAGATAATGTAGTCCTAGGTACACTATGTTTGATAGCCACTATACTGTACATTATATAATGGAGTCCTAGGTACACTATGTCTGATAGCCACTATACTGTACATTAGATAATGTAGTCCTAGATACACTATGTCTGATAGCCACTATACTGTACATTATATAATGTAGTACTAGGTACACTATGTCTGATAGCCACTATACTGTACATTAGATAATGTAGTCCTAGATACACTATGTCTGATAGCCACTATATTGTACATTAGATAATGTAGTCCTAGGTACACTATGTCTGATAGCCACTATACTGTACATTATATAATGTAGTCCTAGGTACACTATGTCTGATAGCCACTATACTGTACATTAGATAATGTAGTCCTAGGTACACTATGTCTGATAGCCACTATACTATACATTAGATAATGTAGTCCTAGATACACTATGTCTGATAGCCACTATACTGTACATTAGATAATGTAGTCCTAGGTACACTATGTCTGATAACCACTATACTATACATTAGATAATGTAGTCCTAGGTACACTATGTCTGATAGCCACTATACTGTACATTAGATAATGTAGTCCTAGATACACTATATTTGATAGCCACTATACTGTACATTATATAATGTAGTCCTAGGTACACTATGTCTGATAGCCACTATACTGTACATTAGATAATGTAGTCCTAGGTACACTATGTCTGATAGCCACTATACTGTACATTAGATAATGTAGTCCTAGATACACTGTTTTTATAGCCACTATACTGTACATTAGATAATGTAGTCCGAGGTACACTATGTCTGATAGACACTATACTGTACATTATATAATGTAGTCCTATATACACTATGTCTCATAGCCACTATACTGTACATTAGATAATGTAGTCCTAGGTACACTATGTCTGATAGCCACTATACTGTACATTAGATAATGTAGTCCTAGGTACACTATATCTGATAGACACTATACTGTACATTAGATAATGTAGTCCTAGATACACTATATCTGATAGCCACTATACTGTACATTAGATAATGTAGTCCTAGATACACTATGTCTGATAGCCACTATACTGTACATTAGATAATGTAGTCCTAGGTACACTATGTCTGATAGCCACTATACTGTACATTATATAATGTAGTCCTAGGTACACTATGTCTGATAGACACTATACTGTACATTAGATAATGTAGTCCTAAGTACACTATGTCTGATAGCTACTATACTGTACATTAGATAATGTAGTCCTAAGTACACTATGTCTGATAGCCACTATACTGTACATTGGATAATGTAGTCCTAGGTACACTATGTCTGATAGCCACTATACTGTACATTAGATAATGTAGTCCTAGATACACTATGTCTGATAGCCACTATACTGTACATTATACAATGTAGTCCTAGGTACACTATGTCTGATAGCCACTATACTGTACATTAGATAATGTAGTCCTAGATACACTATGTCTGATAGCCACTATACTGTACATTAGATAATGTAGTCCTAGATACACTATGTCTGATAGCCACTATACTGTACATTATACAATGTAGTCCTAGGTACACTATGTCTGATAGCCACTATACTGTACATTAGATAATGTAGTCCTAGATACACTATGTCTGATAGCCACTATACTGTACATTATACAATGTAGTCCTAGATACACTATGTCTGATAGCTACTATACTGTACATTAGATAATGTAGTCCTAGGTACACTATGTCTGATAGCCAGTATACTGTACATTAGATAATGTAGTCTTAGGTACACTATGTCTGATAGCCAGTATACTGTACATTAGATAATGTAGTCCTAGGTACACTATATCTGATAGCCACTATACTGTACATTAGATAATGTAGTCCTAGGTACACTATGTCTGATAGCCACTATACTGTACATTAGATAATGTAGTCCTAGATACACTATGTCTGATAGACACTATACTGTACATTAGATAATGTAGTCCTAGATACACTATGTCTGATAGCCACTATACTGTACATTAGATAATGTAGTCCTAGGTACACTCTGTCTGATAGACACTATACTGTACATTACATAATGTAGTCTATGTACACTATATCTGATAGCCACTATACTGTACATTAGATAATGTAGTCCTAGGTACACTATGTTTGATAGCCACTATACTGTACATTAGATAATGTAGTCTTAGATACACTATGTCTGATAGCCACTATACTGTAGATTAGATAATGTAGTCCTAGGTACACTACATCTGATTGCCACTATACTGTACATTAGATAATGTAGTCTTAGATACACTATGTCTGATAGCCACTATACTGTAGATTAGATAATGTAGTCCTAGGTACACTACATCTGATTGCCACTATACTGTACATTAGATAATGTAGTCTTAGATACACTATGTCTGATAGCCACTATACTGTAGATTAGATAATGTAGTCCTAGGTACACTACGTCTGATAGCCACTATACTGTACATTAGATAATGTAGTCTTAGATACACTATGTCTGATAGCCACTATACTGTACATTA
This sequence comes from Eledone cirrhosa, assembly GCA_964016885.1. Lineage (NCBI taxonomy): Eukaryota > Metazoa > Mollusca > Cephalopoda > Octopoda > Eledonidae > Eledone > Eledone cirrhosa. Next base: position 7,378,206 of record OZ024757.1, on the reverse strand, counting down.
GATAATGTAGTCCTAGGTACACTATGTCTGATAGCCACTATACTGTACATTATATAATGTAGTCCTAGGTACACTATGTCTGATAGACACTATACTGTACATTAGATAATGTAGTCCTAAGTACACTATGTCTGATAGCTACTATACTGTACATTAGATAATGTAGTCCTAAGTACACTATGTCTGATAGCCACTATACTGTACATTAGATAATGTAGTCCTAGGTACACTATGTCTGATAGCCACTATACTGTACATTAGATAATGTAGTCCTAGATACACTATGTCTGATAGCCACTATACTGTACATTATACAATGTAGTCCTAGGTACACTATGTCTGATAGCCACTATACTGTACATTAGATAATGTAGTCCTAGATACACTATGTCTGATAGCCACTATACTGTACATTAGATAATGTAGTCCTAGATACACTATGTCTGATAGCCACTATACTGTACATTATACAATGTAGTCCTAGGTACACTATGTCTGATAGCCACTATACTGTACATTAGATAATGTAGTCCTAGATACACTATGTCTGATAGCCACTATACTGTACATTATACAATGTAGTCCTAGATACACTATGTCTGATAGCTACTATACTGTACATTAGATAATGTAGTCCTAGGTACACTATGTCTGATAGCCAGTATACTGTACATTAGATAATGTAGTCTTAGGTACACTATGTCTGATAGCCAGTATACTGTACATTAGATAATGTAGTCCTAGGTACACTATATCTGATAGCCACTATACTGTACATTAGATAATGTAGTCCTAGGTACACTATGTCTGATAGCCACTATACTGTACATTAGATAATGTAGTCCTAGGTACACTATGTCTGATAGCCACTATACTGTACATTAGATAATGTAGTCCTAGGTACACTCTGTCTGATAGACACTATACTGTACATTACATAATGTAGTCTATGTACACTATATCTGATAGCCACTATACTGTACATTACATAATGTAGTCTAGGTACACTATATCTGATAGCCACTATACTGTACATTAGATAATGTAGTCCTAGGTACACTATGTCTGATAGCCACTATACTGTACATTACATAATGTAGTCTAGGTACACTATATCTGATAGCCACTATACTGTACATTAGATAATGTAGTCCTAGATACACTATGTCTGATAGCCACTATACTGTACATTAGATAATGTAGTCCTAGATACACTATATCTGATAGCCACTATACTGTACATTATATAATGTAGTCCTAGGTACACTATGTCTGATAGCCACTATACTGTACATTAGATAATGTAGTCCTAGGTACACTATGTTTGATAGCCACTATACTGTACATTAGATAATGTAGTCTTAGATACACTATGTCTGATAGCCACTATACTGTAGATTAGATAATGTAGTCCTAGGTACACTACGTCTGATTGCCACTATACTGTACATTAGATAATGTAGTCTTAGATACACTATGTCTGATAGCCACTATACTGTACATTATATAATGTAATCCTAGATACACTATGTCTGATAGCCACTATACTGTACATTAGATAATGTAGTCTTAGATACACTATGTCTGATAGCCACTATACTGTAGATTAGATAATGTAGTCCTAGGTACACTACGTCTGATAGCCACTATACTGTACATTAGATAATGTAGTCTTAGATACACTATGTCTGATAGTCACTATACTGTACATTAGATAATGTAGTCCTAGGTACACTATGTCTGATAGCCACTATACTGTAGATTAGATAATGTAGTCCTAGATACACTATGTCTGATAGCCACTATACTGTACATTAGATAATGTAGTCCTAGGTACACTATGTCTGATAGCCACTATACTGTAGATTAGATAATGTAGTCCTAGATACACTATGTCTGATAGCCACTATACTGTACATTAGATAATGTAGTCCTAGATACACCATGTCTGATAGACACTATACTGTGCATTAGCTAATGTAGTCCTAGGTACACTATGTCAGATAGCCACTATACTGTACATTAGCTAATGTAGTCCTAGGTACACTATGTCTGATAGCCACTATACTGTACATTAGATAATGTAGTCCTAGGTACACTATGTTTGATAGCCACTATACTGTACATTATATAATGGAGTCCTAGGTACACTATGTCTGATAGCCACTATACTGTACATTATACAATGTAGTCCTAGGTACACTATATCTGATAGACACTATACTGTACATTAGATAATGTAGTCCTAGATACACTATATCTGATAGCCACTATACTGTACATTAGATAATGTAGTCCTAGATACACTATGTCTGATAGCCACTATACTGTACATTAGATAATGTAGTCCTAGGTACACTATGTCTGATAGCCACTATACTGTACATTATATAATGTAGTCCTAGGTACACTATGTCTGATAGACACTATACTGTACATTAGATAATGTAGTCCTAAGTACACTATGTCTGATAGCTACTATACTGTACATTAGATAATGTAGTCCTAAGTACACTATGTCTGATAGCCACTATACTGTACATTAGATAATGTAGTCCTAGGTACACTATGTCTGATAGCCACTATACTGTACATTAGATAATGTAGTCCTAGATACACTATGTCTGATAGCCACTATACTGTACATTATACAATGTAGTCCTAGGTACACTATGTCTGATAGCCACTATACTGTACATTAGATAATGTAGTCCTAGATACACTATGTCTGATAGCCACTATACTGTACATTAGATAATGTAGTCCTAGATACACTATGTCTGATAGCCACTATACTGTACATTATACAATGTAGTCCTAGGTACACTATGTCTGATAGCCACTATACTGTACATTAGATAATGTAGTCCTAGATACACTATGTCTGATAGCCACTATACTGTACATTATACAATGTAGTCCTAGATACACTATGTCTGATAGCTACTATACTGTACATTAGATAATGTAGTCCTAGGTACACTATGTCTGATAGCCAGTATACTGTACATTAGATAATGTAGTCTTAGGTACACTATGTCTGATAGCCAGTATACTGTACATTAGATAATGTAGTCCTAGGTACACTATATCTGATAGCCACTATACTGTACATTAGATAATGTAGTCCTAGGTACACTATGTCTGATAGCCACTATACTGTACATTAGATAATGTAGTCCTAGATACACTATGTCTGATAGACACTATACTGTACATTAGATAATGTAGTCCTAGATACACTATGTCTGATAGCCACTATACTGTACATTAGATAATGTAGTCCTAGGTACACTATGTCTGATAGCCACTATACTGTACATTACATAATGTAGTCTAGGTACACTATATCTGATAGCCACTATACTGTACATTAGATAATGTAGTCCTAGGTACACTATGTTTGATAGCCACTATACTGTACATTAGATAATGTAGTCTTAGATACACTATGTCTGATAGCCACTATACTGTAGATTAGATAATGTAGTCCTAGGTACACTACGTCTGATTGCCACTATACTGTACATTAGATAATGTAGTCTTAGATACACTATGTCTGATAGCCACTATACTGTACATTATATAATGTAATCCTAGATACACTATGTCTGATAGCCACTATACTGTACATTAGATAATGTAGTCTTAGATACACTATGTCTGATAGCCACTATACTGTAGATTAGATAATGTAGTCCTAGGTACACTACGTCTGATAGCCACTATACTGTACATTAGATAATGTAGTCTTAGATACACTATGTCTGATAGTCACTATACTGTACATTAGATAATGTAGTCCTAGGTACACTATGTCTGATAGCCACTATACTGTAGATTAGATAATGTAGTCCTAGATACACTATGTCTGATAGCCACTATACTGTACATTAGATAATGTAGTCCTAGGTACACTATGTCTGATAGCCACTATACTGTAGATTAGATAATGTAGTCCTAGATACACTATGTCTGATAGCCACTATACTGTACATTAGATAATGTAGTCCTAGATACACCATGTCTGATAGACACTATACTGTGCATTAGCTAATGTAGTCCTAGGTACACTATGTCAGATAGCCACTATACTGTACATTAGCTAATGTAGTCCTAGGTACACTATGTCTGATAGCCACTATACTGTACATTAGATAATGTAGTCCTAGGTACACTATGTTTGATAGCCACTATACTGTACATTATATAATGGAGTCCTAGGTACACTATGTCTGATAGCCACTATACTGTACATTAGATAATGTAGTCCTAGATACACTATGTCTGATAGCCACTATACTGTACATTATATAATGTAGTCCTAGGTACACTATGTCTGATAGCCACTATACTGTACATTAGATAATGTAGTCCTAGGTACACTATGTGTGATAGCCACTATACTGTACATTATATAATGTAGTCCTAGATACACTATGTCTGATAGCTACTATACTGTACATTAGATAATGTAGTTCTAGGTACACTATGTCTGATAGCCAGTATACTGTACATTAGATAATGTAGTCCTACGTACACTATGTCTGATAGCCACTATACTGTACATTATATAATGTAGTCCTAGATACACTATGTCTGATTGTCACTAGTATATACGTAGTTCTCAGGGAGATTCAGCGAGATGTATGACATGGCTTCCCTTTGAAATACATGTAGAACCCATCTTATATTATAATGTGTCTGAGTATTTTATTGATACGTATACCGTTGACATTGTTCTCAGGGAGATTCAGTGCGACAATTCTATGTAACAACGTTTCCACTATAATTACTGGTACAACTTATTATTTTTGCCAGCTGGATGAAATAAAACAATGAGAAATAAAGTGTCTTGTTGAAGGCCTCAACGTACAGGTCACCAGGTCTGGGATTCGAACTCACGAACCATACGTTCATGTTATGCGTGCTATCAACGCCTAAACCCGGTTTTCTCCACACAAAATACACCGGAATGACTTAATCCAGATTAATTCACGAACAAGAATTACAATAAGTCGCTGAGAGTGATCTCCCTTGGCTGACTTTAACATCTTTTCTTCTTCCATTAGAAATTAATTTGTTTCATGTCCGACTGAAAGACTCTGGAGTTTTTACCTGTCTTGGGTTTAATTAATGAGGAATTTTGAGGTATTTATAACAATTATTGGCACTGTCATGGTATTAGCTGTCAGAAGTGAAAGTAGAAGAAGGTGACGTCATTCGTCAACCTTCTCAATCCTTTATTTCCGTATCACTATTCCCTTTATTTATGTTTAGGATTTTATTTATGGGTACCAAATAACCCCGTAATTTTCGAGAGAAACGATAATATACAATCTTATTTAACATGTGCATTAAAAATTACACGAGCTGTTACAATTGTAATTAACGTGTCAGAACTTAAATAAAAATATAGGTGGCCCTCAAAAGGGCCAGTGTTGAAACAAGTCATGGTTATCAAATTAGAAAACAAATTTAAGTTCAACACCGGCCCTTTTAAGGGCCACCTATATTTTCATTTAAGTTCTTACACGTTAATTACAATTGTAACAGCTAGTGTAGTTTTTAATGCACATGTTAAATAAGATTGTATATTATTGTTTCTCGCGAAAATTACGGGGTTATTTGGTCCCCATAAATAAAATCATAATCGTAAATAAACGCGTGATGATACGGAAATAAAGGATTGAGAAGGTTGACGAATGACGTCACCTTCTTTCTGACAGCTAATACCACGACAGTGCCCAATTATTAATTATTTCATTACTGAGATATCATTGGAAGGATTTACTAAAGTTTTTAATTATTAATTATTTTATTAGTAACTTAACAGTTGGAAGATTTTAGGAAGAAGCTATGTAGCCGGTGCCGGTAAAATAGACTCCCAGGCTATGTAGCCGGTAAGAGTGTCAGACACCACGTGTTGCGGCCCTTTATGGTCTGAGTTAAGACAATTTAAAATCTTTTCTAGCATCAAAGATAAATTTAGTCTTCTATTCGTAACGTACGTTACACTTTAGTTACATATACATCTACTGTGTTACATACACACACATCTACTGTGTTATATATACACACATCTATTTTGTTACATACACGCACATCTACTGTGTTACATACACACACATCTACTGTGTTATATATACACGCACATCTACTGTGTTACATACACACACATCTACTGTGTTACATACACACACATCTACTGTGTTATATACACACATCTACTGGGTTACATACACACACATCTACTGGGTTACACACACACACACACACACAATACAAAATAATTATTTCATACACACACATCTATGTAATGATTGAGGAAGGAAGAGGCTGGTGAAACGCTATAGCGATGTGTGTGTGTTGCATACCTTTACGGTTTACCGGCTTCGTAGCCTATTCGAAGATTTTATTATAATTATGAACCTCGTATTTCAATTAATTATGAATAATTTTGAGCTATCTCTCACAGTTGTTAGTTAATTACTAACATAGTAACTTAACATATGGTTGTTATATAGAATTTCGTTGGAAGACTTTAATTTAGATAGGAACCATTTCCATAGAACGAGAACCAGTTTGGGCTGGGTTTCTACCAAAAGGGTTAATGAACAATTTTGAACAATTCACTAAAATTATTAATTATTTGATTACTAGGATAATGTTTGAATACACAATTATATGTGTGTATATATATATATATATATAAACAGTATATATACAGTATATATATAGTACACATATAGTTAACATATGTTGATGCCCTAAGGACAGACACTGGTCTGTTGGAGATGCATGATATGGCAGCGATAATGAGGGACAGAGACCGCTGGAGAGAACTCGTCCATGGATCTCGGGAATTTTACTCGCCTTAGATAGATATAGTACACAAAAGATGTAGTGGGATAATGAGTAGTCTTAAGACAAGTCTGTCCAGATAGCTGAGCTGTAACTTACACTTATTGGGACTGTGTGTTGGCTAGCAGGCCTGTATTTTGGGATCTAGCTGGTCCATTATGAGGGAGGTCTGGTTAGTTGGCAGCACAATGCCTTACTTGTGGTATATGTATGTATAGAAATAAGTTATTGTATATGTATAACTGTCCATCTATATGTATGTACATGTACGTTTAAGTATGTGTTTACATACATATATACATTTTCAGATGTATGCATGTAAGAGTATATATAGCTTTATATATATATATAAACATACATATGAGTGTATATATATATATATATATAAATATATAAACATACATATGAGTGTATATATATATATAAACATACATATGAGTGTATATATATATTCATATATATAAATATATATATATATATAAATATATATATCATCATCATCATCGTTTAACGTCCATATATATATATCATCATCATCATCATCATCATTTTACGTCCGCGTTTTCCCTGCTTGCAAGGGTGAGAGAGGAACTGATTCTGGCTTGATTTCTGCAGCTGGATGCCCTTCCTAACACCAACCTCATTTACAGTGAGTGCTGGGTGCGTTTTTGCTGTGGCACCTCCACAACCACTTTGCAGTGGAATGATAGGGACCCCAGTTCCTATCATCTCATTTCTACAGCTGAGTAAACTGGAGCAATGTGAAATAAAGTGTCTTGCTCAAGGAAACAACACATCACCTGGTTTGAGAATTGAACTCACAACCTTTCGATTTCAACGTCAATGCTCTAACCACTAAGCCATGTGCCTCTATTATATATATATATATGGTCATGTAGGTGCCACGGAAAAAAGCACCCAGCACTCACTGTAAATGAGGTTGGTGTTAGGAAGGGCATCCAACTGTAGAAATCAGCCAGAATCGGTTCCCGTCCCACTCTTGCTAGCAGGGAAAAGTGGACGTAAAATGATGATGATGATGATGATGATATATATAAATATATATATAAATATATATATATATATATATATATAAATATATATATATATATATATATATATATATATATATATATATATATATATATATATATATATATATATATATAATATATACATATATACAATCTATGTATAATGAAACAGTCAGTAAGGTTAGAATTAACAATGAATATTGTGAAGAATTTAGTGTAAAAGTTGGTGATCACCAAGGCTCTGTCCTTAACCCCCTCCTATTTATTATTGCCCTTCAGGCTATAACAGAGGAGTTCAAGACGGGCTGCCCATGGGAACTCTTATATGCAGATGATCTAACGCTCATAGCTGAATCAAAGCCTGAACTAGAGAAGAAATTCCAAACATGGAAGCATGGCCTAGAATCAAAAGGCCTTAAAGTTAACTTGTCTAAGACTAAAGTCCTAGTTTGTAGAAATGAAAATAAGGCACAGGTACCCACAGGGAAATGGCCTTGCTCATTGTGTAGGAAAGGAGAGGGCAGAGATTCAATTTTATGTCCCAAATGCAAAGTATGGGTACATAAAGATGTAGTGGGATCACAGGTAAACTATCTAAGAACGTAGACTTTATATGTGGCCGATGCTCAGGTGACATAGGTAGCAAGTGTCCACAGGATACTAGCCCCTTCTATTGCTCAGATGGTTCCATAGAAATAGTAGACACTTTCCATTACCTGGGTGACGAAATCAGCAGTGGGGGAGGGTACTCAGAAAGTACAGTAGCCAGAGTCAGAACGGGATGGAAAAAGTTCAGAGAGCTTATACCACTATTGGCCACGAAAGGGTTCTCTCTAAAAATGAAAGGCAGATTGTATGATGCCTGCATACGAACAGCAATGCTACATGGCAGTGAGACATGGGCGTTGCGTGCAGAGTGCCTGCGTAGACGGGAAAGGAACGAAGCATGCATGCTCCGTTAGATGTGTAATAGTAATATACGTGAACGGCAAAGCATAAATGAACTAAGTGAGAAATTAGGAATAAGAGGGATCAGATGTTGTTTACACGAGAGAAGACTACGTTGGTATGGTCACATGATGCGCATGAGAGATGACAGTTGTATAAAAAAGTGCGGGGCGATCAATATTGATGGTAGTTACGGAGTAGGCAGACCCAGAAAAACCTGGGACGATTTGATAAATTCCGACCTTACAGACTTGCACCTCTCTAAGACAATGTCACTGGACCAAGATCTTTGGCGCTACCCAGTAATACAGAAGACCTGCCTTGCCTATGTACAAAGGGAAACCTACAGTCAGTAGCCTCCTCTTAACCAAATATACACCCTAATCCACTACCCCTACCCTATCCTCCCACTCCCACCAACACCACCCTCTCTCTATAAAGTTGGTACCACAACATCCAGTCCAAATATATGAGATAATGAGATCGAGATCGTGTAGGTATCACGACAAAACACACAGTCTACGCTGTAATGTGGCCGTGTAGATAACACGGTAAAAAGTTCCAAGTTCCACACTGTAAATGTGGTTGGTGTTAGGAAGGGCATCCAGCCGTAGAAAATCTGCCAGATAGTTCTATATGAGCGAGACACGGTCACCCGACTAACCTTACCTCAAGTGGGACAACTCCCGTCTAACCCATGCTAGCGTGGAAAATGGACGTTAAACGAAGATGATGATGATGATGATGATATATAACATATCTGTAATGTTATTTATATATATAAAACATATCTGTAATGTTATTTATATATATATATACAACATATTTGTAATGTTATTTATATATATATATAAAATATATCTGTAATGTTATTTATATATATATATATATAAAACATATTTCTAATGTTATTTATATATATATATATATATATATAAAACATATTTCTAATGTTATATATATATCATCATCATCATCATCATCGTTTAACGTCCGTGTTCCACGCTTGCATGGGTTTGGACGGGGGTTTTCCCACTTGAGGCAAGAGTGATTGTCTTGCTCGCATAGGACTGTCTGGCAGGTTTTCTACAGTTGGATGCCCTTCCTAACACCAACCACATTTACAGTGTGGGTCTGGGAGGTTTTTACCATGTTGCCTACACGGCCACATTACAGCATGGACTGTGTGTTTTTTTGTTGTGACACCTACACGATCTCATTTGTTTCGGCCTGGATGTTGTGGCACCAACATAACTTTACATTGAAAGGGGCGGTGTGGATGGGGTGGGGGGGTGGTACGGGGGTGTATTTTGTTAGAGATGCCTACTGACTGTAGTAGGTTTTACTTTGTATTTAGGTAAGGCGGGTCTTCTCTATTACTGAGTACCGCCAAAGGTCTCGGTCCAGTGACATTGTCTTGGAGAGGTGTAAGTGTGTGAGGTCGGAGTTTATCAGCTCGTCCCAGGATTTTCTAGGTCTGCCTATTCCGTGGCTACCGTCTATCTTTATTGCCCTGCACTTTGTTATACAGCTATCGACTTTCATGCGCATCACGTGTCCGTACCAACGAAGCCTTCTCTCGAGTAAACAACATCTGATCCCTCTTATTTCTAATTTTTTCCTTAGTTCGTTTATGCTTTGCCGTTCACGTATATTACTATTACACATCCAGCGGAGCATGCAAGCTTCGTTCCTCTCTAGTCTGCGTATATCCTCTGCGCACAATGCCCAGGTCTCACTGCCATGCAACATTGCTGTTCGTATGCAAGCATCATACAACCTGCCTTTCATTTTTAGGGAGAACCCTTTAGCGGCTAATAGTGGTATAAGCTCTCTGAACTTTTTCCATCCAGTTCTGACTCTAGCTACTGTGCTTTCAGAGCACCCTCCCCCACTGCTGATTTTGTCACCCAGGTAACGGAAGCTGTCCACTATTTCTATAGAGCCCTCTGCGCAATTGAAAGAGTTAGTATTTAGTGGGCACTTGCTGCTACTTATTGCACCAGAGCACCGCCTACATGTAAAATCTAAGTTCTTAGTTAGCTTACCTGTGATCCCACTACATCTTTTATGCACCCATACTTTGCATTTGGGACATAAAATGGAGTTTCTACCTACGCCTTTCCTACACACTGAGCATGGCCGTTTCCCGGAAGGGACCGCCGCCTTATTTTCTTTCCTACAAACTAGAACTTTAGTCTTAGCCAGGTTAATTTTAAGTCCTTTTGACTCTAGGCCGTGCTTCCATGTTTGGAATTTCTTCTCTAGCTCGGCCATTGATTCAGCTATGAGTGTCAGGTCGTCTGCGTATAGGAGTTCCCATGGGCAGCCTGTCTTGAACTCCTCTGTTATAGCCTGAAGGGCAATAATAAATAGTAGGGGGCTGAGAACAGAGCCCTGATGGACACCAACTTTTACGCTAAACTCTTCACTATATTCGTTGTTAATTCTAACCTTGCTGACTGTTTCTTTATACATGGCTTGTATAGCTCTCACAAGCCATTCATCAACACCTAGTTTTCTAAGAGCCCACCAGATAATGGAGCGGGGGACTCTGTCGAAGGCTTTCTCCAAGTCAACAAAAGCTAAGTAGAGGGGTTTACTTTTGTATGTATATATATATATATATATGTATGTATATATATATATATATATGTATGTATATATATATATATGTATATATATATATATGTATGTATATATATATATATATATGTATGTATATATATATATATGTATGTATATATATATATATATATGTATGTATATATATATATATGTATGTATATATATATATGTATGTATATATATATATATGTATGTATCACCATCACCATCACCAGCGACCTGGCCTTAAGAACAACTTTAATAATAATTTTTCTGCTTTTGGCACGGATCCAGCGACTGGCCAGCGCATCACTGGTACTCTCTTTTGTTGACTCCGTGGAGAGCCATAACTCTATGCTGTAAAGCAATTATAGTAATACTGGACTGTAATACGATCGGCTTCAACTATACAAACTCTTGAAAGTCAACAGTTGACATAATCTGGTAATCTTGTATCAGTAATGACGGTAATATATATATATATATGTGTGTGTGTAAGTGAGTAGAGTAGCGTGTGTGTGTGTTTGTTGTGTGTGTGAGTGTTGCTGTGTGCACGCATATGTATGCGTGTGTGTGTATGTCGTACGTATAAGTGTCAATAAGTAATTTTTTTTTTTTTTTTTTTTGCGCGGGGACATAGAAATAATCGGGCTGGATGCCCGATCGCGCAGTTAAACCACTGGGAGTGAAGAACCCCTAGCCCATGTCAGGGTATTCTTCTAGGAGAAGGCATCTCAGGAAACTGGGTTAACTCCGATATAAAACCTGCGGCTCAGTAGTTACCGATGATGTTGATCTTTTCTTCTTTTCGGGTTATAGCTACTGTCGCTCAGAGAGTGGGATTGGTTCAGTGCACAGTCTTTCCTCACTTTAAAAATATTCGTCACGCACAGGCATTGCACGAGTGCATTAATAATTATTAATAGTGTAGTATTATTATTATTATTATTATTATTATTACTATTATTATTACTTTTTTTTTTTTTTTTTTTTTTTTTTTTTTTTTTTTTCCCAATTCAATGATGTTCCAGAACAATGTAAACGAGATAATTGCCAATTTGGGTTCTGGAACAAAAAAGATCATTGGCAATAAGGGCAGGGGCCCCAAGTTATCACAACCTGGGCCCGCCCGTCATCGTGCCATTGTAATAGAGCCAAACAGGGCATTTAGTCTTGGCTGCTGGAACGTACGGACGCTGCTTGACAGGGATTCTTTGGAGCGTCCTGAACGAAGGACCGCTCTTGTTGCGAAGGAGCTTCGACGTTACGATCTTGACATCGTGGCTTTGTCTGAGACGAGGTTAGCTGGAGATGGTCATCTTACGGAATTTTGTGGAGAATATACATTCTTCTGGAAAGGAAGAGATGAAGGAACCAGAAGAGAGGCTGGGGTAGGATTTGCTGTTAAGACTGTACTGGTGAATAAATTGGAAGAATTCCCAGTGGGGATTAGTGAGCGTCTTATGTCCATGAGAGTTCCGCTGGACAAGGGAAGATATGCTACCCTGGTGAGTGTGTATGCTCCAACTATGAATTCTGTCGATGAAGAAAAACTGTCCTTTTACCATGCCTTGAAAGGTGTTTTAAGAAATATCCCTCAGGCAGACAAAGTCATCGTGCTTGGTGACTTTAATGCTAGAGTGGGTAGGGATTTTAACACATGGAATGTAATCGGAAGGCATGGGGTGGGAAAGTGTAACAGCAATGGTATGCTCTTGCTGCAGATGTGTGAGGAGCTGGATCTGTGTGTTACCAACACCATGTTCCAACAAAAGAACAAATTCAAGACCACATGGATGCATCCTGCATCTAAGGAATGGCATCTTTTGGACTACGTCCTAGTCAGGATGCGTGACAGACAGGATGTGCGGTGTGTTCGTGTTCTTCGTGGAGCTGAGTGCTGGACGGACCACCGCCTGGTACGCGCAAAAGTGAATCTAATCACCAAACGTAAAATCCGGGCTCCTGGTGTTGCCCTGCCCAAAAGATTGAATGCTGCTCGTCTTAAGGATAAAAATGTGAAGAGGACATTGGAAGAAGAGATGCAGGCTGCAGATCTTGGTGAGGATTGGCCGACCCTTAAAAAGTCGGTTTATGATGTAGGCAGACGTGTTCTGGGATTGGTGCAGAGAAAACATCAGGACTGGTTTAATGAGAAAGATGTGCATATAGATGACTTGTTGGCTGATAAGAGGCGCGCTCTGTCACGCTACTTGACGGCAAGACCACAGGAGAGGAATACGTTGCATGAGGAGCTCAGGGATGTAAAATCACGTGTTAGGCGGAGTCTTTCTCAGATGAAGGATCAGTGGTGGAGTGAGAAGGCTGGTGAGATACAAACTGCGTCTGATTGCAATAACACAAAGCTGTTGTACAGTCTCTTGCGTGAGGTTTATGGACCGTCTTCTTCTCTGGTGACACCGATTCGCAGCAGGGATGGCAAAGAACTTCTTCGTGACTCGCAGGGAATTCTACGAAGGTGGCGGGAGCACTTTGATGATCTTTTGAATCAGCCGTCTGTCGTCAGTGAAGATTTCCTCAATCTCATTCCGGAAAGTCCTGTGAAAGTAGCTCTCGCAGAGCCTCCGACACTTGTGGAGGTTGCAGTGGCTATTTCGAAGCTGAACAGTGGAAGATCTCCAGGTATGGATGGCATACATGCTGAGCTCCTACAATATGGTGGTGAGAGACTCCTGCAACATCTTCACTCTCTGTTTGGAGGGATATGGGCTAATGAATCCGTGCCTGAGGACTGGAGAGATGCAGTAATGGTGGTCTTGTACAAGGGAAAGGGTAACAGGAATGATTGTGGGAACTACAGAGGTATATCATTGCTTTCTGTCGTGGGGAAAGTTTTATGTAGGGTGCTTCTGGACCGTCTGCTGACACACATTGCAGATTGTGTCCTTCCTGAAAGTCAATCTGGTTTTCGTGTTGGACGCGGCACTACTGATATGATCTTCTCAGCTGGACAGCTCCAGGAGAAGTGCATTGAACAGGGCTTGGATCTGTATCAGGTTTTTGTCGATCTGACAAAGGCTTTCGATACTGTCAACAGAGATGCATTATGGAAGGTTCTCCAGAAACTTGGTTGCCCTGATAAGTTCCTTGCTTTAGTTAGGTCTTTCCATGACGACATGAAGGCTTGGGTTAATGTCGGAGGTAACATGTCGGAGCCTATCTCAGTAAAAAATGGAGTGAAACAGGGGGATATTCCAGCACCGACCCTGTTTGCCATATACTTTGCAATGGTTT
>OZ024757.1:7345998-7355998 GCA_964016885.1 Eledone cirrhosa | reverse complement strand
AATTCTATCGAGACTACTCTAATCTCTCTCTTTAGAGATACCCACCACCTGCTATTGACGATCGCTCCAGTCAACCGTTCCTTAACTAACGTACTAATCCGATTCCTGTAGGCTCTACTTGCCGGCAAGGACAAGTTGAGCTTCCAGTAACCGGGGCCCTGTCTATGAGTTCTGTCAAGGTTGACCATGCAGGTCACTAATTTGTGGTCTGAATAGCCAACCATGCGCATTTTTGGACAACTTAAAAAGTCCTTATCCTTAATTCTAACTAAGAACCTATCTAGGTACGACCTAGATGATCCGCTACGATTTGCCCAAGTCCAGGTTGGCGCAGTCGGAAAATCTAGTCGATATCTATCGGCCAGGTCAAATCGACCGATTAACCCTTTGAGGCTATTACACCCCTCTCTATCGGGGCAGGCCCCTACGTAGTCCCAGCGTCCATCTAGGATACCATTCCAGTCCCCCACAAATAGCAAGGAGCGGGACGTCCCTAGAAAAGTCTCCAGACGATGGAAGAAGTCCGGCCGCATTGACCCGAAAGGGCCGTAGGCGGCTACCAACCTAAACGCTCCGCCTTTACCACTGCCAAGGTCCAGAACCACTAGTCGACCCTCCGGGTCCAAATGTACCATCTGTGTTGCGAGACCCAGATGTTTTTGCAGCAGAACGACAACTCCACCCCCACCTCCGGGCTGACAGAGAGATGCGTGCATCTCAAAGTCATCAAAGGTGGGGGCCAGCTGTCGCACGTTGCTGATCCGGGCCTCGCAAATAACCATCACATCTATACGTTGTGACCTGAGGTCATTTAGAAGCATTGCTTGCTTCCAAGTTGAGCCCAGGCCACGCGCATTTAAACAGCCTACTCTTAGCATAGCCATGTTGGTGGTGAAGAGAAAAGGCACTTACCTCTCTGCGTCCCGGGTATCGGGCTGCACAATTTCCATTAGGGTGGGGGGTGGGTTGTTGGGTGGGGGGTGGGTTGTTGGGTGGGGGGGTGGTTTGTGGAAGTGTGGGGGCATCAGTGTGTTGTGTGGTTGGGGAGCTTGGAGTTGTGTGGGTGTTTGGGGAGGGGGTGGGATAGTTTTTTAGAAGGACGTGGTTAATGGGCCCAACGCAGGGGGGACCCACGTCCTCTTTAAAATTGTTTTTTAAAGTTTTATAGGTGTCCTGTGGGGCCTTAATCATTTTGAGGTGGGGGAAATCCCCTGCCTGGGTGAAGTTAGGCCCTTGTGTTTTTATTAGATTGTTGTTGTACACAATGTTTAACAGTTTTTTGTTTCTTGTATTTATGTATGTGTATGCATGTTTTTGTTTTTGTGTGGTGTTTTTTGTTTGCTGTTGTTGTGAGCTCTTTTGTGTTGGTGTCAGTGTTATGTTTTGGGGAGGGTTTTTTTTCATTTGTGTGTCTGAGGTGTGTTTTCTTTTTTTTCTTTTGATTGTGTGGAAGTGCTCCTCCTCGTCTGACGACGAACTAGGGTCATCTTCCGCGTTGGAGGGGAGGGTTGTGTTTGCGGTATGGGTGTTTTGGAAATTGTTTTTGTTTTTTGAGTGGAGTTGATGGGTTGGACATTGTTTTGTTTTGGTTTGAGCTGTGGTGGTTGTTTTTGTAGTGGTAGTTGTGGTGATTGTGTTGGTTGTGCAGTTGTTGGTGGTGTAGGCAGGATTGGGGTTTTCTTATTAAGTTGGGGACAGACAGCCCTCAGGTGACCTCTGGTTCCGCAGAGGTAACACGAGGGCCGTCTACCCTCAATATATTTAATATAGACATGGCTTCTACAGGACTAGACTTGATTCATTCGGGAGAAATCATCAGGAAGCTTCCTGATTAGAAGCCATTTCTATATTAAATATTCATACTCTGCTATGTATTGAGTACCGTACTTACTGTGGTTACCCCAGATTGAACCTGGGATAAACATATATATATGTGTGTGTGTGAGATGAGACAAACATACATATATATATGTGTGTGTGTGTGAGATCCCAAGTGAAATCGGGATAACCACAGCATATAAGGCACTCAATACATATATATATATAAATACACACACATATACGTAAAATGTGGAAAGTAATATAAGACTAAACAATGTAAAATAGACTAAAAAGTAAGTTACCTGGTAATCTTTGTCTTGTTTTTTGTTGTTGTTGCTGTTGTGTTGGTTTTCTGCTGGCATGTGTAGTGTGTATATTGATATTATACACAAATATACATACATGTAGATATGATATCTCAAATAAAATTGTAATTGACAATATCCACAGAAATTGAAGAGAGTGTGTTACACTTTCTTCTGTAATCAGTAAAGTAATCCATGATACATTTAAAAAAAATGATATTATATATAAACTGCATCATGGTGAAATTTAGTGATGGAAATATAAGCAATGTGATATAGCGTCCATTATATCTTAGCCGGAAGTATTGATATTTGAAAATATTAAAAGAAGTGAATCTTGAAATAAGCAGGAAAAGATAATGATGGAAACAAGTTTACCTCTGTTATTTCGAACTTTTGATATGCCCAGTCCCGAAGTATGATGTTTTCTATGACAAAAATTGCATTATATTTTGACTCACCCTTGTCATTTCATCATCATCATCATCATCATTTCATTTTACATCCGCTTTTTCCCTGCTTGCAAGGGTGGGACAGTAACTGATTTTGGCTTGATTTCTACAGCTGGATGCCCTTCCTAACACCAACCTCATTTACAGTGAGTGCTGTATGTATATATATATCCTCATCCTCATCATCTTCGTTTAACGTCCATTTTCCACGCTAGCATGGGTTAGACAGGAGTTGTCCCACTTGAGGGAAGGTTGGTCGGGTGACCATGTCTCGCTCATATAGGACTATCTGGCAGGTTTTCTACGGCTGGATGCCCTTCCTAAGACCAACCACATTTACAGTGTGGAACTGGGAACTTTTTACCGTGTTACCTACACGACCACATTACAGCGTGGACTGTATATATATATATATATATATATATATATATATATATATATATATATTGGAACATGTGTGAGATCCTTGGTACTGTTAGGTTTATTTGAAGAAAAGGAAAAGAATGACTTCACATGTAGTGTTAAAAAATATTTGATTTAATTTTATAATATTATAATAATATGAGTTGGTTCTTTGTTAACTTCGGTGGGAAGAATTTTATAGATTCCTGGTTAACTTGGGTGTATATATATATACACACACATACATATATATGTATATATATATACACATATATATATATCTTATACACACATACACACTGAACATACATATATATTATACATATCTTGTACATACATATATATATATATCACATACACACATACATATATTTTATATGCATACATATATATATATAAACTCCTATACATACATATACATAAATTTCATACACATACATATATATACACACCACATATACACATATCTATTTTCTACATACATATATATATATATATATATCGTATACACACACCATATATATTTTTTTTTACACATATACCATACATACATTTTATATACACACTATATATATCCTATACATATATATAGACACACATATATATTTTCTACATACATATATATATATATCCTATACACACATATATCATCATCAACATTTAACGTAGATCTTCCATGCTAGCATGGGTTAGATGGTAATTGTCCCACTTGAGGCAAGATTGATCAGGTGACCGTGTCTTGCTCATATAGGACATCGGGAAGGTGGGTCTTCTGTATTACTGTGTGGCGCCAAAATCTCGATCCAGTGACATTGTCTTAGAGAGGTCTAAATATGCAAGGTCAGATCATGTCGTCCCAGGTTTTTCTGGGTCTACCTACTCCGTAACTTCTATCAATTTTGATCGCCCTGCACTTTGTTATACAGCTGTCATCTTTCATGTGCATCACATCACCATACCAACGTAGTCTTCTCTCAAGTAAACAGCATCTGATTCCTCTAATCCTAATTTCTCACTTAGTTTATGTTTTACTGTTCATGTATATTACTATTACACTTCCAATGGAGCATGCATGCTTCGTTCCTTTCCAATCTGTGCAGGTCCTCTGCAGACAATACCCATGTCTCTATAGAACCATCTACATTCTTAGATAGCTTGCCTGTGATCCCACTACATCTTTATGTACCCATAGTTTGCATTTGGGGCATAGAATGGAATTTCTACCTACTCCTTTCCTACACACTGAGCATGGTCATTTCCCTGTGGGCACCTGTGCCCTATTTTCTTTTCTACGTACCAGAACTTTAGTCTTAGATAAGTTATCTTTAAGGTCTTTTGATTCTAGGCCATGCTTCCATGTTTGGAATTTGTTCTCTAGTTCAGCCATAGATTCAGCTATGAGAGTTAGATAATTTGCATATAGAAGTTCCCATGGGCAGCCAGTCTTAAACCCCTCAGTTATAGCCTGAAGGGGAATAACAAACAGGAGGGGGCTATGGACGGAGCTTTGATGAACACTTACTGTTATACTAAATTCTTCAGTTAATATTTATTGTTAATTTTAACCTTGCTGACTGTTCCTTTATGGTCTGAGTTCAAATCCCATCGGGGTTAGCTTTGCCTTTCATCCTTACGTGGTCGATAAAATAAAGTACCAGTAATGCACTGGGGTAATTGCTGGCCTTGTTCCTAAAGTAGAAACAATTATTAAAAAGTGTGAGATAGTAAATAATAACATAGAAAGGTATATATATATATATATATATATATATTGATTCGGTCTGTAAGAAGACAGTAGCTTTTATTAAATATTGGGTTGGTCTGTAACAATCCATCCAACCTATCCAGCACAGAAATACACATGTATGATGGTGATGATGATAATATCAGTTTTATATTCATAATTTATTTTTTTATTATTTAAAACTTATTTTTGAGACTTTACTTACATTTATGTAAAAATAAAAATGTTCCATTATTTCAGATTCCCAATTACCAGTTTCTAATACAAAACCAATGAAATCGACGAAAGTGATTATAAAATACGTAAGTTAAATGTACTATTTTATTAGGTCCATACAATATTATATATACTGTATATACTCATATATTTTGTTGACCTTGAGAAGGCATATGACTACGTTCCTTGGCCACCTGCTGTGGTAGGCTGTACAGGAGTATGTGATTGATAGTCAACTTCTTGCTGCCCTGATGTCTCTATATCAATGCCTGAGTATCTATGTTGGGATAAATGGTGTTAAATAGAAACCATTCAATATGGGAGTTGGACTCCACCAAGGGTGTATACTGTCAACTCTCCTGTTTGTTATTTACATGAACAGGATTGATATACGCAGCTGGGTTGGAAGTGGTATCATGTCTGGCGGCTGTAAAATCACTTGGCTGGAATTTGATGATGACATGGTGTTATTTAACTCGACAGAAGATGATATTTGACTTGCACTTGATAGGTTTGTTGCCGAGTGCTGCATGGCTGGAATGAAAATCAGTACTGTGAAAACTGAGACACTTGTCCTCTCATGGAAGCCAGTGCAGTGTACTCTACATGTGAATGGAGTTCCACTGAAGCAGGTAGAGAAGTTCAAGTATCTTGGGGCCATGTTCACGAGTGATGGTAGGCAAGAGGCTAAATTAAGTGTAAGAATTACAAAGACTGGTACAGTAATATGCCAGCTTCATTAATCAGAAGGTAGGAAGGAGTAAAAGCCAAACTCACTGTTTCAATTCGACATTCATGCCAACCCTTACCTAGGGTCATGAATCTTGGATAATGAGCCCAAAAATATAATCGTGAATGAGGTTCCTGCGAAGCGTCTTTGTAGTATTGTTACTCGATAGAGTGTGTAGCTCAGAGATCAGAAAGTCACTCCGAGTAGAGCTGCTACTTCTCTGAATTGAGAGATCACAGCTCCGATACTATAGGCATGGGGCTAGAATGGGATACTTCCGAAGGGTCTTTTGAATAACGTTACTCGATAAAGTGCATAGCTTAGAGATCAGTCATTGCAGGTAGAGCAACTACTTCTCTGAATTGAGAGATGACAGCGCCAATACTCTGGGCATGAGGTTAGAATGTCTCAGGAAAGAATCGCTGGACAGATGTTATGGGTAAAACAACCAGCAAAAGACCCAGGGGTAGATCCCGAACAAGACGTGCTTGGGCATGCAGCTGGATCAGTTGGAGATGGTTGCTTCTGACAGGACCCACTGGAAGGAGAGTTTGAGGACTCTACACCCTGACCCTATCAGGAATAAGTTGGCAAAGAAGAAAACAGATGAAATGGTAAAAAAGCATTACGTAATGGAGTTGTGTAACAAAAACTATATTCTAAAAGACACTTAAAACATTTTAAAGATTAAAATACTAAAACTTCATAAATATATTTTATACTCATGAGAATTTCAAAGCCACACCACCTAAACTTGTGTTGATTAGCTGCCTTGGCTTACAAATGGGGTTTATAATATATATATTCTTCTTTGCTGATATATTCCTGGGAGGAGGGCAGTGGGGGAATATTTCTCAAGTACTCCTTCCAATGGGTCCTGTCAGAAGCAACTGTCTCCAACTGATCCAGCTGAATGCCCAAGTGAAACCAGCCAAGCTCATGGATGTTATCCAACCATCTTGCTCAGGGTCTACCCCAGGTACTCCTGATGGTTGGCTTTGCTCATAAAATCTTTTCAACAATTCTTTCCTGAGACATTCTAACCTCATGTCTGTAGTATCAGAGTTGAGATCTCTCAATTCGGAGAAGTAGCGGCTCTACCTGGAGTGACTCTCTGATCTCCGAGTTACTCATTCTATTGAGTAACATTGCTCCAAAGACCCTTCAAAGGAACCCCATTTCAGCCAATAGTATATGCAATCATATTCTTTCGATCATTAAACAAGATTCATGACGATAGTTAAGGGTTGGCACCTAAACAAATTGAAAATATCGAGTTCAGCTTTCACACATACCTCCTTTCTTCTAATGACCGAATGCTGAAGCATTCGGTGTAACTCCATTCACTTGTGGAGTGCACTAAACAGGCTTCCTTGAGAGGATGAGTGTCTCAGTCTTTGCATCACTGATTTTCATTCCTGCCGTGCAGCACTTGGCATCAAATCTGTCAAATGCATGTCAGAGATCACCTTCTCTTGAGTTAAGTAGTACGATGACGTCTGCAAAATCAGCCGACTGATCTTACACTCACCAGTCTTGATACCTCTTCCAACTTGGCTGTGCATGAGCCCATAAATATTTGTTGATCTGAAGTTGGATTCCAGCTTAACCCCAAATATTTCCCATGTCTTAATTTTAGACACCTGTACTGTCGTCTCTGCTGTGACTTTTCATGACTGCTTGTCCTGCAAGTGCAAGAAGGACTTATTTCCAAGCCACCTTCTTTGTTTGAATGGCATGTGTGACCACTTGAGCACCAGGGGGTGCTCCAAGTTGGCAATACTTCTTATATATATTCATTGGCAATACTTATATTCTGTGTAACTACATTTTCTCACTAGGACTTTCTTCATACAATACATGTAATATCATATTTTTCTTTGTTAACATTTAATTTTAGTGATTATTCTCATTGTTGATCATATTTGCCAAATAAACAGCTGGATTTAATATATTTAGAGAAAATGATGTTTTCTTATTAATCCATTTATTTGAAAAACTAATATTTTCACAAAACTAATCAATATTTCTTTTTCCTATATTTCATTTTAGATTTGGTAAATTTATCTGAAAATTTTGAAATTGTGAAGGTGTTTGGAATTACATTCATACACATAACACATATACACACACACACATATATATACATATATATAACCAGTTGTAGAAGTAGAGACAAACAATGGAGGCTGCAGAAATAGTTAGTGTAGAAGACCAAATTATAAGTAGACAGTTACCCCAAGTAGTATATGACAGGGAGGATTTGGTGATTCCACTACAACAGACTATTAGGGAAAATAAATCTAAGGTAAAAGTGTTAACTGAAATCCCCTTTGAGAAAGATATCACAGTACCATACCAAATATTATATACACCTGTTCCTCCAGTAGTAGACACTGTAAAAGTTACTGTAGAAGACCCTGTAGAATATTACTCTCTACCATTAAAATATATTGTACCCTTAAAGGATGGTACTATGAGCTATATCCCACATGTATTAACACTAAAGTACACACCACCAACTGGCTGTTGTCGTATGGTACACTGTAAATCAGTGGTCACTGATATCGATAGGTTTAACCAAAATGTGGTAATTGCCACATTACCATTTGACAATCAAATTCTGTTCTTCTCACCCTCTAGTGTTGCAATAAAAACTCTTGAAGTCGGCTTTCATAAAATTTCATATTATAAAGATAGTAGATTCCTAGGTTTTAAATTATTAGAAAAAAAAATATATATGGTAAATTGGATTGAAAAAACATATACTGAGCAATTTGAGGTGAAACATGAGCCGAGAAGTATAGCCATAGGGCCAGATGATCGTGTTTTAGTAATATTTTATAATTTAACCGTTATAATCTGTTATGATCTGAATGGTCGTAAATTATTTCAATTTCACCTCCATTCTAAGGACATTCCTGCTGACATCACCGTTTTCAGGAATTATTTTTATGTATTTCAAGGGCAGCTTATTTATAAGATCTCCTCAATAGGTGGCATCTCTCAAAAGGATATTGGGATAAGCACTCAATATATTACATTTGACTTAAATAATATGTTTGTATCTGATGTTTCTGGTCAGATATATTGTTTTAAGACAAAAAAGTTTTGGCCAAAGATGTCTTATTATCAAAAGACCCAAACACCCTGTCTGAATGACAAAATTAATATAGAGTACCCTAACAATATATATGAGATTCTACCTATGTCACGATCTTCTGTATTAGTTGTATACAGGGATCTGAAAGCTATACTATACACTTACAGTGGGACAGAATTGTGTAGAGGTAAGGAATTAATATTTAAGTCCAAACCATCTAGATTTTGCAGAATAGACTCCAGCAAATTTCTGGTTCTATTCAATAAAACTAGAACTATACAACATATTACATGTCCTGAACTAAAAGAAGGTAATCTCTATTGTTTAGATAAGAATTACATTCAAATATGTCATGTAGTATTAGATAGGTTTATGGCTTTGACCACTTGTGGAATGAATGAGGTCCATAAATTAAAGATTGAGGAAGACAAGGTAGAATGTGAAATACTAAAATCATTAGAACATGGTGATGTCAGTATAGCTACAACTCCAACTTATTTTGTTATTTTAGATAAGAAATATCGTAAATTAATATTTCATTCTAGTTTAGGTGAAGAAGAACTTTTCGAAACATATTTTGATTTTAACAGCCGTCCCAATCATATCTACTCAGACACTTTTTACTTGTATGTTATCTTCCTACACTCTCTATTATGGCATGTTATGATATTTATGGAGAATATAAATGGAAATTAAAACTTCCGGTAGCTTCTCGCTTCTCTAATGGTATTTGTGAAGGAACTATATATCTATTTGACCATAACCTAGGGAGTATTCTTGTTTACAACTGTGAATCATCCATTTGTCATTTAAAAAAGTTAAATCCTTATATCAGAAATCCAACGATACGACACAAAGAAAAGGATGATAATAAAATTGCGATTGCTGAAACATGTTATCTACCCAACGGACAGTTGGTGGTGTCTGACATAAATAATTCTTGCTTATTATACATTTCTAAGAAAGAAGGAGAAGAAATAAAAGTGCTATCTACATTATATCTGCCATCTGTAGTTACAGATATATGTAGATGGGGTTCTAGTCAATTGGCTGTCACATTACCCCTAGAGAAAGAATTAAGGCTTATTGGAAACCTATCAAAAACAGTTAGAATGATATCATTAAAGCACCCTTATGTACAGATACGGAAGTTTGGTGAGGGTAGAATTGTTGGTTATTGTGACAACAAACCAAACTATATAGACATTGTATCTGTTCAAAAACATA
>OZ024757.1:7163757-7345798 GCA_964016885.1 Eledone cirrhosa | reverse complement strand
CCACCGTTCCAAGGCTTTCAGCATTTCAGCAACTCTTTCCGGTCTTCATATCTTTGATTGCCTTACTTATTATACTACCTTCAACTAACACTGCTGTTCCCTCTATTGGGTCGATGTGGGGGAAACTGTCTTTCTCCCATTTATTCTCCTCATTTAGTAGCCTTTCGTAGTGACACTTCCAAGCTACCTTCTTATCAGCGTCAGTGATGGCAAGTACGCCATCATCATTAAGTACACACTTCTCCCCGAAAATATCACGGTTTTCCTTGACACATTGCCTAGCAATGCTGAACACCTCACGTTTTTGGTCCTTGCGTTGTAGAACATGCTTGAACTTTCTTTCCTCTGCTTCCCTTCTTGCGAAGTACACTTGTCTCCTAGCTTCCCTCCTGGCCACCAGATAGTGTTCTATACTTCTCCCATCCCGCCATGCTTTCCAAGCCTGCTTTTTGGCCTTAATTGACTCCTCCACCTTACTGTTCCACCACCATGTATCTCTCCTCCTGCCTATAGATCTGCTCCAGATACAGATTTCATCTGCTGCCATCAGCAAGTTTGCTTTCAGGAATTCCCATTGTTCCTCTATATTGTACATATATATGTATATATATATATGAATATAGATGTATATATATATATGTATATATATATGTATGTATATATGATATATATATGTACATGTGTGGACGATATTTGGTCGCAATTTTCAACTGCTAATTTTATGCAAATTTTTTTTACTCCGTTGTCACTCTTGTCCTCATAAAAACAGTGACTATATTTCCATTATTTATTTTCAGAATAATTGATTATGAATAATTTTGAACCTCCAAATTTGTGGCAGAGACACGGAGTTCTTCTTGGAATCTGCGCCGAGAGGACAAATAAGACCAGAAGTTAACTCCCAGAACAACATGTGGCTCGCTGTCTCATCCAAAGACGTGCCCAGAGTCATACATATAAAGTTTCCACCGACAACATTGGTCTTAGGTGTCGTCATGCCACCTGACTGCTTCCCTGAGGGTCTCAAGCTGAACACCGATGGCTACATTCGCGTTCTGAGCGAGGTAGTAAAGCCCTTGATGGACCAGGTAGCTGCAGGTAGGCCGTACGTGTGGCAGCAAGACTCAGCGCCCTGCCATACCAGCCGAAAGATCCAAGCCTGGCTGACAGAGAACTTCGTTGACCTCACCTCCCCTGACATCTGGCCGCCCAGCTAGTCTGATTGCAATCCTCTCGACTTCTTTGTGTGGGGCGCAGTGAAACAAGACACCAACAGATCTAGCTGCAATACGAAAGACGATCTGAAGGCCAGGATCACATGTGCCTTTAGGGGCCTAAGTCAGGGGACAGTGACGAAGGCCTGTAGCCGGTTTCGAGGCCGTCATCAAAGCCAATGGCAGGTTTATCAAGTGAGATTGAAAGAACAAGTCATGAAGACAAACTGACCCAAGTTTGATAAATAAATCTTAAAAAACAAAACTACTGTGTTATTATTTCCTAGACATTAATCTTGCGAATAATTATCGTCCGCACCCTGTATGTATACATATATAATATATGATATATAATATATATATATATGTATATATAAAAAGGGGATGATCTGGAGAGGAGCAATTATAGGGGTATAAAACTGATGGATCGGGTTATGAAAGTGGCAGAAAGGATATTAACACAACTAATTAGAGAAAGGGTCAAACTAGATGAGATGCAGTTTGGTTTTGTGCCTGGGAAGAGTACAACAGATGCCCTCTTCTTGGTAAGACAATTGCAAGAGAGGTTCTTAGAGAAGAATAAGTGACTATACTTAGCCTTTGTTGACCGAGAGAAAGCCTTTGATAGGGACTCCCAATCTGTCATCTGGTGGTCCCTAAGGAAACTAGGTGTTGAGGAATGGCTTGTGAGGACAGTGCAAACTATGTACAGAGGTGTTGTCAGTAAAGTCAGGGTAGGAATGGAGTTTAGTGAGGAATTCCAGATATAAGTAGGAGTACATCAAGGTTCGGTCCTCAGCCTGTTCTCGTTCATTATAGTCCTCCAAGCCATAACAGAGGAGTTTAAGACTGGCTGTCCATGGGAACTTCTCTATGCTGACGATCTGGTTCTTATAGTAGAATCAGTAGAGGAGATAGAGAATAAATTCTGGCTATGGAAACAGCAGTTGGAATCAAGAGAACTGAGGGTGAACCTAGCTAAGACAAAAGTGTTGATGAGTATAAAAGAGGACAAACTCTGATTCCGTCAGGGAAATGGCCATGTTCGATATGCAGAAAAGAACTGGCATAAATTCTATAAAATGCACACAATGCAGATCCTGGGTACACAAGAGATGTAGCGGGATAGCAGGCAAACTAACAGGTAGGGAGAAATATGTATGCAGTAGATGTACAGGGAAATTAGACAGTAGAAGTCGCATTAATAGACACATTTTTCAAATGCAGGAAGGCGCTATAGAAGTGGTGGTT
Source organism: Eledone cirrhosa (assembly GCA_964016885.1). Taxonomy (NCBI): domain Eukaryota; kingdom Metazoa; phylum Mollusca; class Cephalopoda; order Octopoda; family Eledonidae; genus Eledone; species Eledone cirrhosa. Next base: position 7,343,333 of record OZ024757.1, on the reverse strand, counting down.
AGCTTCCGGTACCTAGGAGATCAGATTAGCATGGGATGAGGGTGTTCCGAGGCCATAGTGTCGAGAATAAGGACGGGTTGGAAGAAGTTTAGGGAGCTGCTTCCTCTGCTGACGAAGAAGGGTTTCTCCCTGCGTACGAAAGGCCGGTTCTATGATGCCTGTGTGAGGAGCGTGATGCTGCATGGTAGTGAGACATGGGCAGCAACTGCAGAGGATATGTGACGGCTGGAGAGAAATGAGGCAAGCATGCTCCGTTGGATGTGCAGTGTAAATGTGCGTGAACGACTCAGTATGAATGTGTTGAGAGAGAAACTGTGTCTGAGAGGGATAGAATTTAGTGTACGGGAGAGGAGACTGAGGTGGTATGGATATGTGATGTGCATGGAGGATGACCGATGGGTGAAGAAGTGCCAGGAAATGCCAGTTGAAGGAAGACGTGGTAGAGGTCGACCATGAAAAACATGGGCGGAGGTGGTGAGAACAGACCTCAGATGATTGAAGCTCACGGTAGAGATGACGAAGGACCGTGACGAGAGGAGAGATGCTGTGCTGAATAAGACCCGTCCCACCCTTGCAAGCAGGGAAAAGCGAACGAAAAATGATGATGATGATGATATATATATATATATAATCATCATCACTGTTTTACGTCCGTTCTTGTATGCTAGCATGGGTTAGACGGGTTGTCCTGTTGTGGGCAGTGTCCGGTTGGTTGACCTTGTCTTGCTCATACGGGAACTGATTCTGCCTTGATTTCTACAGCTGGATACCCTTCCTAACACCAACCTTATTTACACTGAGAGCTGGGTACTTTTCTTCCGTGGTGCCTACATGTCCACTTTATAGTATGGGTTGATATATATATAATATATATATATTATATATAACATATATATTTAACATATATATATATATATAATATATATATTTCATATACGAGGAGCAGGAGAAATCATAGAAATGCTAGAGCGAAAGGAAATTGATGTATGCTGTGTGCAAGAGACTAGATGGAGAGGAGAGTCTGCCAGAGTTCTTGTAGGAAAAAGTCGGTGCTACAAATTTTTCTGGGTGGGAAATGACGATGGGATGGGTGGTGTAGGTATACTACTAGCTGACAAGTGGGTAGATAAAGTAATCTCAGTGTACAGGGTAAATGCAAGAATCATTAAACTCAGACTAGTCCTGAATAAAACAATTACCACAATAATATCAGCTTACGCACCCCAATCGGGGCTGCCAGACGAACTTAAGGATAGGTTTTACGAGTCCCTAATGCACACTACTGCTCTAACAGACGACAATGACTTCCTAATCATCGCAGGAGATTTTAACGGACACGTAGGTAAACACTGCGACGGCTTCAATAGAGTACATGGAGGCCATGGGGTTGGCACAAGAAATGAGGAAGGATTCAGACTTCTAGAATTCTGCAACGCCAATGACATGTCGATATGTAACACAAACTTTAAAAAACCCGACAACCACCTGATCACCTATAGATCAGGGGAGCACTCCAGTCAGATAGCTTTTATCTTCATCAGAGGACGTGACAGATGGACGGTCGTAAACACAAAAGCCTTCCCTATTGAGGAATGTACATCCCAACATAGCTTAGTTGTCAGCGACCTCATGGTCAGAACTAGACGAACCTGGAAACAGAGGCCAACCTGGAGAAGAAAGATCTGGAAGCTGAAAGTCCCCTCAACCAGTAACAGATTTAAAGATATTTTACTCAACGCCTACGACAGTAAAGAAGAACAGATAGAGACATTTAATGTAGAAGAGAACTGGGAGTTCCTAAAAAATAATTTACTAGAGGCGACGGATGAGGTCTGTGGCTGGAGTAAGACCTCAAGCAGGAGGAGAATGACTTGGTGGTGGAACAATAAGGTAGATGAAGCAGTTAAGGCCAAGAGACAGGCATGGAAAGAATGGAAGGAGCAGGGTACATTACATAGAGACCAAGAGGGAAGCTAGGCGACAAGTATACTTAGCTAGGATGGAAGCAGAGGATAGAAAATTCAAGCATGTTTTGCAACGTGAGGACCAGAAACAGGAGGTATTCAAGATTGCGAGGCAGTGTGTCAGAGATAGTTGTGATGTCATTGGAGAGAAGTGTATCCGGAATGATAAAGGTGAGCTTGCCCTCACAAGTGCTGAGAAGAAAGATGCATGGAAGAATCATTATGATAGATTACTAAATGAGGAGAATGCATGGGAAGAAGAGACCCTACCCCAAGTAGACCCTATAGAGGGACCAGCAGTACAAGTCAGCAGCAATGTACTAAGTAAGGCAATCGAAGATATGAAGATGGGGAAGGCAACTGGTCCATCGGGTATAGCTGCCGAGATGCTGAAGGCATCTGGGTCTGTAGGTCACACTATAACCACACGTATTGTTAACCAGGTAATACTAAAAGGTGTCATACCAAAAGATTGGTGCAGTAGCATCATTGTCAACTGCTACAAAGGTAAAGGCGATGCACTAGATAGAGGAAACTATAGAGGTATAAAGTTGATGGACCAGGTCATGAAAGTAACAGAAAGAGTTATAGCACAGTTGATTAGGGACCGGGTGGAAATAGACGAGATGCAATTTGGGTTTGTACCAGGAAGAGGCACCACTGATGCCCTCTTCCTTGTGAGGCAATTACAGGAAAAGTACCTAGCTAAAAGTAAGCCACTCTACTTGGCATTTGTCGACCTTGAGAAAGCCTTTGACAGAGTTCCACCTGCTGTAATCTGGTGGGCTCTTAGAAAACTAGGAGTAGATGAATGGCTTGTGAAAGTGGTACAAGCCATGTATAGGGGAGCAGTCAGCAAAGTTAGGATTGGCAATGAGTATAGCGAGGAATTTAGGGTATAGGTTGGGGTCCACCAGGGCTCTGTTCTTAGCCCCCTCCTGTTCATCATATTCCTGCAGGCAATAACGGAGAAGTTTTAGACCGGATGCCCAAGGGAACTCCTGTATGCTGATGACCTGAAACTCATAGCTGAATCTATGGTAGAACTAGAGAATAAATTCCAAACTTGGAAGCAGGGACTAGAAAGAAAGCGTCTCAAAGTCAACATGACAAAAACTAAGGTCCTTGTAAGTAGATGAGAAAACAGAACCCAGATCCCCTCAGGGAAATGGCCTTGCTCAGTATGTAGGAAAGGTGTAGGTAGGAACTCCATTCTCTGCCCCAAATGCAAACAAGGGGTACACAAGAGATGTAGCGGGATCTCAGGAAGCTTAATTAAGAATGTAGGCTTCACATGCAGCAGCTGTGCTGAGACAGCAAGCAGCAAACAGCCACAGGAAACAAGTACCACCAATCTCTGGGAGGGCTCTGTAGAAACAGTAGATAGCTTCTGCTACCTAGGTGACCAAATTAGCAGCGGAGGTGGGTGTCCAGAAAGTACAATAACTAGAGTAAGAACGGGATGGAAGAAGTTTAGGGAACTACTGCCACTGCTAGCTGCAAAAGGCTTCTCCCTCAGAATGAAAGGCAGACTGTATGATGCGTGTATCCGAACAGCAATGTTGCATGGTAGTGAGACCTGGGCGCTGAAGGTGAAAGACTTACGTAGATTAGAGAGAAACGAAGCCTGCATGCTCCGATGGATGTGTAACAGTAATAATAACGACAAAGCATAAATGAATTGAGAGAGAGACTGAGCATAAGAGGAATCAAATGCTGTGTGCAGGAGAGGCGGTTGCACTGGTATGGACATGTGATGCGTATGAAGGATGACAGCTGCATAAAAAGGTACAGAGCACTAGAAGTTGATGGAAACCGCGGAGTGGGGAGACCCAAGATGACCTGGGATGAGGTGATAAAAGCCGACCTTACTCAATTATACCTCTCAAAGTCAATGACACACGACCATGACTTCTGGCGTCACGCAGTAATACAGAGTACCCGACCTCCCATGGGTACAAGCTGAAGCATATAGACAATATGCCCCCTCACCCCCCACTGCAAGGTGGTCGTGGAGGTGCGACGGCAAAAAAGCACCCAGCCCACACTATAAAGTGGACGTGTAGGCGCCACGAAAAGCACCCAGCACTCACTGTAAATGAGGTTGGTGTTAGGAAGGGCATCCAGCTGTAGAAATCAAGCCAAATCAGTTCCTGTATGAGCAATGCATGGTCAGCCAACCAGACACTGCCCACAACAGGACAACCCGTCTAACCCATGCTAGCGTGGAAGAACGGAGGTAAAATGGTGATGATAATGATATAATATATATAACATATATATATAATATAATATATATATTTTATATATATCTGAGACAGACTGAGCATCAGTCAAATGCTGTGTGCAGGAGAGGTGGTTGCGTTGGTATGGACATGTGATGCGTATGAAGGATGACAACTGCATAAAAAGGTGCAGAGCACTAGAAGTCGAAGGAATCCGCGGAGTGGGGAGACCCAAGAAGACCTAGGATGAGGTAATAAAAGCCGACCTTACCCAATTACACCTCTCAGACAATATGCCCCCTCACCGCCCACTGCAAGGTGGTCGTGGAGGCGCCACGGCAAAAAAGCAACCAGCTAACACTGTAAAGTGGATGTGTAGGCGCCACGAAAAAGCACCCAGCACTCACTGTGAATGAGGTTGGTGTTAGGAAGGGCATCCAGCTGTAGAAATCAAGCCAAATCAGTTCCTTTATGAGCAAGGAATGGTCAGCCAACCAGACACTGCCCAGAACAGGACAACCTGTCTAACCCATGCTAACGTGGAAGAACGGACGTAAAACAGTGATGATGATGATGATGATGATATCTAAAATAGAGAATGCCTAAAACTGAAGAACCACCCAACCGATTGTCTTCAAACTTTACACATGTAATATTTATAGTCCTGTGAGTGTTTTGAGGAGAAAAATTTCAAATTTTCAATGCCCTAGGGACCGCATTAGGCGATTTAGCGATCTCCTGGCCATTCTGCTAGTAATATATATATAATATATATGGCTTAGTGGTTAGAGCATTGGGCTTGTAATTAAAAGGTTGTGAGTTCAATTCTCGGACTGGATGATGTGTTATGTCCTTGAGCAAGACACTTTATTTCACGTTGCTCCTTCTACCTGGAGTTGTGACCAATAGATAGTATTAGCAATTGGAAAGACCAATGGAAACATTGTTTCTTCGGCCCAATTTGACGAAAGTCGATCGACTGACGATATATGTATATATATATATTATACATATATATATAATATATATATATATGTGTCACTTGCTGGATCTGCTAGAAGGACCCCGATAATATGAGATGTTCTCCCGGCTGTATCATATACTGCAAATCTATGCAGATGTATACACATAAATATACAGACACAAAGATACACAAGTAATTATACACACATTGAAGTGGTTGATAGCTTCTGTGACTTAATTAGCAGTGGAGGATGACTGTATAACACCTGCCAATAAAATATGATGCTGCATGGTAGTGAAACAAGGGCTGTGACAGCAGAAAAAGTGTAGACTGGAGAGGAATGAAGCAACCATGCTTCATTGGATGTGCCATTTAAGTGTGAGAGAAAGGCAGAGCTTGGACAATGTCAATAAGAAGCTGGGTTTAAGAGGGATCTTAAGAGATGTGTAAGAGAGAAGACTGGATTGGTACGGACATGTGATACATATGGATAATGTCAGCTGGGTGAAGAAGTGCCAGGACATCCCAGTAGAAGGCAGCCATAGTAGAGGTAGACCAAGAAAGACCTGGACAGAGGCTGTGTGAACTGACTTCAAATGACTGACTCTCACAGAGGAGATGACAAAGGAACACGACAAGTTGAAAGATGCCATGTTGAGAAGGACGTGTCCAACCCAAGGAAGCATAGAAAAACAGACATAAAAACAGTGATGATGTTGATGAAGATGACATACATATACACACATACATAATAAATAAATCAAATCCAGATATGCACAGTGGAGGCACATGGCTTAGTGGTTAGAGCATTGGCCTTGTATTCGAAATGTTGTGAGTTCAATTCTCAGACTGTGTGATGTGTTGTTTCCTTGAGCAAGACACTTTATTTCACATTGCTCCAGTTTACTCAGCTGTAGAAATGAGATGATAGGGACTGGGGTTCATATCATTCCACTGCAAAGTGGTCGTGGAGGTGCCACGGCAAAAAAGCACCCAGCACTCTCTGTAAATGAGGTTGGTGTTAGGAAGGGCATCCAGCTGTAGAAATCAAGCCAGAATCAGTTCAGTCCCACCCTTGCAAGCAGGGAAAAGCGGACGTTAAATGATGATGATGATGATGATATGCACATACTTATATACAAACATATACATGGACACAAATTTCTAACACATACATTCACATATATATACCGTATGTCAATTCTGAACAATACAGTTTAGTCAGCACAAGTCTTGGTTACAACTTCTTAATGAAAGGAGAATAATTTCTTAGTAAAACAGTTTTATTTAAGATATTAACAACACTGGTGAGTGACATGGTTTTTATCTTGTCTGATTGTGTTTGTGTTGCATCAAGTAACCTTTACAAGAGAATTATTTATCACAGACATCACAGTGATATGGTTCCTCTCTTGTATGTGTTAGTGTGTAGTGAAGCCACAACATTTAGAGAATTATTTAGCACAGACACCACAGTGATATCGTTCCTCTCCTGTATATGTTAGTGTGTAGGGAAGCCACAACATTTAGAGAAGGATTTATCACAGACATCACAGGCATATGGTTCCTCTCCTGTATGTTAGTGTGTAGGGAAGCCACAACATTTAGATAATAATTTACCAGACATCACAGCGATATGGTTCCTCTCTTGTATGTTAGTGTGTAGTGAAGCCACAACTTATAGAGAAGGATTTACCACAGACATCACAGTGATATAGTTCCTCTCCTGTATGTTAGTGTTTGGTGAAACCAAAATTAGAAAATGATTTACATGGACTGAGGTGGTAAGGGCAGACCTCTGAAGCTCACGGTGGAGATGACAAAGGACCGTGACAAGTGGAGTGATACTGTGTTGAATAGGACCCATCCCACCCTTGCAAGCAGGGAAAAGCGGACGTAAAATGATGATGATGATGATATGGTTTCCCTCATCTATGCATATATTTAGTTAAATGGCTCCATTAAAAGATATATTTTCCAAACATATCAAAGTGATATGGCTTCCCACCTGTATATGTTTGTGTGAAGTTAATGTAGCATAGAAAGAGAATGATTTACCACAGATATTACACTGATATATATTTGTATTCTCATTAATTCACAATTTTTAGAGGATTTATCACTGATGTCAATGCATTAAGATTTCTCTGCATGTATGAGTTTGTGAGTAGTTAGGCTACTTTTTCCAGAGAATGATATACCACAGATATCACAGTGATATGGCTTGTCTCCTGTATGGGTACGTTTGTGGCTAGTTAAGGTACTACTTTGAGAGAATGATTTACCACAGATATCACAGTGATATGGCTTGACCCCTGTATGTATACGTTTGTGGCTAGTTAAGTTACCACTTACAGAGAATGATTTACCACAAATATCACATTGATATGGCTTGTCTCCTGTATGTATACGCTTGTGTCTATTTAAATGACCACTTACAGAGAATGATTTACCACAGATATCACAGTTATATGGCTTGTCTCCTGTATGGGTACGTATATGGCCCGTTAAGTTACTACTTTGAGAGAATGATTTACCACAGATATCACAGTGGTATGGCTTGTCTCCTGTATGTATACGTTTGTGGTTAGTTAAGATACCACTACCAGAGAAAGATTTACCACAGATATCACAGTGATATGGCTTGTCTGCTGTATGTATACGTTTGTGGGAAGTTAAGTGACTACTTCGAGAGAATGATTTACCACAGATATCACAGTGGTATGGCTTGTCACCTGTATGGGTATGTTTGTGTCTAGTTAAGGTACTACAATCAGAGAATGATTTACCACAGATATCACAGTGGTATGGCTTGTCTCCTGTATGTATACGTTTGTGGCTAGTTAAGTAACTACTCTCAGTGAATGATTTACCACAGATATCACAGTGATATGGCTTGTCTACTGTATGTATATGTTTGTGTCTGGTTAAGTGACTACTTTGAGAGAAATATTTACCACAGATGTCACAGTGGTATGGCTTGTCTCCTGTATGGGTACGTAAGTGTTTAGTTAATGCATCACTTCGAGGGAATGTTTTACCACAGATATCACAGTGATATGGCTTCTCACCTGTATGTAAATGGTTGTGAGTAGTTAAGGTACTACTTTTAGTGAATGATTTACCACAGATCTCACAGCGATATGGCTTCTCATCTGTAGGTAAATGGTTGTGACTAGTTAGGCTACTTTTCCCAGAGAATGATTTAGCACAGATATTACAGTGATATGGTTTGTCTCCTGTATGTATAACTTTGTGAGTAGTTAAGGTACTACGTATATTGAATGATTTACCACAGATATTGCAGTGATATGGTTTCTCTTCTCCAACCTTTGTCATCTCACCAGGAATACTAAACATTTTCGATTGTATTTCGCATTTAACCTTTTCACTCAATTTATTTCCTATAATAATTTTATCTCCAACAGAATATACTTGTAATACTTTTTAGATTATATTCCTAAAAAATATATCTTCTATATTTCCCGCAACTGTGATTTCAGTTAATAGTCTTCAAATGATGATAAATGGAGGTGATGTATCCGAGATTGAAAATAATAATTTATCCCAATGTCATCTGGTATTCTGAAATAAGATAGAAACAGTATGAGATAATACAGAATACTTAAGAAGCAGAGATAGATTTAACAGTGGAAATTTTATACTTCTATTTTGGTAAACTGTAGATATCAACTTTCCTGTCCAGAGTAATTCTCTCCAATGCAAACAGTTGTATTCCAGCATGTTCTATAAATGTTATCCTTCTATCTCTAGAGAAGTCTGCTCTATGGCAGTTTAGTGAAAAATTCATTCTGATAGGACTCTCTAACATAGCTATTATCTCCTCTGCTGGTGACATGACAACACCAGTTTAACTTCCATCTTTTTATTAGTAGGAGTCAATTGTTCCTCTACATCTTTTTCTTACTTCTTTTCTATCTTCCTCTGGGAGAAATCAGCTGTGTTTAGACCAGGAGTTATGAGTCTATATGAATCCATACAATATCAGATTTCACTTGAAGTTTGATTCAGATCTCAATTGTGTTCAGACGAGAGAGGTGATGGGCTCCATCAGGTTTTTAAATATGCCTGAGAAATACTGTATGTCACTTAGAGTACCCCTACGACTCCACTAGTGTTTCATTTGTTGAGGACTAGATCTGGGTTAGCCAGCCAATTATCAATAGAAGGGAAAACAGAGCCCTGATCCCCTCAGAAAAATCGCCTTGCTCTGTGTGCTAGAAAGGTGTAGGTAGAAATTCCATTCTCTGTCCAAAATACAAACAATGGGTACACAAGAGATGTAGTGGGATCTCAGGTAAGTTAGCTAAGAATATAGGTTTTACATGTGGCCATTGCACAGGAGCAGTAAGCAGCAAACATTCACAGGAAGCAACGATTGACTCTCGTCAAATTGGACCGAGGAAAGAATGTTTCCATTGGTCTTTCCAATTGCTAATACTATCTGTCAGTCACAACTCCAGGTAGAAGGAGCAATGTGAAATAAAATGTCTTGCTCAAGGATATAACGCATCACCCGGTCAGTGAATCGAACTCACAACCTCACGATTGCGAATCCAATTCTCTAACCACTCAGCCACACGCCTTCACAGGAAACAAGCCCTAACAAACTGTTGGAGGGTCACATAGAAGAGCTAGACAGCTTCTGTTACCTGGGTGATGATATCATCAGTAGAGGTGGGTGTTCTGAAAGTAGAGCAGCCTGAGTGAACATGGAATGGAAAAGGTTCAGGATGCTACTACCATGGCAACTTACTAAAGGCTTTTTCCTCAAAACAAAGGGCAGGTTGAATAATGCGTGTATATAAACAGTTTAACACACACACATATATATATATATATATTTCGTTTCTGAATTTGTTTAGCAAGATTCTTTATCTGAAATTGTGTGTTGAAACCGATATTGTTATACTTTGGGAGGGTCATGTTGCCAATAAGAAACACACGCACCAGTTGCTTTCACTTCAATTTATTATATATTTATAAATTTATAAATTTACAAATCTACAAACTTATAAGTTTCTGGTTGGTTGGTTGGTTCCACAACCAGATAGTTGTTTATATATAGTCATAGTCCTTTCGTCACACACTCTGTGACCTCTTCAGTGACTGGGGATTCCTTTCTTTGTTTCTGTGCCTTTCCTTTCTTCTGTCCTACGCTATTTTGTTTCTGTGTGTTGTGTGCCCAGTTTGCGCATGCGCCACATCCGGGTGTCTGTGTGTGTTTGTGTTCATTTATCTATTTGTTTATTTATTTATTGTTGGTTGGTTGTTTGTTCTATGTGTGTGTGTGTTTTCATTTTGTCCTTAATTGTAAGTTGTGATGATGCTGTTCCACTCATATTTTCTATTTAATTTTGGTTGTAATTCTTTTATGCTTACTGCCTCTGTAATTTGCCTAAACATTGCATCTTTTCTGTGTGTGGATTCTATTTTTATTTCTATGTTCTCTAATTTACCCTTGTGTTCTATCTTAGCATGTTGGTAGAGTACAGATGATTCTTTATTATCTTGAAGGTCTCGCCAGTGTTCATTTATCCGTTCCCCTATACTACGAGCTGTCTCACCTATGTACACTATATTTTTGTTTCTACATTGTCCTTCAGTACATCTTATGCTATACACTACATTTCTAGTTTTACAGTTAATATGGGGGCTTATTTTACAGGTTATACATTTCTTATCTATGCATGAGGGTCTTTGGAACGGGTATGTCTTGCTAATAAGTGTTTTTACGGAGGTACCTGGTCTTTCTACTATCTTAATATTGAGTTTATGTTTATTTAGGGCCCTTCTAAATTTGTAGGCTAGTTCGCCTCTAGGGGTTGTATTGATGAACATTACACTCTGGTATTTATTGCTATCATACCATGAGTTTATTCTATTGGCCTTGTTCCTAGTTCTTTCCATTCTATTCCAAAATTTGCTCCTATACAAGGGGCAGGTCCCATTTATGTCATTATTTACCATTTTTTCCAATTTATAAATTTATAAATATATTTATAAATATATTTATAAATATATTTATAAATAAATTTATAAATATATATTTATAAATATATTTATAAATAAATTTATAAATATATAATAAATTGAAGTGAAAGCAACTGGTGCGTGTGTTTCTTATTGGCAACATGACCCTCCCAAAGTATAACAATATATATATATATATTTAAGAGGGTGTTAAAGTTTGCTTGAAGCATTGTGAAATGTGTAAAATACGTAATTTAGAAAGCCACAACAATGCAGAGGGAAATCTCGAGGTAGGAAGTGAATGATAGATAGGAGAATAGGATAAAGTGAAAATTGAGAGAGACAAAGATGAAAACAAAACAAAGGTAGAAGGGTTACCGTAGTGGAGATTTAATCCCAATATTTCGGGCTCACGCCCATCAACGGGGAAAAAGTTCCAAAAGGGGGGGAACAGGCTAGGCGGAGAAAGTTGTGATGTCGTTAAAACAGGAATGTTTTAACGACATCACAACTTTCTCCGCCTAGCCTGTTCCCCCCCTTTTGGAACTCTTCCCCCGTTGATGGGCGTGAGCCTGAAATATTGGGATTAAATCTCCACTACGGTAACCCTTCTACCTTTGTTTTGTTTTCATCTTTGTCTCTCTCAATTTTCACTTTATCCTATTCTCCTATCTATCATTCACTTCCTACCTCGAGATTTCCCTCTGCATTGTTGTGGCTTTCTAAATTACGTATTTTATATATATATTTATATATATATAATTGTGTGTATATATATATATATATATACATTAAGACAATGTCACTGGACTGAGATCTTTGGCGCTACTCAGTAATACAGAAGATCCGCCTTGCCTATGTACAAAGCGAAACCTACAGTCAGTAGGCACTTCTTAACCAAATATACACCCCCATCCCACTATCCAACCCCCACCAACACCACCCTATCTCTGTAAAGTTATGTTGGCACCACAATATCCAGTCCTAAATAAATGAGATCGTGTAGGTGTCACAACAAAAAAACACACAGTCCACGCTGTAATGTGGCCGTGTAGGTAACATGGTAAAAACCTCCCAGTCCACACTGTAAACGTGGTTGGTGTTAGGAAGGATATCCAGCCATAGAAAACCCGCCATCTAGTCCTATAGAAGTGAGATACGGTCACCCGACCAATCTTGCCTCAAGTGGGACAATTCCCGTCTAGACCCATGCCAGCGTGGAAGGTAGACGTTAAACGATGATGATGATGACAAGCAATATATATAATCTAAGTAGAATGGTATAATGAAAGCATATAATGTAGGTACAGCAGTATTCTTATAAATTGCTACAAAGGTAAAGGGGATGCTCTAGAGAGGAGCAATTAGAGGGGCATAAAGCTGATGGATCAGGTTATGAAAGTGGCAGAGAGAATATTAGCGCAACTGATTAGAGAAAGGGTCAATTTAGATGAGATGCAGTTTGGTTTTGTGCCTCGGTAAAAGTACAACAGAAACCCTCTTCATAGTGAGGCAACTACAAGAGAGGTTCTTAAAGAAGAATAAGTCACTATACATATCTTTTGTTGACCTAGTGAGGGCCTTTGATAGGGTACCCTGATCTGTCATCTGGTGGTCCCTAAGGAAACTAGGTGTAGAGGAATGCCTTGTGAGGACAGTGCTAGCTATGTACAGGGGTGCTGTCAGTAAAGTGAGAGTAGGAATGGAGTTTAGTGAGGAATTCCAGATACAAGTAGGTGTACGTCAAGGTTCGGTCCTCAGCCCACTCTTGTTCGTTATAGGCCTAAAAGCCATAACAGAGGAGTTTAAGACTGGATGCCCATGGGAACTTCTCTATGCTGATGATCTGGTTCTTCTAGCAGAATCAGTGAATCAGTAGAGGGGTTAGAGAATAAATTCTGGCTATGGAAATAGCAGTTGGAATCAAGAGGCCTGAGAATGAACATAGCTTAAACAAAAGTGTTGATAAGTAGAAAAGAGGACAAAACTCTGATTCCATCGTGGAAATGGCCATGTTCGATATGTGGGAAAGGAACTGGCATAAATTCCATAAAATGTACGCAATGTAGATGTTGGGTACACAAGAGATATATTGGGATAGCAGGCAAACAAACAGGTAGGGATAACTATGTATGCAGTAGATGTACAGGGAAAGTTGGCAGTAGTAATCGCAGTGATAAACACATTTTTCAAATACAGGTGGGTTCTAGAGATGTGGTTGATAGCTTCCGGTACCTAGGTGTAGTGACCTACATTCCGCGGGCTCACATACATTCTCTGTGCGTGATTTGGCTCAGTTCAGCCAATCAGCGCCACTAGAAGAGGATGTATCCCTACGCGCCCTGAGGAAGAAATTCACCGCGAAGATTTGAAGAATCTCGCTCTTGTACCAGAAACTTCGAGCCAGCAACACGCATAATGTAGCGGTGAGATATTGCACCCCTAGCCTCGCCGGCTTAACGGCGCATTGGCACATTCCCTTTTGTAACCTCTTTTTATCTGTAACTTCAACCATATAAATAAACAAACATTTCATCTCTAATTACTGCGGTTGAAGTCGTTGTTATGTTACTCGTGTCTCAATGACATCTTTAATCCATGCTGCTGGAATTGGCGACCTGCCGAAAGGAATATTGTAAATAGATGGTAAATAGATCGAGGGACCTTCCCTCACGTCTATGTCAACAAGATAATCCAACGAGGATACTATCACTTACCACACTGGCAACTAACGACCACTGATTCTACCACCCTGCTAAAGTGGCGATAACATCTATAACTAATACTGCTAAAGTGGTGACCGACGTAAGAATATCACGCAGCCCTTCTTATTCATTCAGTTTAACTTTTATTGCCACGTCGCAACTTGTGAAAATCCAGAATATTCCTTTTAAGATTTTTGAAAAATTAGCAGTATTTCAAAAACTTTTTCGCCACGAAAAAATTTCAAGATGGCTACCGACATCTCATGGCTACGCTTGACAACAACAATGACAGCAGCAGCGACAGCGTTGTTTAACCACTGAACAATACAGGGAACAGTGAGTGGCAGCTTCATAACCTTACCAACGCCAACCACCACACATCGGAAATTTCAAAACGGCTTGTAACTTTACCGACGCAACCACCATACCTTCTGTCTCGTTACCACAGGGACGCGAGAAATTGAGACAGTAGTTTTCTCACCAGTATGGCGTCAGACGTGACTGCCATATTTGGTGACTCCTACTCTACAGAAGATTCTTTGACTTTGCTTTAACAAGAAGCAACACAACCGTGTGGCGGGACGGGAAAATGGCCACGAAATCTCACAAAAACACCATACATCTAACCCCTAACGGCATTAACAAACTTCTTTTTCAGTTTTCAGATAGAACTAGTGTCTGTACACTGGTGATGTGTGAACTATTTGACTTTGAAAAACTTTGAACTTATTGAGCAATTTCTCTGCTCCCCTAGATTGACTTTGAATTATCAGTTTGTTACATTCACATATTTCTTTGTAGAATGCATTTACTTGTTTTGTGCTCTTTTGCTATTTGCTTGCTCATGGTTTTTGTTTATTCACATTCTTTGCTGTTTTACATGCCTGCATATGCACACATTTTTTTTATCACACACCAACATGTTGTTCTTGGTATATGTTCTTCAAACGTAATATTCTGCGAGTCCCTTTTCACCTGGTTGAGATGCTGGCAGCTCACAGAGCTTAATCCACTGGATTCAAACAGTCACCGCAACACGAGAATACTAATTGCAGCTGAACTCAAACAGCTTCGCATCTCGTTGCACACTGATCGTCCATGACGGCCATCCGTATTGTTGTTTTTGCCCGACTCGCTGGGAAAGCAACAAATTGAACTGGACTTGTTAGCATTTCGGCCACTTCTGTGGATTCGCCTGAATTATGGAATTTACACTGCAACCCACCTACAGATTAAACTTGCCTTTTGTTCTTTACAAAGCAACCAGCCATTTTTTCCTGGCTCCACAGCACATTCGACAATACATCTGGGGGCCATCATTTTCTCGCCAGCACTGGTAAACTACCATAATAGCTTCGTTCACAGCTACTGGTACAACGCTTACCATTAACATTTAATGCAAGAACAGCAACTTCGCCCATGTCAGACTTTATCCGTTTTTTTGTTAGACCTTTGGCGGTCACGTGTAAACAACAAAACAACTGGTCATTTGACACAGCGGCTCAACACGGCCCGTAGCGCCTCATTTTTTGTTCTTGCATGCAACCTTCTGCTCAATTATTTTTTCGCTGATGTGCTCTTTCAGCATTTGTTCTTGCTGATTCAATAATATGTGGGTCCTTGGTTTCTTCGTTATCGATTTTTGGCTGAAAATCTGGTTGGAGGTGATGTAGTGACCTACATTCCGCGGGCTCACATACATTCTCTGTGCGTGATTTGGCTCAGTTCAGCCAATCAGCGCCAGTAGAAGAGGATGTATCCCTACGCGCCCTGAGGAAGAAATTCACCGCGAAGATTTGAAGAATCTCGCTCTTGTACCAGAAACTTCGAGCCAGCAACACGCATAATGTAGCGGTGAGATATTGCACCCCTAGCCTCGTCGGCTTAATGGCGCATTGGCACATTCCCTTTTGTAACCTCTTTTTATCTGTAACTTCAACCATATAAATAAACAAACATTTCATCTCTAATTACTGGGGTTGAAGTCGTTGTTATGTTACTCGTGTCTCAATGACATCTTTAATCCATGCTGCTGGAATTGGCGACCTGCCGAAAGGAATATTGTAAATAGATGGTAAATAGATCGAGGGACCTTCCCTCACGTCTATGTCAACAAGATAATCCAACGAGGATACTATCACTTACCACACTGGCAACTAACGACCACTGATTCTACCACCCTGCTAAAGTGGCGATAACATCTATAACTAATACTGCTAAATAGGTGATCAGATTATCATGGGAGGGGTGTTCCGAGGCCATAGTATCTAGAATAAGGATGAGTTGGAAGAAGTTTAGGGAGCTGCTTTCTCTGTTGACAAAGAAGGGTTTGTCTCTGCATACGAAAGGATGGTTATATGATGCCGATGTGCGATGCTGCATGATAGTAAGACATGGGCAGCAACTGCAAAGGATATGTGACGGCTGGAGAGAAGCAAGCATGCTCCATTGGATGTGCAATGTCAATGTGTGTGAACGACCAAGCATAGACGAGTTGAGAAAGAAACTGGGTATTAGAGGGATAAGTTGTGGTGTGCAGGAGAGAAGACTGAGATGGTATGGACATGTGACCACTGGGTAAAGAAGTGCCAAATAATTCCAGTAGTAGGAAGACGCAGAAGAGGTAGACCACGTAAAACATGGGCGGAGGTGGTGAGAGAAGACCTCAGATCGCTAAAACTCACCGAGGAGATGACAAGTGGAGAGATGCTGTGCTGAATAGGACCTGTCCCACCCTTATACTATATACTAGTATTCCAGTGTTTAGGGAGAGACCGATAACATTGTTAGAACACATTGCAGCCTTGAAGAGCTGGTTTCAACAAGATTGGGTGATGAAAGTTATAGTTTTTGTAGTAGGATCTTATCACATAAGGTTTCTTCAAAGATTCTTCTAGAGTTACAGTCATTTATATATATGTGTGTGTTTTGAACAATGAAAATAAAACTAGAGATAAAGATATGTTCTTAATTAGTTCATTGTTTTACGATCATTTCAGAGGTTTGATTGATCATGGTAGATTGATATATTGACAAACAGGTAGTTGTTATGTCACTAAATATTTCTAGTCTCAAAATCCCTGATCAATCACACTGTATCAATATATTGATTTACCATGATCAATCAACCCTCTGAAACGATTGTAAAACAATGAACCATATCTCAGACTTTTGTTTTATTTTCAATGTTCAATACCCACAAACACACATATATAATTGACAATTTCTTTGGAATAATTGATAAGACTTGTGGCTGGAACAAAGTATCAGCCAGACAGTGGGTGACCTAGTAGTGAAACAGCACAGTAGATAGAGCTATTAACCCTGTAGCATTTACATTACTCTATATTTACTATTATATTTTCATGGTAAAGTCTTTATCTCACATAATATTGAATCTATGAGACTTTGATATTACTTATTTTGAGGACAATACATTAACATCAATATGAGCAGCGAGTTACAGCCGGTTTGAACAGAAAGAAGTGAGAGAATTCTGGCTGGATACGGCCAGTTTAAATGATAAAGGGTTAAAGACAAGTGACAGGCATGGAAAGACTGGAAAAATAGGGGCGTCAGACCAGGACCAGGTAGCTAAGAGAGAAGCTAGAAGACAGGTATACATAACACAGAGAGAGGCTGAAAAAGAAAGTTTGCCAACGTATTGAGACATGAGAATCAGAGGTGTGAAGTGTTCCACATTGCAAGACAGGGAAAGGTGTGTTAGAAATGACATTGGTACACTTTTCACCACTGATGCTCAAAAGAAAGAGGCCTTGAAATGTTACTATGAGAGATTGATGAATGCAGAGAATAAATTAAGAAGCAATCTTAGACTTTTGTTTTATGTTCATTGTTCAACACACACACACATATAATTGACATTCTCTTTGGAATTACTGATGAAACTTGTTAGTGACACAACGACAAGAGAGGTTCCTAGCCAAGATTAAGCTGCAATATTTAGCTTTTATAGATCTAGAAAAGGCCTTTGACAGAGTACCTTACTCTATTATCTGGTGGTCCTTCAGAAAATTAGGTGGAGAATGGCTTTTGAGAGCAGTGCAAGTCATGTACAGAGGAGCTGTCAGTAAAGCAAGAGTAGGAAGGGGGTTTAGTGAAGAATTCAATGTGCAGGTAGGTGTTCATCATGGTTCAGTTCACAACCCACTGCTGTTCATCATAGTTCTCCAGGCCATAACCAATGGGTTTAAGACTGGCTGTTCACGAGAAAAGGTCTATGTGAATGATCTCGTCCTTATAGCTGAATCCATAAAAGAACTAGAGAATAAGTGACCCTACTGCATATGTAGGAAAGAAGTAGGCATAAACTGTACACAATGATAGCTTCCGCTATCTAGGTAACCTAATTAGCAGTAGAGGAGGGTGCCTCGTAAGAGAGGATAGGATTGTAGTTTAGAGAGCTACTTACACTGTTGGCAAATACAGGTTTCTCCCTACGTACAAAAATCTTGGCTGTACAATACTTGTGTGTAAAGTGCAATATTGCATGGAAGTGAAATATGGGCAGTAACTGCAGAAGACATGCATAAGCTGGAGAGAAATGGAGCAACCATGCTTCGTTGGGTGTGCAACGTAAATGTGAGAGGAAGGCAGAGCTTGGATAAAATGAGGAAGTAATTGGTAATCATTGGTTAAAGAAGTGCCACGGAAAACCAGAGGAGGGAAGCCATACTAGAGGGAGACCAGGGTAGATGTGGTGAGAGCTGATCTCAAATTGCTGAGACTCACAGATGACGAAGGAACAAGCGAGTGGGGAGATGTGCTTAAAAGGACCCACCAACCCATGCCAGGATTGAAAAATGGACGTAAAACTATGATGGTGTAGATCAAAGGTTCTCAATGGGGGCCATGTGCAACCAGGGGGGGGGGGGCATTTTCAGAACTCCAGGGGGGCTTTTGGGAGCAATGTCGCGTTAGGAGGGCGTTTGGAGCTGGGGGAGGGGGCTAGGGGGCGCTGGGTTTTTCCATTTTTAGGATCTCAATTACCGGACATGCCTGCACACCTGCGGTCAGACTATAGTTATGTTGTCTGCAGATGTGAGCAGCTGTGCAGGCATGTCCGGTAATTGAGACGTTAACCGGTAATTGAGATACTAAAAATGGAAAAACCCACAGTCACCTGGGTCAAAGACACTTTGAGCGCAGACAGTTAGAATCTTGTCTGAAATTATTGACTCAACCGTAACGAGTTAACACTATGTAGATCTATTTTATTGACTATTGTATAAATAATATTACAAATAGAAAAAAGAAAAGAAAAAAACAGAAGCGAGTAGAACACACACCTAGGACCACATACAACACATAATCAGATAATACACACATCTAGCACCACATACAACACATAATCAGATAATACACACATCTAGCACCACATACAACACATAATCAGATAATACACACATCTAGGACCACATACAACACATAATCAGATAATACACACATCTAGGACCACATACAACACATCATCAGATAATACACACATCTAGCACCACCAACACATAATCAGATAATACACACATCTAGGACCACATACAACACATAATCAGATAATACACACATCTAGCACCACATACAACACATAATCAGATAATACACACATCTAGGACCACATACAACACATAATCAGATAATACACACATCTAGGACCACATACAACACATCATCAGATAATACACACATCTAGGACCACATACAACACATAATCAGATAATACACACATCTAGGACCACATACAACACATAATCAGATAATACACACATCTAGCACCACATACAACACATAATCAGATAATACACACATCTAGGACCACATAATCAGATAATACACACATCTAGCACCACATACAACACATAATCAGATAATACACACATCTAGGACCACATACAACACATAATCAGATAATACACACGTGTTTGGAATATTGTTAATCAATTTTTTAGTAAACTACTGATATAAAAATCAGTAGTATATTGAAAAATTGAAAAAATACGGTGGCGGAGGGGGGGGGGGGGCGTTTCATGAATTCGAGGGAGAAAAGGGGGCGTTTGGCCTAAATGGGTTGAGAACCTGTGGTGGAGATGAAGTAAATTAAATCAACATAAATTTAGACTAAAACGAACAAAACTTCCCTGAAACAGCAACAAGGTACAGCTAAATATAAACTATATTTTATAATGTAAGGTAGTGAACCACATAATTAAATAGACGGAGGTAATTTAATTAATAAAGACAGTCATGATAACAATATATTTTATATCACATGTAGCAGTGGAATCTGGTTAATTACTGGATCGTTGTAGGGTTCACATAATTATATTATTTACACACATTAATATAGACATTAAGGAAATCTTTGTCAACTTACCTCCTTCACATATAATCAATGTGTTGTGTTGTTAGTTGTTACTAAACAACCAAAGAAATAATCTCTTTGTTATCAAATTAGAAGTTTCAATGTTATCAGCTTTATTTCATGACATTAACGTTGGTGTATCTTCTTCATCTTTAGTCATAAATTGATATCTTGTCAGAATGAATTAGTGAGGCTGACTTTATGTCTTTAGCTACAGATTTAACAGGACATATATATATATTAGGTTGATATGTGGTCTAAAATATATATATTGTCTATAAATGACTGATAGCAGATGTTCTGGTGAAATAGTAGTTTTACTACTACAGATTGTAATGGAACTCTTAGTAGACACAATTGTAAAGTAAGAATAGATATGACAGTGTAAGACTGATGTCGGGGAATTAAAATTGTGTATATATATATATATATATATATAATTGTTACACAAGATATAATTAGATTAATTAAAGTTATAGTAAACAGCAAGTACACGGTGTCGTTGGAAATGATTTAACTCCCTTGCCGGTGTCATACGTTAACAGTCACTGATATAAGTTAATGTATTCAGACACACTTCCAATCGTATTTAATTCATTGTATGTCAGAAAGTATAACTCAGTAAAATATCAATTATACATCAATAAGAAAACCTCTACGTAGTCTCTCTACCTGCTAGAAATAGCTGTGATATTATCCATTACAAGTTAGTTTTTTGTTTAAAATCTCCAAAGTTTAGTTATACAATCAACAGTAAATCTTTTGTACAGACTTCGGAATAAACTGGAAGACCGTCAGAATATCATTCTCCCTGTTGTGTGTGTGTATATATATATATATATATATATATATATATATATATATATATATATATATATATATATATATATATATATATATATATATATATATATATATATATATATATATATATATATATATATATATATATATACATTTAGGTTTGTTGGCTCACCACTGGATAGAACTGGTCATTCCGTATAGTCAACCTTGATGTAGTATTAGGGAGAGCACTCGACGTAATCCTATATTTCAGGTTATTGTTATCATGACTGTCTTTATTATTTGGTCTGAGAGTCGGCCCTTGTGGCCAATAAATGAAATCATTATTTGGTCTGAGTTCAAATCCTGCCGAGGTTAACTTTGCCTTTCATCCTTACGCGGTCGATAAAATAAAGTACCAGTCACGCACTGAGGTCGATCTAATCGACTTCCCCCCCCCCCACCAAATTGCAGGCCTTGTGCCTAAATAAGAAACCATTATAACTTTAATTAATCTAATTATATCTCTTGTGTAACAATATATATTTATTAAAATAACAGATTAAAGTTTAAGCAGAGAATCGCTGCTTTCACCCTTAACGGGATCTTCTGAAACTAACAAAGTCAATCTGTAAACGCAGAACTGGATATTTCAAAAAACGTTGCAACCGGAGGAAGACAGGAAGACGATACACACAATTTTCTCTCCCCGTCATCAGTCTTACACTGTCATATCTATTCTTACTTTACAATTGTGTCTACAAAGAGTTCCATTACAAGGACTCCAATCGCGCCAGTGACTGGGAGCGGTTGTTCTATTTCGCCCCATTCGCCCTCGGCCTCCCCAGCTCTGGCGCTGACCGGTTAACAGCAGCCTTCGTCAAGGGCAATGTCTCGTCATTTGGGCGAGCACCTATTCCAAGCGTGCCCAGGGACGCCACACACCCCAACCTCAGCTACCCCCTCTCCTCCACCCCCGAGGCCAGCGCCAAGCGTTTGCGTGACCAGGTAAACGCAAAGCTTATCATGGGTGATGTCTCAGAGTTGTTGCCTCAGAGTTGTTGCCTCAGGGGCCACTGTCCTCGAACCCACCGAGGAAGTCCTGGCTGCTCTGCGGCTCAAACACCCTGAGCCACCCACTGATCTCAGACCCATACTCCCACCCGACCCCCACTTGCTCCTTGTGGCTACTGATGCAGATATCATGCCCGCCGTCAGGTCCTTCCCAGCTAGCAGCTGCGGAGGTGTTGATGGTCTCCGACCAGGCCACCTCAGGGAGTTGACATCCCCCCTCTCTGCTGAGGCCGGGCGCCGCCGTTCTGAATGCAATTGTGACGCTCACCAATAGGCTCATTCATGGTGCTCTCGACCCTTACGCCCGAGGCCTTTTTTTTTCAGCCAGACTCACCGCTCTCAGGAAGAAAGAGAGTGGCATACGCCACATTGCTGTGGGCAATGTCTTCCGGAGGCTGGCTGCCAAGGTGATCTGCAAGTCCGTCACACTCGAACTGGGTGAGGAGTTTATTCCGGTGCAACTGGGTGTCGGCGTGTCCGGTGGCTGTGAGGGAGCGACTCATGCAATCAGGCAGTTCTTCAGCAGCTGCCCATCGGTACCGGCATCCAGGGACTCCAGGCATCTCATTGTCAAGCTTGACATGAGGAATGCCTTCAACTCTTTACGCTGGGATCATCTGCTGGAGGCCTGCCTCAGCCGAGCCCCCCCCCCCCCTGTCTAGCTCCTGGCCTACCTGTCATATGGAGCCCCGAGCATGCTCCTAGCTGCTGATACGGTCATACTCTCGGCTACTGGGGGTCCAACAGGGCGACCCTTTGGGACCCCTCCTGTTCGCCCTTGGTGTTGACCACATCGCCCGGAGTATCACGGCCCCTCTCAACATTTGGTATCTGGATGATGCTACGTTGGGCGGGCCCGTACGGACGGTCTGCCAAGGCCTTCAATTGGTGATTCCTGCCCTGGCGGGAATCGGCCTCCAGGTCAACTCGGCTAAATCGGAGGTGGTGAACGTCAGCCTCGATGCTGGGAGCTTCGCAGCCTTCGTCTTGGACGTGCGGTCCATTCTCCCCCAGGTTCAGGTGACCCCCACCCCAAAGAGGATGTCCTCATCCTCGGATCACCGATCCACCCGCCGGCCATCCGCTGCACCATCAGGTCCAGGCTTCAAAAGTTCCAGACTCTCACGAGCCTACTGGGCTTGATTGACGGCCACCCAGCTCTCTTTCTGCTGAGGAACTACTTCGCCATGCCGAAGCCCCTCTATACACTCCGCAGCACTCCATGATACACCCAGGCATCTCTCCTCGCTGACCTCGATACTTGTATGCGAGCAGCAGCCGAGGGGATATGCACCGTCAAGTTTGACGACATAGGGTGGCAACAGGCCACTTTACCTGTCAGGTATGGCGGCCTTCGCCTCCAGTCCTCGATCTCACTAGCTTTGCCGGCGTATCTTTCGTCGGTAACCTCGTGCCGCGTCCTCGTCAGCAAAGTTCTTCAAAACACAACAGAACCCTATGTGTTCCGAGAACGTGTGGTCGCCTGTGAGACGTGGGACCGGCTGGGACTTGCCCAGTAGACGTCCCTCCTCCTTCTCCCCCTGTTGACTTCAAGTTCCCCCAACGCACTTGGGATGCCATCCAGTGCAGCTTGGTTTCAGACAGGCTCACGCGCCAGCTCGACCAGCACCGCCTTGCTTGTTTTCGTGCGGCCTCCAAACCCCACAGTGGTTCCTGGCTCCATGCTCTGCCTTCCTTCTCCACTGGCACGCAGCTAGACAACCATAGCCTGCGATTCGGCGTTTCCCTGAGGCTCGGCCTCCGGATCTGCCAGCCACAGCAATATCGCTGCGGTTCCACCGTGAACACTTTCGGCCTCCACCCGCTTTCCAGTCGCCACGGTGCCGGCCGCATTCCACGCCATACTGCCCTCAACGAGGTTATTAAGCATGGCTTGGACGCTGCAGGCTTCCCTTCCCAGCTCGAGCCGGTGGGGCTGGATCGAGGGGACGGCAAAAGGCCAGATGGCATGACCATCTTCCCGTTGCGCGGTGGCAAACCCCTTGTCTGGGATCCACTTGCACCGACACTTTCTGCGACTGACCCAGGTTCTGCTGCATGTCGGGCTGAGGGGGCCAAACTCCTCAAATACCGGTCGCTCTCCGACAGGTTTGTGGTCGTACCCCTGGAAGTGGAAACTTCTGGTGTCCTCGGCCCCAGGGCTACCTCCTTACTCACCACCATAGGCGCTGAGCTGGCCAGCCGTAGGTGTGAGCCCCACGAGTTGGAGTGGCTTTTCCAGCGCGTCACCCTTGCCGTCCTCCGTGGAAACGCCTTCTCCATTCTGTCCGCCGGGGTTGTGGGTGGGCCCCATCACGTACCAATACATTAGTTAAATTCCATTCTTTTATCTGATACAACACAATAAAACCGCTACAATATTAAACAAAAAAAAAAAAGTTTATTCAAATGGAATTAAGTGTAATTTAACAGGAAATAAGACGCTAGAGCAGCGAATGTTTACATAAAATAAAAGAACAACAAACAAGATGGCGACACGACAGGGAAATTTTTGTTTTTTTCTCAATATAAGCTTTATTTTAGCGCGGTTTGCCTTGCTGCCCGAGTTGTCCAGTCAGTAGCAGCCCCGTACGAACCTCAGGGGCTTACGACTTTACATGGTTCGAATCTCACCCTCTCCGGCTCTTCTCGAGTTATCTCCTACTCTTTTTACTTAGTTCCAGGTGACTGAAAAAGAGCAAAGAGAGTGCTGCGATCGGCTTTGCGAAGGAGCGGTGAGAGACTACGATATAAGGAAGGAGAAAAAAAAAGAGAGATAGACAAATAAATGCGAGTCACACTCTCCCCCTCTCTTTACATTTTTATGTCTATCTATCTCGTCCTTCTCCCCCTCTCTTTAAATCTTTTACTCTATCTTCCGCGTATTTCTCACCCTCTCTTTACATCTATTACTCTATCTACCCCTTAGTTCTGGCCCTCTCTTTACATCTATAACTCTTTCTCCCTCTTATTTCTCCCCCTCTCTTAACATTTATTACTCTTATTCTCTCTTATTTCTCTCCCTCTTTTTACATCTATTACTCTATCTACCTGTTATTTCTCCCCCTCTATTTACATCTATAACTCTTTCTCCCTCTTATTTCCCCCCTCTCTTTACATCTATTACTCTATCAACCTCTTATTTCTCCCCCTCTCTTTACATCTATTACTCTATCAACCTCTTAGTTCTCACCCTCTCTTTACATCTATTACTCTATCAACCTCTTATTTCTCCCCCTCTCTTTACATCTATTACTCTATCAACCTCTTAGTTCTCCCCCTCTCTTTACATCTATTACTCTATCAACCTCTTATTTATCCCCCTCTCTTTACATTTATTACCCTATCAACCTCTTAGTTCTCACCCTCTCCTTACTTCTATTACTCTATCTACCTGTTAGTTCTCACCCTCTCTTTACATCTATTACTCTATCAACCTCTTATTTCTCCCCCTCTCTTTACATCTATTACTCTATCCTCCTCTTATGAAAGTACAAAATTACTTCCTTTAAATTTTTTTATTTTCAAAATCATACATTTATTAGATTTTCAGAATTTCAACATAATCTTTACAATAGGATTAAAAATATATATATTAAACACTGGTAAAAAAGAAAACATTCTACGTTGGAGACTATGTTAGTGCAAGACAGGGCGGTCCACCTGTATTGAGGACCGTAATATTTTATTTTACTAATTTTTCGATGTTAATTTATAATTTATAATTTAATTGGCACTACCATGCTATTAGCTGTCACAAGTTCCGTCAACCTTCTCAATAGTAAACATCCTTTATTTCTGTATTACCATGGGTTATTTTAATAAAGCATATCGATGTAAGTGGTGTTACTAAAATGGAAATATAGGTGGCCCTTAAAAGGGGACAAATTAGAAAAGAAATTTAAGTTTATAAACAAATATATGGTTATCAAATTTGTTTCACCAACCCTATACATGAAATTGATAACCATGACTATGAAAATATAAATGATTAAATCCAATTTATTTGATACCATGACTTGTTTTCTAATCTTGCCCTTTTAAGGGCCACCTATGTTTTCATTTAAGTAACAACACCACTTACATGGATATGCTTTATTAAAATATAGCGTGGTAATACGGAAATAAAGGATGTTTACGATTGAGAAGGTTGGCGAAACTTTCACTTGTGACAGCTAATAGCATGGTAGTGCCGAAAGTTAATATTCTGTAGAAAACATAGAGTGAGCTACATGTTCCAGGGTAGGTGTTCCATCTCCTACATGATTAAATATTTCATTTCATGAGAAACTACGCTACATCGTGAATTGGTTGTTCCACATTTTACAGGACAGTGAGAAATAGGTTTAAATCAACAACATCTGAACAATTAGCTTTCCTGGTCTTTCTTGACTTTACACTTGGACTTGAAATATAAAGTACGTATCATTTGTATTGTTAACACAGCAGATATTGTGTACTTTTCTACACTCCGTGGTGAACAATCCTCATTTATTAAGACACAAACACACACACACACTCTCTCTCTTATACTTTCTTATACCGACATGTCTTACACAGTCATATATCTTCAGAACTTCGAAGAAGTCTTCAATAATTACGATGGAGGACGTTAAACACTTGGACATTTCTACCACACCTGTTTCTACCAATATAGATAGAGTCACAGAGACATACAGTGTACTGAACAAGGATCATTACACAAAAATATTCCTGAATATAGCTGTGAGATTTGTAGGAAAACTTTCTCATGAGAAGATGAATTATCTACACACAAACACATACATATTAAAGACAAACACTATTGTAGCGGTTGTCTCCCTTGTTTTGATTGGGATCTAGACGGGAGGTGGAACCCTTTCTACGACTTCCGGTCAGAGCCCTATAAAACTAACAACTTTAAGCTTCCTCTCTCTCTTTGCCTTTTCGGCACCAGGTCAAGAGTCTTCTCATTTGGCTCTGCCATTAATTTGGCCAACAGGCGCCTGGCCTTAGCCAGGCGCCCTCTGCCAGCCGCGTTTGCCTGGCAATCAAAACGGTAACTACTAACTTTGTTTCATTCTAACATCTATCTTTGACATGTCAAGTATACTATCTACCGTTAATTAAATATTATACACACAAACCATGTCTCGTTTTGTTACATTCATACACCCAGTATCCCTCGCTATATTGGTAACCCTGACGTGATACGAACACGCAGCCGTTCATCGCTATAAGTGGTCACCCCCCCCCAAAAAAAGAAAAAAATAGCACATCTGGTTTTGTGAGTAACATTACGAATACACAGCAAATTTAGCGACAAACAATGAAACTACTCAAGGACACGCACACACGCACATGTGGAATTCGCACAGACAGACTTTTTCTCTCACGCATCAATTAACTGTCGCATTTCACCAATATATATATATATATATGTTTCTCGTTTCTTACAACGAACACTTTCAAAACAAAAAAAAACATTTCACGATATATATATATATATGTTTCTCGTTTCTTACAACGAACTCTTTCAAAACACAAAAAAAAAAAAGAAATTTGATATTCTTTAAATAACATTTCAACAGGAACATTTATTTTCGATGAACCATTGCCTTTTTGTTCATCGTTTTCTTCATCGTTCAATTTTTTTTTTTTTTTTTTTCCCCAAAGTTCACACCAATAATTATGCTGATTGAAGCCTTTCTTTTTCATCATTGTCACTTTCAAAATTGCACTATCATTTTCTCGCGCGTTAGAAATATTTTTTTTCAACCTTGTATTGGCACGTGTAGGCAGCATAAATTCTCGATTCACTGAGATGTCTCTACTCACAGACAGCCGCACGCCAGAGATAGCATTTCTCCCCCAAGGATTCTTCAGCCTTAAGCTATATTCTTCTATTTGCCGGTTTATAAATTTACAATGTAAATTTACCGTTGATAACCGCGCATTTATTAAGAATGCTTATTTCTCTGGTCGCTGGCCTCTTGACCCTTCCAGGTCAACGCATTCTCAACATCGACCATCAACTTCGGCTGCTATTTCTAGCACTTTGCGCAACTCATTTTTTTCTAAAAAAAAATTTTTTTACTGTGAATTTAAACACCGAATACGCTCACTCAGCGAGACAACAGCAGCAGCAACAGCAATATAACAGCAACAGCAATACATCAATACAGCTTCACCAAAGCCAGAGAATTCATTTTTGCAGCACTCTTCCTGTGAGAAAATCCATTCGGAGGTTGGAAATTTCACGATATACCACAGAACAGAAACCACCTGCATTCATTCTCTGGAACACACTTTCTTTCCTGCTGTCATGTGATTGCACACCTGTGAACTATATTTTGAACTTTGAGCTCTTCTATTACTTTTACTTTATTACATTGTATCTTTGGGTGATGGATAGATGGATGTCCAGTCGTTCTCTGGCCAAGAGCGGTTGGCTACCTTGATATCTATCATTGATTTTTCCAAACATTCTTTTGTCGTAATTTTCATGCCTGTTACAACATTCTCGCCAACTTGCTACATATTTTCATTTCGATTTTTATACACTAAAATTCTGGCGGGAGGTTATGTAGCGGTTGTCTCCCTTGTTTTGATTGGGATCTAGACGGGAGGTGGAACCCTTTCTACGACTTCCGGTCAGAGCCCTATAAAACTAACAACTTTAAGCTTCCTCTCTCTCTTTGCCTTTTCGGCACCAGGTCAAGAGTCTTCTCATTTGGCTCTGCCATTAATTTGGCCAACAGGCGCCTGGCCTTAGCCAGGCGCCCTCTGCCAGCCGCGTTTGCCTGGCAATCAAAACGGTAACTACTAACTTTGTTTCATTCTAACATCTATCTTTGACATGTCAAGTATACTATCTACCGTTAATTAAATATTATACACACAAACCATGTCTCGTTTTGTTACATTCATACACCCAGTATCCTCGCTATACTATCATTGTGAAATATGTGGGAAATCTTTCACTTGGAGTGGTGACTTGACTAACCACAAAAGAACACACACTGGAGAAAAACTTTGCTGATAGTATTGTTCTTTTAGTTCACAGAAGAAGACACACTGGAGAGAAACCTTATCAATGTGATATATGTGGGAAATATTTTGAAAGAAGCAGTCATTTAATTATACATAAAAAAAGACACACTGGAGAGAGACCCTATCATTGTGAAATATGTGGGAAATATTTTGGCAGGAGTAATGACTTAAATACACATGAAAGAACACATACTGGAGAGAGACCCTATCACTGTGAAATATGTGGGAAATATTTTGGCAGTAATGGTGCATTGACTAAACACAAAAGAACACACACAGGAGAGAAACCCTATCACTGTGAAGTATGTGGGAAATCTTTTGTAACAAGCTCTTCTTTAACTGTACACAAAAAGAACACACTGGAGAGAAACCCTATCACTGTGAAATATGTGGGAAATCTTTTGGCAGGAGTGATGTCTTAACTACACATGAAAGAACACATACTGGAGAGAAACCCTATCACTGTGAAGTATGTGGGAAATCTTTTGTAACAAGCTCTTCTTTAACTGTACACAAAAAGAACACACTGGAGAGAAACCCTATCACTGTGAAATATGTGGGAAATCTTTTGGCAGGAGTGATGTCTTAACTACACATGAAAGAACACATACTGGAGAGAAACCCTATCAGTGTGAAATATGTGGGAAATCTTTTGGCAGGAGTGATGTCTTAACTACACATGAAAGAACACATACTGGAGAGAAACCCTATCAGTGTGAAATATGTGCGAAATATTTTGTAACAAGCTGTCATTAACTGAACATAAAAGAACACATACTGGTGAGAAACCCTATCACTGTGAAATATGTGGGAAAGTGTTTGTACAGAGCAGTTCTTTAACCATACATAATAGGACACACACTGGGGAGAAACCCTATTCCCTGGTGTAGTGTGTAATTAAGGGACCCTCTATCACCTGAGGTAATATATTTTCATTTGAAATTAAAATCTTTCTCTGATCTATTCTTGACTTTTTGAATTAATTTTAAATCTATGCCAGAAATTTCAGCCTTGGTTTGTCAACACCAACATTCCCTGCTATAGTGTGTATAATTAAGGGACCTCTATCACCTAAGGTAATGTCTTGTCTCCCATATTGAATTTTAGAGGCCTACACCAACATTCCCTCCTATAGTGTGTGTAATTAAGAGACCGTCTCTCACCTGCTATGAAATGTTTTAGAGGCTTACACCAACATTGCCTGTTGTAGTGTGTGTAATTAAGGGACCCTCTATCACCTGAGGTAATGTCTTCTCTGCTATGTTAAATTTTAGAGCCCTACACCAACATTCCCTGTTGTAGTGTGTAATTAAGGGACCGTCTATCACCTGAGGTAATGTCTTCTCTGCTATGTTAAATTTTAGAGGCCTACACCAACATTGCCTGTTGTAGTGTGTAATTGGAGGGCCCTCTATCACATGAGGTAATGCTGTGAGTGTCTGGTCTCAGAAATTTTAGAGGGTAACACCAACATTCTCTGTTACAGTAATTGAAGGAGTAGTTTTACCTGTTTTTCTTTTTCTTTTTAACTCCCTTTTTTTTATTGATTTTTTGTTTTGTAAACAATTTATTAATTTTTCATAATTAATTTTATGAAGTGTATTTATGTCCTAAATTTCATTCTATTTGTTGTTAATAAAAGAATTATATTTAAGGAATTTATCAAGTCTGTAACTTCAACTTTTTGTTATTTTGCCATCTAAATCTCTGTTATTAACACCATATGTAATGATATCATCTTGTAAGTAGTTTTAATACATCTAACACCCATCTAAATCTCTGTTATTAACACCATATGTAATGATATCATCTTGTAAGTAGTTTTAATACATCTAACACCCATCTAAATCTCTGTTATTAACACCATATGTAATGATATCCTCTTGTAAGTAATTTTAATTCATCTAACACCCATCTAAATCTCTGTTATTAACACCATATGTAATGATATCACCTTGTAAGTAGTTTTAATACATCTAACACCCATCTAAATCTCTGTTATTAACACCATATGTAATGATATCACCTTGTAAGTAGTTTTAATACATCTAACACCCATCTAAATCTCTGTTATTAACACCATATGTAATGATATCACCTTGTAAGTAGTTTTAATACATCTAACACCCATCTAAATCTCTGTTATTAATACTATATATAATGATATCATCTTGTAAGTAGTTTTAATACATCTAACACCCATCTAAATCTCTGTTATTAACACCATATGTAATGGTATCATCTTGTTAGTAGTTTTAATACACCTAAAACCCATCTAAATCTATGTTATTAACACAATATGTAATGATATCATCTTGTAAGTAGTTTTAATACATCTAACACCCATCTAAATCTCTGTTATTAACACCATATGTAATGATATCACCTTGTAAGTAGTTTTAATACATCGAACACCTATCTAAATCTCTGTTATTAACACCATATGTAATGATATCACCTTGTGAGTAGTTTTAATACATCTAACACCCATCTAAATCTCTGTTATTAACACCATATGTAATGATATCATTTGTAAGTAGTTTTAATACATCTAACACCCATCTAAATCTCTGTTATTAACACCATCTGTAATGATATCACCTTGTAAACAGTTTTAATACATCATACACCCATCTACATCTGTTATTCACACCATATGTAATGATATCATCTTGTAAGTAGCTTTAATACATCTAACACCCATCTAAATCTCTGTTATTAACACCATATGTAATGATATCACCTTGTAAGTAGTTTTAATACATCGAACACCTATCTAAATCTCTGTTATTAACACCATATGTAATGATATCACCTTGTGAGTAGTTTTAATACATCTAACACCCATCTAAATCTCTGTTATTAACACCATATGTAATGATATCATTTGTAAGTAGTTTTAATACATCTAACACCCATCTAAATCTCTGTTATTAACACCATCTGTAATGATATCACCTTGTAAACAGTTTTAATACATCATACACCCATCTACATCTGTTATTCACACCATATGTAATGATATCATCTTGTAAGTAGCTTTAATACATCTAACACCCATCTAAATCTGTTATTAACACCATATGTAATTGTTTCTTCTTTAGGCACAAGGCCAGCAGTTACCCAGTGCATTACTGGTACTTTATTTTATCGACCCCTTAAGGATGAAAGGCAAAGTCAACCTCGGCGGGATTTGAACTCAGATCGTAAAGGGACGTAACTATGCTGGAAAGCATGGCGTCCGACCCTCTACCGATACTGCCAATCCACATCTTGTAAGTAGTTTTAATACATCTAACACCCATCTAAATCTCTGTTATTAACACCAGATGTAATGATATCTTGTAAGTAGTTTTAATACATCTAACACCCATCTAAATCTGTTATTAACTCCATATGTAATGATATCATCTTGTAAGTAGTTTTAATACATCTAACACCCATCTAAATCTCTGTTATTAACACCATATGTAATGATATCATCTTGTAAGTAGTTTTAATACATGTAACACCTATCTAAATCTCTGTTATTAACACCACATGTAATGATATCATCTTGTTAGTAGTTTTAATACATCTAATACCCATCTTAATCTCTGTTATTAACACCATATATAAGGATATCAACTTGTAAGTAGTTTTAATACATCTAACACCCATCTAAATCTCTGTTATTTATACTATATGTAATGATATCATCTTGTAAGTAGTTTTAATACATCTAATACCCATCTAAATCTCTGTTATTAACACCATATGTAATGATATCATCTTGTGAGTAGTTTTAATACATCTAACACCCATCTAAATCTCTGTTATTAACACCATATGTAATGATATCATCTTGTAAGTAGTTTTAATACATCTAACACCCATCTAAATCTGTTATTCACACCATATGTAATGATATTTTAGAAGAAGTTAGTTATGTAGAGATATTTAGAAGAGGTTGTTTAGTAGATGTTTGTTCTTCTGGAATTATCACTTTAGCAAATAGTATATATTTGTTGGCTACAGGCTGGACTCCATGTAACATAATATAATTAACAACAATGTAGCAAGCAGTGACACTATTTTATCACTGCGGAGTAATTTAGTCGTGTTTTGTCACTCACCAGCCCTTAGGGTTGGTGGCGTATGAATACAAAAGATGACTTCCACCCAGCGGTTGCTTCACACCTTTTTTCAGTTCTAGGTAGCAGTTGTTCTTTACATTTTGTTGACACCAGCAACTTAGAAATGTCTTTCCCAGTCAAAACACCATCTTTCAAAACTACCCCCCAGTTGTGTTTTGGAGTTGTCTAGCAGCTCGTAATGAATTCCCTACTCCTGTCACTTTGCTCTCTAACAATGAGAGTAGTTTCATTATACGGCTTTTAGGAGAGTTACCATAACCGACTACTTGGTTCCAAAGTACTTACCATTAAGAGATTTGCTATTACATGTCAGCTTTGTTATACAGGATCTCTGTACCACTTCACACCCTTTGTACATACGTTCACGTCAAGCAAAAATAAATCTTTATTATGTTTTGAAGTATGCCTACTGATCTGATCCACAACCATGAAACATAAACATGCAGCCTTACATCTCTATCTTCTTTAAGGATATAATCTCCGCTACCAATACAGAATACAGCTTAAAGTCCTCTCACTAAAAACTTAATTCTTCATGAGATTTGCACCGATATAGAATAAGATTTTTTGGGAAAATACAGTATTAATTTTGTCATCACTGGTGTCAGGTGATGTCTGTGAGGGTACCTGGTTATTTCAGTACCTTAGCCTCACCTTACTGAGGTGTCAGGTGATGTCTGAGGGTACCTGATTATTTCAGTACCTTAGCCTCACCTTACTGAGGTGTCAGGTGAGGGTACCTGGTTATTTCAGTACCTTAGCTCCACCTTACTGAAGTGTCAGGTGATGTCTGTGAGGGTACCTGGTTATTTCAGTACCTTAGCCTTAACTTACTGGGGTGTCAGGTGATGTATGTGAGGGTACCTGGTTATTTCAGTACCTTAGTCTCACCTTACTGAGGTGTCAGGTGATGTCTGTGAGGGTACCTGGTTATTTCACTACCTTAGCCTCACCTTACTGGGGTGTCAGGTGAGGGTACTTGGTTATTTCAGTACCTTAGCCTCACCTTACTGAGGTGTGAGGTGATGTCTGTGAGGGTACCTGGTTATTTCAGTACCTTAGCCTCACCTTACTGAGGTGTCAGGTGAGGGTACCTGGTTATTTCAGTACCTTAGCCTCACCCTACTGAGGTGTCAGGTGAGGGTACCTGGTTATTTCACTACCTTAGCCTCACCTTACTGAGGTGTCAGGTGAGGGTACCTGGTTATTTCACTACCTTAGCCTCACCTTACTGGGGTGTCAGGTGAGGGTACCTGGTTATTTCAGTACCTTAGCCTCACCTTACTGAGGTGTCAGGTGAGGGTACCTGGTTATTTCACTACCTTAGCCTCACCTTACTGGGGTGTCAGGTGAGGGTACCTGGTTATTTCACTACCTTAGCCATGCCATAACCCGTGGTAATGTTGCCAGTGTGTTGACTTGCCTGAAAGTGTGGTGTTAACCCCTATGGTGTGAGGTGCAGCTAATTGTCACACCTGGTGGTGAATTTCCCCTCCCCTCCTTTTTTCTTTCCTTTATCATTATTGTTCAATAAATTATATTATTATATTTTTATACATGGCTTAGACATTATATTTGTAATGTTTTTCTAAACGAATTGCGAGCAATTTATAATGTTTTTTACACATCTGTAATGTTATTTATATATATATATATATATATCTATACAACATATCTGTAATGTTATTTATATATATATATATCTATACAACATATCTGTAATGTTATTTATATATATATATATCTATATATATATACAACATATCTTTAATGTTATTTATGTATATATATCTATATATATATACAACATATCTTTAATGTTATTTATGTATATATATATATATATAACACATCTGTAATGTTATTTATGTATATATATACAACATATCTGTAATGTTATTTATGTATATATATATATATACAACATATCTGTAATGTTATTTATATCATCATCATCATCATCATCATCAACGTTTAACGTCCGTGTTCCACGCTTGCATGGGTTTGGACGGGGGTAGTCCCACTTGATGCAAGAGTGATTGTCTTGCTCGCATAGGACTGTCTGGCAGGTTTTCTACAGTTGGATGCCCTTCCTAACACCAACCACATTTACAGTGTGGGTCTGGGAGGTTTTTACCGTGTTGCCTACACGGCCACATTACAGCGTGGACTGTGTGTTTTTTTGTCGTGACACCTACACGATCTCATTTGTTTCGGCCTGGATGGCGCGGCACCAACATAACTTTACATAGAACGGGGTGGTGTGGATGGGGTGGGGGTGGTGGCGGGACGGGGTGTATTTTGTTAGAGATGCCTACTGGCAAGGCGGGTCTTCTCTGTTACTGAGTACCGCCAAAGGTCTCGGTCCAGTGACATTGTCTTGGAGAGGTGTAAGTGTGTGAGGTCGGAGTTTATCAGCTCATCCCAGGTTTTTCTAGGTCTGCCTATTCCGTGGCTACCGTCTATCTTTATTGCCCTGCACTTTGTTATACAGCTATCGACTTTCATGCGCATCACGTGTCCATACCAACGCAGCCTTCTCTCGAGTAAACAACATCTGATCCCTCTTATCTCTAATTTTTTCCTTAGCCGTTCACGTATATTACTGTTACACATCCAGCGGAGCATGCAAGCTTCATTCCTCTCTAGTCTGCGTATATCCTCTGCACACAATGCCCAGGTCTCACTACCATGCAACATTGCTGTTCGTATGCAGGCATCGTACAACCTGCCTTTCATTTTTAGGGAGAACCCTTTAGCAGCTAATAGTGGTATAAGCTCTCTGAACTTTTTCCAACCAGTTCTGACTCTAGCTACAGTACTTTCAGAGCACCCTCCCCCACTGCTGATTTTATCGCCCAGGTAACGGAAGCTGTCCACTATTTCTATAGAACCCTCTGCGCAATTGAAAGATCTAGTATTTTGTGGGCACTTGCTGCTACTTATTGCACCAGAGCACCGGCCACATGTAAAATCTATGTTCTTAGTTAGCTTACCTGTGATCCCGCTACATCTTTTATGCACCCATACTTTGCATTTAGGACATAAAATGGAGTTTCTACCTACGCCTTTCCTACACACCGAGCACGACCATTTCCCAGAAGGGACCGCCGCCTTGTTTTCTTTCCTACAAACTAGAACTTTGGTCTTAGCCAGGTTAATTTTAAGTCCTTTTGACTCTAGGCCGTGCTTCCATGTTTGGAATTTCTTCTCTAGCTCGGCCATTGATTCCGCTATGAGTGTCAGGTCGTCTGCGTATAGGAGTTCCCATGGGCAGCCTGTCTTGAACTCCTCTGTTATAGCCTGAAGGGCAATAATAAATAGTAGGGGGCTAAGAACAGAGCCCTGATGGACGCCAACTTTTACGCTAAACTCTTCACTATATATATATATATATATATATACAACATATCTATAATGTTATTTATTTATATATATATATATAACATATCTGTAATGTTATTTATATATATATGTATATATAAAACATATTTGTAATGTTATTTATGTATATATATATATATATATATACAACATATCTGTAATGTTATTTATGTATATATATATATACAACATATCTGTAATGTTATTTATATATATATATATATATACACAACATATCTGTAATGTTATTTATTTATATATATATATATATATAACATATCTGTAATGTTATTTATATATATATATACACCATATCTGTAATGTTGGCTTAGTGGTTAGAGCATTGGCCTTGCAATCGAAAGGTTGTGAGTTCAATTCTCAGACCAGGTGATGTGTTGTTTCCTTGAGCAAGACACTTTTTCTCACATTGCTCCAGTTTACTCAGCTGTACAAATGAGATGATAGGGACTGGGGTCCTTATCATTCCACTGCAAAGTGGTCGTGGAGGTGCCACGGCAAAAAAGCACCCAGCCCTCACTGTAAATGAGGTTGGTGTTAGGAAGGGCATCCAGCTGTAGAAATCAAGCCAGAATCAGTTTCCGTCCCACCCTTGCAAGCAGGGAAAAAGCGGCCGTAAAATGAAATGATGAAATGATGATGATATAACATATCTGTCATGTTATTTATATAAAACATATCTGTAATGTTATTTATATATATATATATATAAAACATATATGTAATGTTATTTATATATATATATATAACATTTCTGTAATGTTATTTATATATATATATATAACATATATGTAATGTTATTTATATATATATATATATATATAAAACATATATGTAATGTTATATATATATATATATATATATATATACATATATATAAAACATATCTGTAATGTTATTCAATTGAAATTTAAACTTAAAGGTGTAGTAATGCCACAATCTTTAAATAATTAGATACTTATTTATATAATTG
Organism: Eledone cirrhosa; assembly: GCA_964016885.1. Classification (NCBI taxonomy): domain Eukaryota; kingdom Metazoa; phylum Mollusca; class Cephalopoda; order Octopoda; family Eledonidae; genus Eledone; species Eledone cirrhosa. The sequence goes on along the minus strand of OZ024757.1, from coordinate 7,305,702 downwards.
TAAATACAAGTGCCACAGCACACACACATATATATATACATATATATATATATATATATGTATATATATATATATACATGCTAGAGTCTCAGAGAACGAGAGAAGAATGAAGGACAGGTATATGCATGGTAGAAATAGCAGCCAAAGCCAAGCAAAGTACAGACAAAGTACACACACTCCCTGTCTCTTTCTCTCTCACACACACATATATATTTATGTATGCATGTATGTATATGGTTAATGGACTTATGTAATAAAATGAAGATGTACAAATAAAACTGTCTCTTATTTATTACACTGACACTTCGATTGATACCTTACTGAGAAAATCATAATCATAAAGTGCTTTACTATATATATATATATATATATATATATATATATATATATATTAACAAAAATAGACATTCGTGTGATCAAGTATATTTTATTATACATATTTCAGAGGTACTGAGCTATCTTCAACAGTACGTCCTCATCAAATAAAATAAGATGATGCATGACATACCCTGACATAGTAGATGGTTAAGATTCAGTCAGGGTATGTCATGCATCATCTTATTTTATCTGATGAGGACGTACTGTTGAAGATAGCTCAGTACCTCTGAAATATGTATAATAAAATATACTTGATCACACAAATGTCTATTTTTGTTAATATTTTGAATTGATATTAATAACTCTGGAATACCATAGCTGTTGAGTGCTTCCCATCTATTGTAAAACTCATTCTTTGATTTATTCATTGAACCTTGTTTAACCTTTATATATATATATATATATATATATATATATATATATATGTAAAAGGTAAACAGAAATAACAACACAATCGGTACAGTATATGGAAGGTATATAATAGGTTAACGCTTGATATAGCAGGAAGAGAGTCTTAACGTTTTGGACGCTGGTCCTTTATCAGAAGAAAGAGTGATAAATAAAATAGATATATATATATATATAGTAAAGCACTTTACGATTAGGATTATATATATATATATATATATATATATAAGTTATTCCGGGTTGAATCAGAGGTAACCACAGTAAGTAAGGTACTCAATACATAGCAGAGTATAAACGTTTTAATATAGAAGAGCTTCTACAGGACTAGAACTGTTTCATTCATGAGAAATCATCAGGGAACTACCTGTCCAAGTAGTGGTATTTATATCTTTTCTTTTCTGGTGGTAGGAGAGGGTGGGGGTCATTGGTAGAAGGATTTAAAGAAAAGGGAGTTCATTAAAATCTAATTCTTTAAAGCTATAGTAATAACAAAGGCAGGAAGAATACTGTAAACAAAATCATGTTTGGAATACCAATCCTAGTTTATCACTTAGACTAACAATGGCTGTAAGACAGGTGTCTACAGGATGGCTGGGGTTCAATGGTTTAAAGAAAAGGGAAATTCTTTAAGGCTGAAATAAGGGTGACAAAGGCAGAAAGGGTTCCATCAACAGATTCAAGTGTTGGGTGCTTCCCCTTATTGTGAAGTTTCTCTTAATATATATTCCAGGTGTTGACAAACACATTCACACACTCGCCCACTTACACACACATAGACGCACACACAGAACAAACATACAAAATGGTACATACACATATATACATATACATATCATTATCATCATCATCGTTTAACGTCCATCCTCCACGCTTGCATAGGTTTGGACGGGAGTTTTCCCACTTGAGGCAAGATTTGTTGTCCTGCACGTATAGGACTATCTGGCAGGTTTTCTACGGTTGGCTGCCCTTCCTAACACCAACCACATGTACAGTGTGGACTGGGAGGTTTTTACCGTGTTACCTACATGGCCACATTACAGCGTGGACTGTGTTTTTTTGTCGTGAGACCTACACGACCTTATTTGTTTCGGACTGGATGTTGTGGTACCAACATAACTTTACATTGAAAGGGGTGCAGTGGATGGGGTGGGGGTAGTGGGGCCGGGGTGTATTTTGTTAGAGGTGCCTACTGACTGTAGGTTTCGCTTTGTACTTAGGTAAGGCGGGTCTTCTGTATGACTGGGTAGCGCCAAAGATCTCGGTCCAGTGACATTGTCTTGGAGAGGTGTAAGTGTGTGAGGTCGGAATTTATCAAGTCGTCCCAGGTTTTTCTGGGTCTGCCTACTCCGTGGCTACCATCTATTTTTATTGCCCTGCACTTTTTTATACAGCTGTCGTCTTTCATGCGCATCACGTGACCGTACCAACGTAGTCTTCTCTCGAGTAAACAACATCTGATCCCTCTTATTCCTAATTTCTCCCTTAGTTCGTTAATGCTTTGCCGTTCACGTATATTACTATTACACATCCAGCGGAGCATGCAAGCTTCGTTCCTCTCTAGCCTGCGTATAAGGGCATATATATATATATATATATATGTGTCTGTGTGTGTGTATATATATATACACAAATGTATGCAAGGCAGATTGACACTTACCAATGTCATCAATATTATTATTAACAACATCAATAATATCGACAGCACCAGCAGTAGTATTGTCATCATTGTCATCCATTTTGTTTACATAATCCTCTACATCATCATCGTCACCAACATGAAAAACAGTAGACATTAACTGAAATTTAACAAAACTAAGCAGTAAAAAAAACTGAATTTTTTCAAATTTATCCCTCCTTTTCGAAATGAAAAAAAAATAACAATAACAGCAACAACAAAAACATCTCCCCCCCCCCCGGGACCCCCCAGCAAGGTTGGTCGGGTGACCGTGTATCACTCATATAGGACTATCTGGCAGATTTTCTACGGCTGGATGCCCTTTCTAACACCAACCACATTTACAGTGTGGACTGGGAGGTTTTTACCGTGTTACCTACACGGCCACATTACAGCGTGGACTGTGTGTTTTGTCGTGACACGATCTCGATCTCATTTATTTGGACTGGATGTTTTGGTACCAACTTTATAGAGAGAGGGTGGTGTTGGTGGGAGTGGGAGGATAGGGTAGGAGTAGTGGATTGGGGTGTATATTTGGTTAAGAGGAGGCTACTAACTGTAGGTTTCCCTTTGTACATAGGAAAGGCAGGTCTTCTGTATTACTGGGTAGAGCCAAAGATCTCGGTCCAGTGACATTATCTTAGAGAGGTGCACGTGTATGAGGTCGGAATTTATCAAATCGTCCCAGGTTTTTTGGGGTCTACCTACTCCGTAACTACCATCAATTTTGATTGCCCTGCACTTTTTTATACAACTGTCATCTTACATGCGCATCACGTGACCATACCAACGTAGTCTTCTCTCGAGTAAACAACATCTGATCCCTCTTATTCCTAATTTCTCACTTAGTTCATTTATGCTTTGCCGTTCAGGTATGTTACAATTACACGTCCAACAGAGTATACATGCTTCATTCCTTTCCAGTCTACACAGGTCCTCTGCATGTAATGCCCATGTCTCACTGCCATGTAGCATTGCTATTCGTATACAGGCATCATAAATCTTTCTTTCGTTTTTAGAGAGAAACCTTTAGCGGCCAACAGTGGTATAAGCTCTCTGAACTTTTTCCATCCCGTTCTGACTCTGGCTACTGTACTTTCAGAACACCCTCCACCACTTCTGATTTTGTCACCCAGGTAACGGAAAGTGTCTACTATTTCTATGGAACCATCTGGGCAATAGAAGGGGTTAGTATCCTGTGGACACTTGCTATCTGTCACCTGAGCATCGGCCACATATAAAGTCTACATTCTTAGATAGTTTACCTGTGATCCTACTACATCTTTATGTACCCATACTTTGCATTTGGGACATAAAATTGAATCTCTGCCCTCTCCTTTCCTACATATTGAGCAAGGCCATTTCCCTGAGGGTACCTGTGCCTTATTTTCCTTTCTACAAACTAGGACTTTAGTCTTAGACAAGTTAACTTTAAGGCCTTTTGTTTCTAGACCATGCTTCCATGTTTAGAATTTCTTCTCTAGTTCAGCCATTGATTCAGCTATGACCGTTAGATCATCTGCGTATAAGAGTTCCCATGGGCAGCCCGTCTTGAACTCCTCTGTTATAGCCTGAAGGGCAATAATAAATAGGAGGGGGCTAAGGACAGAGCCTTGGTGAACAACTTTTACACTAAATAATCATTGTTAATTCTAACCTTACTGAGTGTTTCATTATACATAGATTGTACAATACAATACAATACAATACAATATATATATATATATATATATATATATATATATATATATATATATATATATATAATAGAGGCCCCTGGCTTAGTGGTTAGAGCATTGGTCTTGCAATCGAAAGGTTGTGAGTTCAATTCTCAAACCATGTGATGTGTTGTTTCCTTGAGCAAGACACTTTATTTCACATTGCTCCAGTTTACTCAGCTGTAGAAATGAGATGATAGGGACTGGGGTCCCTCTCATTCCACTGCAAAGTGGTCGTGGAGGTGCCACGGCAAAAACGCACCCAGCACTCACTGTAAATGAGGTTGGTGTTATGAAGGGCATCCAGCTGTAGAAATCAAGCCAGAATCAGTTCCCCTCTCACCCTTGCAAGCAGGGAAAAAGCAGACGTAAAATGATGATGATGATGATATATATATATATATATATATATATATATATATATATATATATATATATATATATACACTCATATGTATGTTTATATATATATGGACGTTAAACGATGATGATGATGATATATTTATATATATGAATATATATATATAGACACTCATATGTATGTTTATAAATATATATATATATATATACACTCATATGTATGTTTATATATATATATATAAAGCTATATATACTCTTACATGCATACATCTGAAAATGTATATATGTATATATACACATACTTAAACGCACATGTATATACATATAGATGGACAGTTATACATATACAATAATTTATTTCTATACATACATATACCACAAGTAAGGCATGGTGTTGCCAACTAACCAGACCTCCCTCATAATGGACCAGCTAGATCCCAAAATACAGGCCTGCTAGCCAACACACAGTCCCAATAAGTGTAAGTTACAGCACAGCTATCTGGACAGACTTGTCTTAAGACTACTCTTTATCCCACTACATCTTTTGTGTACTATATATATACTGTATATATATACTGTTTATATATGTAACACAGTAGATATGTAACACAGTAGATATGTGTGTGTAACACAGTAGAAGTGTTTATGTAACATAGTAGATGTGTATATGTAACACAGTAGATGTGCGTGTATGTAACACAGTAGTGTGTGTATGTAACAGAATAGATGTGTGTGTGTGTATGTAACAGAGTAGATGTGTGTGTGTGTATGTAACACAGTAGATGTCTATGTCACACAGTAGATGTGTGTATATGTAACACAGTTGATGTGTATGTAACTAAAGTGTAACGTACGTTACGAATGGACGACAAAATGACTTTAACTTGTTTTTTTAACAATTGATGGTGGAAAAACTTTTAAATTGTCTTAACTCAAACCATAAAGGGCCGCAACGCATGGAGTCTGACACTCTTACCGGCTACATAGCGTGGGAGTCTATTTTACCGGGACCGGCTACATAGCTTCTTCCTAACATCTTCCAACATAATTTTATACAAGAACCACATGTTAAGTTACTAATAAAATAATTAATAATTAAAAACTTTAGTAAATCCTTCAAATGATATCTCAGTAATGAAATAATTAATAATTGTTATAAATACCTCAAAATTCCTCATTAATTAAACCCAAGACAGGTAAAAACTCCAGAGTCTTTCAGTCGGACATGAAACAAATTAATTTCTAATGGAAGAAGAAAAGATGTTAAAGTCAGCCAAGGGAGATCACTCTCAGCGACTTATTGTAATTCTTGTTCGTGAATTAATCCGGATTAAATTATTCCGGTGTATTTTGTGTGGAGGAAACCGGGTTTACGCGGTGATAGCACGTACATGAACGTATGATTCGTGAGTTCGAATCCCAGACCGGGCGGTCCGTACGTTGGGGCCTTGAACAAGACACTTTATTTCTCATTGTTTCATTTCACCCAGCTGGCAAAAATAAGTTGTACCAGTAATTATAGGGGACGTTGTTACATAGAATTGTCACACTGAATCTCCCTGAGAATAATGTCAATGGTACACGTGTCAATGAAATACCCAGGCATATTATAATATAAGATGGGTTCTATATGTATTTAAATAGGAGGCCATGTCACACGTTTTGTCTCGCTGAATCTCCCTGAGAACTACGTATATACTAGTGACTATCAGACACAGTATATCTAGGACTACATTATCTTATGTGCAGTATAGTAGTTAGTATTAATGGCTATCAGACATGATTTATCTAGGAACACATTATCTAATGTACAGTATAGTAGTTAGTATTAGTGGCTATCAGACATGGTTTATCTAGGACTACATTATCTAATGTACAATATAGTAGTTAGTATTAGTGACTATCAGACATAGTGTATCTAGGACTACATTATCTAATGTACAGTACAGTAGTTAGTATTAGTAGCTATCAGACATAGTATATCTAGGACTACATTATCTAATGTACAGTACAGTAGTTAGTATTAGTGGCTATCAGACATGGTTTATCTAGGACTACATTATCTAATGTACAATATAGTAGTTAGTATTAGTGACTATCAGACATAGTGTATCTAGGACTACATTATCTAATGTACAGTACAGTAGTTAGTATTAGTAGCTATCAGACATAGTATATCTAGGACTACATTATCTAATGTACAGTACAGTAGTTAGTATTAGTGGCTATCAGACATGGTTTATCTAGGACTACATTATCTAATGTACAATATAGTAGTTAGTATTAGTGACTATCAGACATAGTGTATCTAGGACTACATTATCTAATGTACAGTACAGTAGTTAGTATTAGTAGCTATCAGACATAGTATATCTAGGACTACATTATCTAATGTACAGTACAGTAGTTAGTATTAGTGGCTATCAGACATGGTTTATCTAGGACTACATTATCTAATGTACAATATAGTAGTTAGTATTAGTGACTATCAGACATAGTGTATCTAGGACTACATTATCTAATGTACAGTACAGTAGTTAGTATTAGTAGCTATCAGACATAGTATATCTAGGACTACATTATCTAATGTACAGTACAGTAGTTAGTATTAGTGGCTATCAGACATGGTTTATCTAGGACTACATTATCTAATGTACAATATAGTAGTTAGTATTAGTGACTATCAGACATAGTGTATCTAGGACTACATTATCTAATGTACAGTACAGTAGTTAGTATTAGTAGCTATCAGACATAGTATATCTAGGACTACATTATCTAATGTACAGTACAGTAGTTAGTATTAGTGGCTATCAGACATGGTTTATCTAGGACTACATTATCTAATGTACAATATAGTAGTTAGTATTAGTGACTATCAGACATAGTGTATCTAGGACTACATTATCTAATGTACAGTACAGTAGTTAGTATTAGTAGCTATCAGACATAGTATATCTAGGACTACATTATCTAATGTACAGTACAGTAGTTAGTATTAGTGGCTATCAGACATGGTTTATCTAGGACTACATTATCTAATGTACAATATAGTAGTTAGTATTAGTGACTATCAGACATAGTGTATCTAGGACTACATTATCTAATGTACAGTACAGTAGTTAGTATTAGTAGCTATCAGACATAGTATATCTAGGACTACATTATCTAATGTACAGTACAGTAGTTAGTATTAGTGGCTATCAGACATGGTTTATCTAGGACTACATTATCTAATGTACAATATAGTAGTTAGTATTAGTGACTATCAGACATAGTGTATCTAGGACTACATTATCTAATGTACAGTACAGTAGTGAGTATTAGTGGCTATCAGACATAGTGTATCTAGGACTACATTATCTAATGTACAGTACAGTAGTTAGTATTAGTAGCTATCAGACATAGTGTATCTAGGACTACATTATCTAATGTACAGTACAGTAGTTAGTATTAGTAGCTATCAGACATAGTGTATCTAGGACTACATTATCTAATGTACAGTACAGTAGTTAGTATTAGTAGCTATCAGACATAGTGTATCTAGGACTACATTATCTAATGTACAGTACAGTAGTGAGTATTAGTGGCTATCAGACATAGTGTATCTAGGACTACATTATCTAATGTACAGTACAGTAGTTAGTATTAGTAGCTATCAGACATAGTGTATCTAGGACTACATTATCTAATGTACAGTACAGTAGTTAGTATTAGTAGCTATCAGACATAGTGTATCTAGGACTACATTATCTAATGTACAGTACAGTAGTGAGTATTAGCGGCTATCAGACATAGTGTATCTAGGACTACATTATCTAATGTACAGTACAGTAGTTAGTATTAGTAGCTATCAGACATAGTGTATCTAGGACTACATTATCTAATGTACAGTACAGTAGTTAGTATTAGTTGCTATCAGACAGAGTGTATCTAGGACTACATTATCTAATGTACAGTACTTAGTATTAGTGGCTATCAGACATAGTGTATCTAGGACTACATTATCTAATGTACAGTACAGTAGTTAGTATTAGTGACTAACAGACATAGTATATCTAGGACTACATTAACTAATGTACAGTATAGTAGTTAGTATAGGTGACTATCAGACATAGTATATCTAGGACTACATTATCTAATGTACAGTAGTTAGTATTAGGGGCTATCAGACATAGTGTATCTAGGACTACATTATCTAATGTACAGTACAGTAGTTCGTATTAGCGACTATCAGACATAGTGTATCTAGGACTACATTATCTAATGTACAGTACAGTAGTTCGTATTAGTGGCTATCAGACATAGTGTATCTAGGACTACATTATCTAATGTACAGTACAGTAGTTCGTATTAGTGGCTTTCAGACATAATGTATCTAGGACTACATTATCTAATGTACGGTACAGTAGTTCGTATTAGTGGCTATCAGACATAATGTATCTAGGACTACATTATCTAATGTACAGTACAGTAGTTCGTATTAGTGGCTTTCAGACATAATGTATCTAGGACTACATTATCTAATGTACGGTACAGTAGTTAGTGTTAGTGGCTATCATACATAGTGTATCAAGGACTACATTATCTAATGTACAGTATAATGGTTGGTATTAGTGGCTGTCAGACATAGTGTATCTGGGACTACATTATCTAATGTACAGTAGTTAGTATTACTGGCTATCATATATAGTGTGTAGGAGTACATTATCTAATGTAAAGTATAGTAGTTAGTGTTAGTGGCTATCAGACATAGTGTATCTAGGACTACATTATCTAATGTACAGTATAGTAGTTCGTGTTAGTGGCTATCAGACATAGTATATCTAGGACTACATTATCTAATGTACAGTATAGTAGTTCGTGTTAGTGGCTATCAGACATAGTATATCTAGGACTACATTATCTAATGTACAGTACAGTAGTTAGTATTAGCGGCTATCAGACATAGTATATCTAGGACTACATTATCTAATGTACAGTACAGTAGTTAGTATTAGTAGCTATCAGACATAGTGTATCTAGGACTACATTATATAATGTACACTATAGTAGTTAGTATTAGTCACTATCAGACATAGTATATCTAGGACTACATTATCTAATGTACAGTACAGTAGTTAGTATTAGTGGCTATCAGACAGTGTATCAAAGACTACATTATCTAATGTACAGTACAGTAGTTAGTATTAGTGGCTATCAGACATAGTATATCTAGGACTACATTATCTAATGTACTGTATAGAAGTTAGTATTAGTGGCTATCAGACATAGTGTATCAAGGACTGCATTATCCAATGTACAGTATAGTATTTATCATTAGTGGTAATATTGTTATATATATTTTCACTTGTATATAATTACTGTATCGTTGAAAGATTCACATAATTATATTATTTACATTAATATAGACATTCAGTAAATCTTTGTCAACTTACTTTTTCACATATAATCAATGTGTTGTGTTAGTTTTTATTAAACAAAGACAAATTCATTCTTATAGGACTTTCTAACATAGCTATCATCCCCTCTCCTGATGACATGTCAACACCAGTTTAACTTCCACCTTTTTATTAGTAGGAGTCAATTCTTTCTCAATATCTTTTTCTCACTTCTCTCTCCTTCTCCGGGAGGAATCAGCTGTGTTTAGACCAGGAGTCTAATGAATCGACATGAATCCATACAATATCTGATTTCACTTGAAGTTTTATTCAGATCTCAATTGTGTTCAGACCTGGAGAGAGGAGATGGGCTGCATCAGGTTTTAAAATATGTGCAACAAAGACTGAAATCCACTAGAGTACCCCTACGACTACCCCAAGATTTACAGGTCCATACAATATATATATATATATATATTTATATACACATATATCCCTTTCTCTGGAAGAAATCAAGTGTATTCAGATCTGGAAGAAGGGTGTGGTCTCCACCAGGTCTAAAATACCCAATAAATGTTATATGTCACAAAGGTACCCCTATGATTTCACAAGGATTTCCTTTCTTTGGGACGATGTCTGGGTCAACCTGTGAAATAGGGATTGAGTTACTGTATTTCAGGGAGCTGTTTTGATATTGAAAGGACATCTGTTGGTGTAGGGTTTCGTTGGTGACATAAGGTTCTAATACTGTAAAGAGCTACCTGAAACACTGTCTGGTACATGTTTTGGAGACATGATCATAAAGCCATGTATAGAGAAACAGTCAGCAAAGTTAGGATTAACATTGACTATATTGAAGAAATATATTTTTCCAATGTTGCTATATTTTCACTTGTATATAATTACTGTATCGTTGAAGGGTTCACATAATTCTATTATTTACACACATTAATATAGACATTAAGTAACTCTTTGTCAACTTACCTCCTTCAGATGTAATCTATGTGGTGTGTTAATTTTTACTAAACAACAAACAAAATAATCTCTTGCTTTTGTGAGTTCACAAAAACTAGATGGTGTCTGACAGAACACAGGAGAGATACTAAATAACAGCCTTGTCACTGAGGAGGTTATAGAATGTGTGACTACCTTTCCAAACACCCTATCAATAGACTACCACTATTAGACACGGAACTGTGGTTAAACACTACAGACAAGAGGGCCCAAATTCTCCACTCACATTATGCTAAACCCATGGCCTCCAAATACCTGATACTAAAAACCTCAGCAATGTCCAATAGTGCCAAGTTTAATATTCTGATTGCAGAGTTGGTAAGAGTGATGAAGAATGTGTCCCGCATGTGTGAGCCAACTGAAATGGAAAGACACATCCAACACTTCATCAACTGCATGCAGTTCTCTGGCTACAACCAAAGAGACAGAATCGGGAGCCACGGATATGTGTCGAAAGAACTTCGATAGACTATATATATATATATTTACATCTGTATTTTTAACTGTTGGTCAGTCAATAATAAACTTTGATTGCCAGATAAATTAACTATGGCGATATAAAAGACACAGAAGCGAAAACCAACCCAAACCAAACAGTGAGTGTGTTCTGTTATTATTTCTCGCAATATTATAACAATATGACCCTCCCCAAGTATAACAGTATATATATATATATATATATATATGAAGAACTCAGAGCTGTATGGGAACCTCCCTAAAGTCACCTCAAAAGTAACACAGAGGAGACTGAGGTTAACTGGACATACTCACCGACATTCAGAGTTGACACTGCACTCACTGCTCCTGTGGGAGCCCCTGCACGGACACACTAGAAGATGGAGACCGAGGTTGACATATATTGATGCGCTAAGGACAGACACTGGTCTCTTGGAGACGCAGGAGATGGCAGCGATGATGAGGGAGAGAGAGAGAGTCCGCTGGAGAGAACTCGTCCATGGATCTCGGGAAGTTTACCCGCTCTCAATATATACATATATATATATATATAAAAAGAATATTAACTTGGATATCGAGTTTTGAAACGCCAGTGTATTAGAATTTGTAAGAAAGTAGAAAAACTCAGCATAAGGAAGTTGTTAAAACAGTAAAATACCATCGAAGTGGTGTTGGGTAAAACATTACCTCGAAGGACAGAAATCAGCGGCTGTGAGTTGACTTGAAGAAATAGAATGGGTACTAACGAAGATATTTATTTCTCCATTGTTTCGAGCCTCCCATTCTTTGCAGTAATCTCAGATTGAAACTGCAGATGGTGTGAGATCTGAGGAGCGTATTTTAATATGTGACCTCCTCTCACCCCGGGTGTACAAGCAGGACCATTGGTAGGGGTTGAAACTGGCAAGGTCCATCTCAACAGCTGATGAACCTGGAGTTCTGTGTTTTTCATTTGTATTTTCATTTTCAAAAAATTATTTTTTACGGTTTCCCCTTAAAAAAATGGTTTTTCGTTTTGCCGTGTTTTCATTTGTCTGGTCCTCAATTTGTTAATTTTCTTAAGTGTATATACATACTAGCAGTGGTACCCGGCGTTTCATGGGATAAGGTATTTTGGAACGCGGGCCGCCAACAGACCTAATCGTGGAAAAACTGCTGCCTGGACAATATGTAAAGAAAATAAACCGAATACTCTGATGGCTGGATAAATTTTCCTCGATGAAGCATGAAAAATGCAAGTTTTTACCTAATGCAGGCCCTAGGGGATGAATTTTTTTTATGTGCATAATATGCCTTGAAATTTCGGGAAAATCAGCTAGACGTAATGCCTCCAAGAAGCTGAAAAAAATGAAGTTTTTCACCTAATATGGGCCCTAGGCCATAAAAAAGTTGGATTTTCTTTGCTCACGGTATGAAGAAGAGACTGACTAATACATAGTTACAATTTCAAGTAAATCAGTCTGACATAACGCCTAAAAAAAAATTAAAAAGCTTAAAAATGTTTTTCACCTACTGCGGGCCCTAGGTGATCAAAAAGTTGAATTTTTTAATGTGCATAACACTCCGTGAAATATAAGTAATACACATGTAAAGTTTGAAAAGAATCAGTTGGGTACTTCTCGAGTTTTAGGGATTCACACACACACAGACAGACCCTCAGTTTTATATATATATGAATGTAGGTATTGTATATTTAATAATATACTGTATGTTTATCTAAAAACATTTTGAAGGCCCTGCGCTATGAATTTAAGGTATTGACAGACGTCACATAGCTAGCTTCAGGCAACCTGTATGTTAATGAGTTTAAACAGCACATAAACATAATTGGAATTCTATAAGAATCCACCTTCTACAGCTCACAGCAAAAATAGGGGATATATAACCTTGATAACCATTAAAAAGTGAGAAACAATCGTTGGTTATTTCCCTTTGGCTTTGCTGAAGCCAGGTGTGTGACTATAGTCAATACCTTAAACTCATAGCAAAAGGCCTTCAAAGTGTTTTTAACTAAACATACAGTATATTGTTAAATATACAATACATACATTCCTATATACGTCACTATCTTAAAGCACCAATAGAAATATATATGTGTATATATACATATATATAAAGGAAGGTCTGTCATGTCTTCATTACGTTTATTGAGCAGTGAGGCACGTTTTGCTATTGATCAGTTCAAGGTTCGATCTAGCCTGACTCTAAAATCAATAGCTCATCAGACTTCTGTTGTGGTAATAATGTTACAATCCCTAGATATCATCATCATCGTCTAACCCACGCTATCATGGGTTGGACGGGTTTGTCCAATTTAGAGGCAAGTGTTGCGCTCATATATATAGAGAGAGAGAGGGAGAAGAGTAGACAGACAGTCAATGACAAACAGGAAGAATCAACCTCAGTATTTCACTGGTATTTCATTTATGGACCTCAAAATATATAAGTAGCTTCACGTCAGTGGGATTTGTACTGAGAGAGCTAGAACAGACACTGAAAATATATCCAGATGTGCACACATGTATATAAAAACACATATATACACATACACATACGTACAGACAGATACACATAATTATACACACGTACATATACATACTCACATATAGATATACATATACACAAATAAAGATACAATCATATTCATGGACAGAAATTTCCACACACATACATATACACTCATAAATATATCTGTTAGATACGCAATGGCTAAAAACAGAATGTTTTAAGTTTGCGTGTCTGACATATATGCGTAGCTTGTGAATAAAAAATTCAAGGGGTTTCGCTGTCTGTGGTCATCCCTCCCAAATATGTTTTGTAATGTATCGTCTTACTGGCTAATTTCATCGTCTTATTGGCTAATCAACCAATGAGAGTAATTGTTGCTCAAAAGCATCCGCTACTTTGTTTGCACGCTTATTTATCGTTTCGCTTTTGAATCTTCCTCCTGTATTTCGTCGTTTATCATCAAAATATTTTTCTCGTTTTGTTAAGCTATATTGTTAATTTATATATGATTTTTTAAATTTATATTAACTATTTTTTTTCATTTCGTTATAACATGCTTATATTATTGGTTGTATCATATTTACTTGTATATATGTCCATATTATTGTTCGTTTTATGTTAGATTATTTTATTATTATTATGTTAGTCTAACATAATAATAAAAAAATAATCTAACATAATAATAATAAAATAATCTAACATAAAACGAACAATAATATGGACATATATACAACCAATAATATAAGCATGTTATAACGAAATTAAATATTACACACAAATAGTCTAACATAATAATAAAAAAATAATCTATTTGTGTGTAATATTTAATTTTTATTAATTCAACTATAATCATTATTATGTAAAATATATTTATTTAATATTGATTGTTTTTTGTAGTTGTTTATATTAAAAGTCTGAAAATATTTCAATACATCTTACAATAATATTTATAAGATCATTTATAAAATAACAATTATATAATCTAATTACATTACAACTATAATTTATTATTAATATATATCATGTTTAACTAGAGTTATTACATGCGTTGCCTTAAAAAAATATTAAACTAGACCTGAAAAATGCGCAAGCTCAAAAGAGCCACAGAATGTTATAATAAACCTTCAAAAGTGTGAGACTAGAGTTGTTGCTCAAAAATATTGTAACCATTATCTATCGTACACTCTGTGGCATCCTTTTATAAAAAAGAGACTCATAACGAACTTAAGACAACACAATAATTATTTAAGTGAATATATAATATAGAATTTGGTTTAAGTGCATTTTGTATTAATCATTACTAAACATCTAATATGAGATATTGAACATTAGCTTAAATAATTATCGTGTCATCTTGAGTTCGTTATGAGTCTCTTTTTTATAAAAGGGTGCCACAGAGTGTACGATAGATAATGATTACAATATTTTTGAGCAACAACTCTAGTCCCACACTTTTGAAGGTTTATTATAACATTCTGTGGCCCTTTTAAGCTTGCGCATTTTTCAGGTCTAGTATATATATTCTTTGCTTAAACTTTAATCTGTTATTTTAATAAATCTTTCTTCTATGGTTTTTATGTATTTGATATATATTTATCCTTATCGAGCCCTCTTCGGATTTTATTCTTCCCATTTATTATTATTATTACTATATATATATATATATATAGTGTTTGTAAATTCTGTATCGTACAGTTTTGTCAGCACAAGTCTTGGTTACAACTTCTACAAATAAAATTAAAGGAGAATAATTTCAGAATAAACACGTTTTATTCAAAACATTAACAACATTGGTGGCATTATTTCGGGTGAGTGATATGGTTTTTATCTAGTCTGAATGTGTTTGTGATGCATTAAGTAACCTTTACAAGAGAATGATTTACCACATACATCACAGTGATATGGTTCCTCTCCTGTATATGTTAGTGTCTAGTGAAGACAACATTTAGAAAATAATTTACCACAGACATCACAGTGATATGGTTCCTTTCCGGTATGTAGATGTTCATGTATAGAGATGCCACAACATTTAGAGTATGATTTATCATAGACATCACAGTGATGTGGTTCCTCTCCTGTATATGTTAGTGTGTAGTGAAGCCACAACATTTAGAGTATGATTTGTCACAGACATCACAGTGATATGGTTTCTTTTCTGTAAATGTTAGTGCCAAGTGAATGACTTATTTCAGAGAATGATTTCCCACAGATATCACAGTGATATGGTTTCTCTCCTGTATGTATATGTTTGTATCTAGTTAAGTGAGCTTTCATAGTTAATAATTTACCACAAATATTACAGTGATATGGCTTTTCTCCAGTATATATATGTTTGTATGTAAATGTAGCAATGAAAGAGAATAATTTCTCCCCAATATCATAGTGTTATGGCTTCTCACTCATATAAATGTATTTGTGTGTAATTAATTCACCATTTTGAGACAATGAGATATGACTTTGTTATGGTTTCTCACCTGTATGGGTATATTTGTGTCTAGTTAAACTACTTCATACAGAGAATGATTTACCACAGATATCACAGTGATATGGCTTGTCTCCTGTATGTATACGTTTGTGAGTAGTTAAGGTACTACTTTGAGAGAATGATTTTCCACAGATATCACAGTGATATGGCTTGTCTCCTGTATGTATACGTTTGTGAGTAGTTAAGTTACTATTATCAGAGAATGATTTACCACAGATATCACAGTGATATGGCTTCTCACCTGTATGGGTACGTAAGTGTTTAGTTAAGTGACTACTTACAAAGAATGATTGACCACAGACATCACAGTGATATGGCTTCTCTCCTCTAGGCTTTGACATCTCTTCTGGAATAGCCATATCTTTAGACAATGTTTCACATTTAATCTTCTTTTCACTAAATTTATTTTCCATGTTTCTTCTCCCCTTGGCAGAATTTACAGATGTTATTCTTGTCTTATTTTATATATTTTATTCCTGATGATATTTCTTCTGCAATATTTCCAGCAACTGTGACCTCAGTCAAGATCTGAAGATGATGCAAACTTCTTTCTGATCCAAGTTTAGTTAAGATTCAAAATCATCTTGTAAATATTTCAGATGGTGACAAAACAATATTTTTCCAAGAAAGACAGTTCTGAGGAAATATTTCACAGTAATTCTGCAATAGATTTATATAAACAGTGTTATATGAATTCTGTATCAAAATATTTAGTCTTGGAATAATGATAAATAGAGGGGATGTATTCAAGATTAAAGAGTAAATATATCCCAATGTCATCTGGTATTCTGAAATAAGAAAGAAACAGTATGAGATAATAAAGAATACTTTAGAAGCAGAGATAGATTTAACATTGGAAATTTCTATTTCTATATTGATAAATTGTAGATATCAACTTTCCTCTCCAGAGTTATTCTCTCCAATGTGAGCAGTGGTATTCCAGCAAGCTCTGTAAATGTTATCCTTCTAACTCTTGGGAGGTCTGCCCTATAGCCTTTACCCAAGAACATTCTTATATGACATTCTAACATGGTAATTGTCTGAGACCTGAGATGTGTAACTTGACAGTTCCTTGAGTAACAGTTCTTTCTACATGGAAGGGGAAAATGCTGTGCAATTGCTTGATAAGAGTCAAAGGATGCTCACACATGGCTACCCTAGGCACCCCACCAACATGACATGTGTTAGTCCTGTAGACACAATTAGTGGGAACTTTATTTGCAGGGCTTTCCATAATTTTGGCCTTGTTTTTTTTCTATTCTGGTTGGATGCCCTTCCTCTCCTCAACCCCTTTACAGCAAGGACTGGGTGTATTGGCACTAGAGAGGTTATTTTACTGGACTTAAGAGCTCTCTCTACCCTGTATCAGTTTCTATTTCGAGTGTCTTCAATGATGATGATATATACATATAAACATATATAAATATATTCATATGTATATATATATACACATATATTCATATGTATATATATACACTTATATATATACATATATATATATATGTACAAATATATACATATATATATATGTACAAATATATATATATATACATAAATACATATATATATATGTAAATATATATATATATGCACAAATACATATATATATGTACATATATACATATATATACACGTATATACATATATATATATATATATGTACATATATACATATATATATACATATATATACATATATATATACATATATATACATACATATATACATATATATACATACATATATATGTACATATATACATATATATACATACATATACATACATATATATGTACATATATACATACATATATATGTACATATATACATATATATATACATACATATATATACATATATATATACTTACATATATATATATACATATATATACATAAATATATGTACATATATACATATATATATATACATACATATCATCATCATCATCGTTTAACGTCCCTGTTCCACGCTTGCATGGGTTTGGACGGTGGTTTTCCCACTTGAGGCAAGAGTGGTTGTCTTGCTCGCATAGGACTGTCTGGCGGGTTTTCTACAGCTGGATGCCTAACAGTGTGGGACTGGGAGGTTTTTACCGTGTTGCCTACACGGCCACATTTACAGCGTGGACTGTGTGTTTTTTTGTCGTGACACCTACACGATCTCGTTTGTTTCGGCCTGGATGTTGTGGCACCAACATAACTTTGCATTGAAGGGGGCGGTGTGGTTGGGGTGGGACGGGGGTGTATTTTGTTAGAGATGCCTACTGACTAGTAGGTTTTACTTTGTATTTAGGTAAGGCGGGTCTTCTCTGTTACTGAGTACCGCCAAAGGTCTCGGTCCAGTGACATTGTCTTGGAGAGGTGTAAGTGCGTGAGGTCGGAATTTATCAGCTCTACCCAGGTTTTCCTGGGTCTGCCTACTCCGTGGCTACCATCTATCTTTATTGCCCTGCACTTTGTTATACAGCTGTCGTCTTTCATGTGCATCACGTGACCATACCAACGTAGCCTTCTCTCGAGTAAACAACATCTGATCCCTCTTATTTCTAATTTTTTCCTTAGTTCGTTTATGCTTTGCCGTTCGCGTATATTACTATTACACATCCAGCGGAGCATGCAAGCTTCGTTCCTCTCTAGTCTGCGTACATCCTCTGCACACAATGCCCAGGTCTCACTGCCATGCAACATTGCTGTTCGTATGCAGGCATCATACAACCTGCCTTTCAGTTTTAGGGAGAACCCTTTAGCGGCTAATAGTGGTATAAGCTCTCTGAACTTTTTCCATCCAGTTCTGACTCTAGCTACTGTACTTTCAGAGCACCCTCCCCCACTGCTGATTTTGTCACCCAGGTAACGGAAGCTGTCCACTATTTCTATAGAACCCTCTGCGCAATTGAAAGAGTTAGTATTTTGTGGGCACTTGCTGCTACGTATTTCACCAGAGCACCGGCCACATGTAAAATCTGTGTTCTTAGTTAGCTTACCTGTGATCCCACTACATCTTTTATGCACCCATACTTTGCATTTGGGACATAAAATGGAGTTTCTACCTACGCCTTTCCTACACACTGAGCATGGCCATTTCCCGGAGGGGAGCGGCGCCTTATTTTCTTTCCTACAAACTAGAACTTTAGTCTTAGCCAGGTTAATTTTAAAGCCTTTTGATTCTAGGCCGTGCTTCCATGTTTGGAATTTCTTCTCTAGCTCGGCCATTGATTCAGCTATGAGCGTTAGATCATCAGACGTTATATGTACATATATACATATATACATACATACATATATATATATATATATATATATATATATATATATATATATATATACATATACATATTTATATGTATCTTCATCATCATTAAACGTCTGCCATGCTAACATGGGTTAGATGGGAATTGTCCCATTTCATTGATCGGGTGACCGTATCTCACTCGTATCTGGCAGGTTTTCTACAGTTGGATGCCCTTCCTAACACCAACCACATTTTATCTCTATATATACATGTGAAGGCTGAAAACTCTGCTAAGAGTTTTGCAATCACTTGTCACATTATAGAATTTGGTCCACTTTTAGGCTACGGCCAGCCATACAAACTTATAACATATCCTGAACAAGCAATGCCTGTGCTTTGAAGGTTTTTTAAGTGGGGAAAGGCCTTGCACTCAACCAATCCCACTCTCTGAACATCAAAAACGCTACCCAAAAAGGAGAACTGATCAACATCATCGGATGTTTCCTAAGCCGCAGGTTTTCTTTCAGAGTTTCCTTCTCCTAGAAGGTTGTCACAACAACTGGAGGCCTTTCACTCCCAGGCGTAAAAGAAAAAAAAATTCATTTACATAAATATATCGTTATCATTTAACGGCCATTTTCCAAGGTAGCATGGGTTTGACGGGTTGTCCCATTTGAAGCAATTTCGGTCAGGTGACCATGTTTTGCTCATACAGAACTGTTTCTGTCTTTGTTTACACGGAGGGATGTCCTTCCTAATGTCAACCATATTTACAGTGTATGCTGGGCACTTTTTGTTCTGACACCTACACAACCACTTTACAGTGTGGACTGGACACTTTTTGTCATGACAGCTACACAACCACTTTACACTGTGGACTGGGCACTTTTTGTTCTGACACCTACACAACCACTTTAAAATGTAGACTGGGTGCTTTTTGTTCTGACAACTACACAACCACTTTACAGTGTAGACTGGGTACTTTTCCTATATTAAATACATCGACCCAGAAAGAAACGTGAGGTGTGTGGAAAATCGGTAAAACTTCACCAGAGATAAAAATCCAGAATTAGTCATTTAGTTTACATAATGTGACCCCAACCCATCTTGTTTATTTTATAACATATGGCATTTCTAGTAATGCACTTTTTATGTCATGTAAAATGTTTTTTAATGTCTAAAGAAAATTGTCGCTGGAATGCAACCACTTTGAATAATATTTCACCAGAGATAAGAAAAATTTAATAAACAGAGGGTGGGGATGAATCAAGAGTGGGGTGGAAAATAAATAAGTGAGGGTGGGGGAAGATTATTTGAGATGAAAGTGAGGGAAGATTATTTGAGATGAAAGCGAGGGTGGGGTACAATTATTTGAGACCAAAGTGAGGATGGGGACCACTATTTGAGTTACATACACATATTCTAGTATGTAGAAAGGAAAATAGGGCACAGGTGCCCTCTGGGAAATGGCTATGTTCAGTGTGTAGCAAAGGAGTAGGTAGACATTCCATTTTATGTCCCAAATGCAAACTATGGGTACATAAAAGATGTAGTGGGATTAGAGGTAAGCTATCTAAGAACGTAGATTTTGTATGTGGCGATGCTCAGGTGCAATAAGTAGCAAGTGGACACAGGACACCAGCTCCTTCTATTGCCTAGATGGTTCTATAATGTTACTCGATATTCAATGTAGCAACAAGTGAATATTGTTATTGTAAAATAAACATTGTCAACATCACAATTCTGACATTATTCTTTTTATCATTCATCCACAAAAGAATACATTTATCCACTACATATGCAACAAACAAAAGGGGTCCAAGAACAGATCCCTGTGGTACACCAGATGACATCTTGTACAGTGAAGAATGCTGTCCTAGAACCGTGACTACCTCTCTTCAACTGAGAGTGAAGGATTTCAACCAGTTAAAAACTATACACCATGTACAGTATATATACACTATATATATATTATATATACACTATGTACAGTATATATACACTATATATATATTATATATACACTATGTACAGTATATATACACTATATATATATTATATATACACTATGTACAGTATATATACACTATATATATATTATATATACACTATGTACCATATATATACACTATATATATATATTATATATACACTATATATATATATTATATATACACTATATATATTATATATACTCTATATACAGTATATATACACTATATATATATATTATATATACACTATGTACAGTATATATACACTATAGATATATTATATATACACTATGTACAGTATATATATATATTATATATACACTATGTACAGTATATATACAGTATATATATATTATATATACACTATATATATATATATATATATACACTATATACAGTATATATACACTATATATATATTATATATACACTATGTACAGTATATATACACTATGTACAGTATATATACACTATATATATATTATATATACACTATGTACAGTATATATACACTATATATATATTATATATACACTATGTACAGTATATATACACTATATATATATTATATATACACTATGTACAGTATATATACACTATATATATATTATATATACACTATGTACAGTATATATACACTATATATATATTATATATACACTATGTACAGTATATATACACTATATATATATATATTATATATACACTGTGTACAGTATATATACACTATATATATATTATATATACACTCTGTACAATATATATACACTATGTACAGTATATATACACTATATATATATTATATATACACCATGTACAGTATATATACACTATATATATATTATATATACACTATGTACCATATATATACACTATGTACAGTATATATACACTATATATATATTATATATACACTATGTACAGTATATATACACTATATATATATTATATATACACTGTGTACAGTATATATACACTATATATATATTATATATACACTATGTACAGTATATATACACTATATATATATTATATATACACTATGTACAGTATATATACACTATATATATATTATATATACACCATGTACAGTACATATACACTATATATATATTATATATACACTGTGTACAGTATATATACACTATATATATATTATATATACACTATGTACAGTATATATACACTATATATATATTATATATACACCATGTACAGTATATATACACTATATTATATTATATATACACTATGTACAGTATATATACACTATATATATATTATATATACACTATATATATATTATATATACACTATGTACAGTATATATACACTATATATATATTATATATACACTATGTACACTATATATACACTATATATATATTATATATACACTATGTACACTATATATACACTATATATATATTATATATACACTATATATATATTATATATACACTATGTACAGTATATATACACTATATATATATTATATATACACTATGTACAGTATATATACACTATATATATATTATATATACACTATGTACAGTATATATACACTATATATATATTATATATACACTATGTACAATATATATATACACTATATATATATTATATATACACTATGTACAGTATATATACACTATATATATATTATATATACACTCTGTACAGTACATATACACTATATATATATTATATATACACTATGTACAGTATATATACACTATATATATATTATATATACACTATGTACAGTATATATACACTATATATATATTATATATACACCATGTACAGTACATATACACTATATATACACACTATATATGATGTTGTCCCAGGTAAAGGCAATGGCTGATACAGCTTGGCACCAGTGACGCCACAACATATATACACTATATATATACACTATACACAGTATATACACCCTATATATATATTATATATATACTATGTACAGTATATATGATGTTGTCCAAGAGAAAGGCAATGGACGATACAACTTGGAACCAGTAACAACTCATATCATCATCATCACCGTTTTACGTCCATTCTTCTATGCTAGCATGGGTTAGACGGGTTCTCCTGTTGGGGGCAGTGCCAGGTCGGGTGACCATATCTTGCTCATATGGGAACTGATTCTGGCTTGATCTCTACAGCTGGATGCCCTTCCTAACACCAACCTCATTTACAGTGAGTGCTGGGTGCTGTTTTCCATGGCGCCTATGTTATATATACTAGTTATATACACTATATATATATTATATATACATTACATATACACTATATATATTACATATACACTGTGTACAGCATATATGACGATGGGAAAGGCAATGGCTGATACAACTTGGGACCAGTGACATCACAACATATATACTATGTATATACACTATGTACAGTATATATACACTGTCACCCGTCATTTCTGTTCTCCTGGTCATTCTTCCTTACATGTTTCAGTCCTGGGTCTCCTTTTACATCATGGATCACAGGCCTCACGCACCAGGACTGGACAAAGTCTGATTCACCGCCTTGGGTCCTATTCCCCTCTTGGACTCAACTCACCTCCTCAATTTCTCTAATACTCCGTCCATTATCACACCCCTAGATTCCTATCACTTTCTCTTCATCATTAACGTCTTCTCTTCAAACTAATACAGGCCAACTATATATGCTCACTCCACTTTTCCCTTCACTGCTCTTTATACATACACACCCTTATATTAACATACTGTTGCTCATAGCTTTGTACTTACATGCACACACACTCTTTTACTCACATATACACACACATTTCTTCTTAGCTTCGTACGGACGTATAATAACAGACACACACACACACTTACGCATGTGCACAAGTGTAGATCTTTTTACAAAACGTTTTTTTTTCCATTTCAGGTAGACGTGCTCCATCATCCACTTTTCTAAAAAATAAATCATACACAAAACGCCAGCACCAACAGTTTTGCAAGAGATGTCAACATGAATGGACCTGTTATTTTTATCTAAAGACATTTTTTCCAATCCCACCCCACCCATCTCCTCAATCTATTTTATTTCGCATTCTTTCTTCTGATGAAGGACTAGCATCTGAAACGTTAAGACCCTCTTCCTGTTATATAAAGCGTTAACCTAATATATCCCTTCCATATACTGTACCGATTGTGTTGTTATTTCTGTTTACCTTTTACATACATATATTATATATACACTGTGTACAGGATATATTATACACTATATATGATGTTGTCCAAGAGAAAGGCTATGTGATACAGCTTGGCACCAGTATCACAACATATATACTATATATATATTATATATACACTATGTACAGTATATATTATACACTATATATGATGTTATCCAAGAGAAAGGCAATGGCTGATACAGCTTGGCACCAGTAACATCTCAACATATATACACTATATATATATTATATATACACTGTGTACAGTATATATTATACACTATATATAATGTTGTCCAAGAGAAAGACAATGGCTGATACAGCTTGGCACCAGTAACATCTCAACATATATACACTATATATATATTATATATACACTGTGTACAGTATATATTATACACTATATATAATGTTGTCCAAGAGAAAGGCTATGGCTGATACAGCTTGGCACCAGTGACATCACAACTCATTTCTACAGCTGAGTAAACAATGTGAAATAAAGTGTCTTGCTCAAGGAAACAACAAATCATACGGTGCGATAATCGAACTCACAACCATACGATTGCAAGCCCAATGCTCTAACCACTAAGCCATGATACCTTCCAGAACCAACCGTGATATAGAGAGACCATAAAGACAACCGTTGTTTTCATAGTCTAAGCTTTAAAATACCTCTCATACATGCTTTAAGTACATATAAACTCATTAAAACACACTTTTGTATTTAAACACCAAAAACAGCCAGTAACGATCGTATAGAAACTACCACTAACCATCATACCACTAGTTACCAATGAGGACTATTGCCAGCCACGGTAGCCACTTGGTAATACACTACACATCTCCCGTCAATCTATGAAGGGTTTGTAGTAGATTAGAGCAAAACACAATCAGTAAAACAGTAATGGAATGAAAAATATAAACATTTGTTCATAATTAAAGCCTTAAGATGTCCCTTCCTTACGATATACACTTTAATAACATTGAAACTTATTTAATAAGTTTCAAATTTAAACACTTTTTATTCAGACGTACCGCGATAAGGAATTAGATACGTTCCTAAGAAATATCCGCGATGTAACGGGACCGCGAAAAGTGAACCGCGATATAGCGGGGGATTACTGTATATATACACACACAACATACATCTATCTATATACAATCATAACATATATTTCGGCAGTGTCATGGTATTAGCTGTCAGAAGTGAAAGTAGAAGAAGGTGACGTCATTCGTCAACCTTCTTAATCCTTTATTTCCGTATCACTATTCCCTTTATTTATGTTTAGGATTTTCTAAGGGATACGTTTACGATGAGATACACTTATTAAAAAATATGGGGACCAAATAAGCCCGTAATTTTCGAGAGAAACGATAATATACAATCTCATTTAACATGTGTATTAAAAAGTACACTAGCTGTTACAATTGTAATTAACGTGTAAGAACTTAAATGAAAATATAGGTGGCCCTTAAAAGGGCCGGTGTTGAACTTAAATTTGGTTTCTAATTTGATAACCATGACTTGTTTCAACACCGGCCCTTTTAAGGGCCACCTATATTTTCATTTAAGTTCTTACACGTTAATTACAATTGTAACAGCTAGTGTAGTTTTTAATATACATGTTAAATAAGATTGTATATTATCGTTTCTCTCGAAAATTACGGGGTTATTTGGTCCTCATAAATAAAATAATAAACGTAAATAAAGGGAACAGTGATATGGAAATAAAGGATTGAAAAGGTTGACGACTGATGTCACCTTCTTTCTGACAGCTAATACCACGACAGTGCCCTTTATTTCGATCTCTTACATTAAAATGTTGACTGAGGGTGACAACTGTTTCTTGTTTGAGGTTGTTCCAGGGGTTGAAATATAGACGGAGGTAATTAAATAATAAAGACAGTCATAACAATATATTTTATATCACATGTAACAGTGGAATCTGATGATTGAAAAATATCACATCAACATTTCAGTTTGGAAGTGTTTTTTCTATCTATAAAAGTGGAGGAAGAAATATATTTCTCTAATGTTGTTATATATATTTTCACTTGTATATAATTACTGGGTCGTTGTACGGTTCACATAATTATATTATTTACACACATTAATATAGACATTAAGTAAATCTTTGTCAACTTACCTCCTTCACATATAATCAATGTGTTGTGTTGTTAGTTGTTACTAAACAACCAAAGAAATAATCTCTTTGTTATCAAATTAGAAGTTTCAATGTTATCAGCTTTATTTCACGAGATTAACGTTGGTGTATCTTCTTCATCTTTAGTCATAAATTGATATCTTGTCAGAATGAAGTAGTGAGGCTGACTTTATGTCTTTAGCTACAGATTTGATAGGAAATATATATATATTAGGTTGATATGTGGTCTAAAATATATATATTGTCTATAAATGACTGATAGCAGATGTTCTGGTGAAATAGTAGTTTTACTACTACAGATTGTAATGGAACTCTTAGTAGACACAATTGTAAAGTAAGAATAGATATGACAGTGTAAGACTGATGTCGGGGAATTAAAATTGTGTGTATATACATATATATATAATTGTTACACAAGATATAATTAGATTAATTAAAGTTATAATGAAGACAGAAGGTACTCGGGTGTCGTTGGGAATGTTTCAACTCTCGTACCGGTGTCATACGTTAAAAGTCCCTGATATAATTTAATACCTTCAAACACAGTTCCAATCGTATTTAATTGATTGTAAATCAGAAAGTATCACTCAGTAAAGTATCAATTATATATCAATAAGAAAACCTCTACGTAGTCTCTCTAACTGCTAGAAATAGCAGCGACATTATCCATTACAACTGCTCTCTCTCTATATATATATATATACACACACACACATATATGTACGTATGTGTATATATGGGTATGAATGAGTGTGTATGTGTACATAGGGTTTTGGTATATGTACGTTTGGTGAACATATGTGTATTTACCTGTAGGTATGTGTGAGTGTACGTTCTATACGCATTTATGCGTGTATATTTATATGTGTATATATAATTATATGTATACACACAAACACAATATTTATATGTGTATTTGGTGTATATGTCCGTACGTGTGCGGGTATATGTGTCGCACCGGTTTACGTCTGTGTGTGCGTGTTTATGTGTACGTGCATGTATATGCATACATGCCGTGTGTTTTTGTATATACACGTGTATAAATGTGTGTATGTATATATTTAATTATTATTAATTTTATGATTTCAATAACCTCTGTCATTTTCGTTCAACTAATTTATTTACATTATTCTGAACTCCGAAGCCGAGAATCATTCAGTTTCCTAAATAGTATATTAGTCTACGCCTCCATTTATACCATAAACGTGGTTTTGTCTTTACGTGAAATTGTTGTCACCGCTCCACATAACGACGTATTATCTTCGCTTTTATCCGTTCATTGCCAGGAAACGTCTTCACGAACCAAAGTATCGTCTTCCTGTTTTCCTTCGGTTGCAAAGTTTTTCGAAATATTTACTTTTTCGGTCATGGATTGATTTTTTTTTTAGTTTCAGAAGATCCCGTTAAGGGGGAAAGCAGCGATTCTTTGCTTAAACTATAATCTGTTATTTTAATATATATATATATATATATATATAATTGGTTTGGGATGCTTAAAGCGTCCATATGCAGTAGGCCGTTTGAGCACTCGATGCTCTCATAGAGCAGAGTATATCACAGAAAAAGTGAGAATCAGTGTTGCGATGAGTGGAATGTAGTGGACATATTACAATCGTTTCTCTGGCGACCAGCTCTGGGTACAATCGATGTGATGATCGAACCTGAAAATCTCAAGGTTCTCTGATACGTCTTGATTCTATTTGAAAAGATGATGGATTTCACACATGGTCAGGTCACCAGTTGGTGCTACTGGTAACATGTATCCCAGTACAACCTGTCTCATGGTCGGGTCGTTGGCGACTAAACTGGCAACCCCACCAAGGTTTCTTGGTGAGGAGGGTGACTTTGGACATCCTGCAGGACTATAAATAAAACCTGTCGAAGGGCAAAGGAACTCCTGGGAGCTCTTAAGAGCTCTTGGAGTCAATGGCCATCCAAAACCAGCACGGCCCGCCGAAAAGTCAACTTCCTGCTACTAGTATGCTGGTAAGCTAGTACAACGTATCTCCAGGCGGATAGAGTGGGTCCGTAGCTTTGGTTAGCGACTACTCTAGTGCTTGCAACACGAACAATTAGGGCGAGGGTATAAATACCAGGTTGGTATCTGGCGCCGGGTAACCCACCACACGGAGGAGAAAGCACCTTCTTCAAGACTTGGCTGTCAAATTCTTTCACATGTGTGTAGTAGTGGCGCCCACACACATTATTAGCTATTTGAAAAGATGATGGATTTCGCAACTAACTGCACCAGGGTTCCTGTTCCTCAGGGAACCACACTATATGGTATACCTGTTGATATAGGTCCAGCCCCTGCATTCCCAGGTCCTGTTTCTGATCATAATGCACCTACAAAGGCATCGAATGATGATGAATCCTCAAATCTCAAGGGACGGGGTTCATCTAATGGAGAAGAAACAGGTCCTAACCAAACAACAAGCAAATCTCACCTGGCTAGCTGTAAAAAGCAAATAATAGTTGCTCCTTGAACACCAGAACCCTCCTTCCAACAGGTAGACTCCAGGAGCTGGCAGAGAATGCCAAACTTCAGAACATTGACATCCTTGCAGTCCAAGAACACTGCTTTTTCCACCCAAAGGATGATCTCAAGTATCACACCCTAGGATCCTACCAACTTGTCACCTCTTCAGCCACCAAGAACCCTGTCAATGCCTCCGTCGGAGGAGTCGGCTGCCTTCTCTCATCTAAAGCCAGCAATAATCTTCTGGGGATTGAAACAATCTCTCCCAGAATCTTGGTGCTTACACTAGAGGGCAATCCTAGAACCACTGAAATATGTGTATACAGTCCTCATAACGCCTCTCCTGAGGATGAGGTAAGAGAATTCTACACGACCCTTCGCACAGTTGAGCAAGTACCCTTACACAACTTTCTTATCATCGCTGGAGACCTCAACGCTCAACTTGGCCCGGATGAAGTAAAGTTCACATACAATAGGGTTACTAACCGAAACGGGGAATATCTCAAGGACTTCATGGAAGAATTCAGTCTATTCAGCTCAAACAACAGCTTCATGAAGACCAGAGGCCGGCTTTAGACCTTCGAATACCCAAACCAAAAACGAGCTCAGATTGACTATTTGATATTTCGCAAGAAATGG
Source organism: Eledone cirrhosa (assembly GCA_964016885.1). Lineage (NCBI taxonomy): Eukaryota > Metazoa > Mollusca > Cephalopoda > Octopoda > Eledonidae > Eledone > Eledone cirrhosa. Next base: position 7,275,605 of record OZ024757.1, on the reverse strand, counting down.
AGAAACTCAATCAAAGATTCTAGATCTTATTCCTCCTTTAGCTCTGTTGGCTCAGATCATCGAGTCATCTTCGCAACAAACAAACTTAGCCTAGGATATCCAAGAGGGCCGAACCTCACCCCATGAAAAGAATAGACTGGAAAGCCGTTTCTTCCAACAAACAACTATCCAATAGCTTCACGCTTCAAGTCTATAACAGATTTCAATCTCTCTCAACTTCTGACATCAATGAGGATAATATTGAGGATGTGTATGACTGTCTTAAGCAATCAACAGAGGAAGTTGCACTTGCCACCCTACCTAAAAGGAAAAACCGAAGCCAAATGAAACCGAGTGCCTCAGAGAAGGTAGTTGAGGCAAGGGCCCATCTTAGGTCAATATCCCAATCTCACCATCAATCACCATCTCAAGGGGAAAAGATACAGCTTATCATGGCCAAAAAATCACTAGACGACGCTTATCTTAATGCTGAAGCCAACTATATCTCAGGTAGGATTGATCAGCTATCGCAACATCACATCAGCAAACACCATCATCTTGCTTGGAAGGTTGTCAAAGATCTTTCAGGCAAAAACTCAAACTCTGCAGTTAGAATCAAGGGAGGCTCTGCCAAAAAACGTCTTGAAAATTGGTCTGCTCATTTTAAAAACCTTCTAGGGAAAAAGGCCAGACTCCCTGATAACTATCAACTGCCATCCGTTCAGGTTTCAGAGCCTTTAGCAATCAACACCTCTCCTTTCACCATGCCTGAGCTCAAAGAAGCCATCAAACAGCTCAAAGCCTCAAAAGCCTTTGGGCCGGATAATATACCTACCCTGATTTGGAAGGAGGAGCATTTCACATCCTTTTGCTCAACTTATGTAACCATACTTTCGAGACCAATAAACCACCTAGCGTCTGGCATGCAGCTCAAATTATCCCCATGCCCCAAAAAGGAGATCTTTCTTTAGCCACCAACTATAGAGGAATTTCTCTCATGGCAATTGCTGCAAAAATATACAACAAGCTTCTTCTTAACCGCTTAATCCCATTTCTTGAGCCAATCCTTCGTAACAACCAGAATGGATTTAGGAGAGGTAGATCAACACTTAGCCAGATTCTCTGCCTTCGCCGACTTATAGAGGAGTCCCAAAACCGCAATCTAGACCTTGCACTCATCTTTGTTGATTTTTCAAAAGCCTTCGACTCAGTTGACAGGTCGGGGATGTTTGAAATTCTACAACTCTATGGGATTCCTGATAAAATCATCGCGGCCATACGTGTAAGGTATACAGATACCAAATCAACTGTCCTGACCCCAGATGGGGAAACACCACCTTTCTCAATCCTCGCTGGAATTTTACAGGGCGATAACCTTGCTCCGTATCTATTTATCATTGTTGTGGATTATGTTTTGCGCATGTCTGTGGATAGGATTCAGGATAGGGGATACCAACTACAGCCTAGGAGAAGCTCACGCTACCCAGCAAAATACTTGACCAACACCGACTTTGCTGACGACATCGCATTGATCAGTCGGTCACTGGAAAATGCTGAGAGTCTTTTGAAGTCATTAGAGCAAGCGTCCAACTGTGTTGGACTGTACCTCAACGAATCCAAGACTGAGTATGTGAACAGATGCGCAAACAGCCCAAACTACCCCATCAGAACCCTTAATGGTACCACCCTTAAGCAGGTGAAGATTACAATTATCTTGGCTCATATATCTCCTCCTCCAAAAAAGATTTTCTAACCAAGAAAGGTATGGCATGGTCAGCGTGCAATGACATGCATGCCATATGGACATCTCAACTTACCAACAAGCTAAAACTGGAAATATTCCAAGCAACCCTTAAGCCCATATTACTTTATGGATCCGAAACTTGGACACTAACATCACAACTTGAGAGGAGATTGGATGGCACATATACCCGCCTCTTAATGAGAGTGCAAAACCTATCCTGGAAACGACATCCCACCTTGTCTAAAATCTATGGCAAACTCCCTTGAGCCTCTGCCCTTCTAAAATCCCGGAGAGCTCAATTTGCTGGCCACTGTCACCGTGCCAGCAATGAAATCATATCCGCTCTCTTGCTCTGGAACCCTGACACCAGCCTGACTAGGAGGAGGAAGCTGTCATTCCCTGACGTTATCTCTAGGGATACGGGAATCAGCAGACAGGACCTGGGGGCAGGGGATTCTGGGGCATGAGAGTGAGATGCATCATCTCGACAGTAGTCGACGAGTGATGATGTGTGATGATATATATACATATATCTGAAGGGCGGTGCCCCAGCATGGCCTCAGCCAGATAGCTGGAACACGTAAAAGAGTAAAAGAATATAATACATACGTGTATATTCCTATATTGTATTTATCCTCATCACAATTTAAACTCCAATTTACATGCTAGCATGGGTCAGACGTGTTGTCCTATTGTGTGAAAACTTAGATCAAATAACCCTGTCTTGCTCATGCAAGAACCATTTCTGGTTGGATTGTACGGCAGGATGCCCTTCCTAACTCCAACCACATTTACAGGGTGGACTTGGTATTTATTGTTGTGTTGCTAACATGACCAACCTACAGGGTGGACTGGGTGCTTTTAGCTGCTCTTTGTCATGTCACCAATTTGAAGGGTGGTTCGGGTCCCTTCAGCCTTGCCACTAGCATGACCACTTTACAGGGTGGGCTAGAGGCCTCCTGTCATGTCTACATCACTGGGTGAACTAGGTGCTTATTTGTCATGTCACCAGCATGACTACCTTGCAGGGAGGGTTAGGTGCTCTTTTGTCATATTACCTAACAGAGAGGACTCTGTGTTCTTTTGTCATGACACTTGCATGACCACCTTACAGGAGTGTCCGAGGGCTTTTAGCCATTTAAGCAGCATTGGGGGAGAGCATGTTAAGCTTTCCATACTTGTATACATGGGTTGGTCAAGAAAGGTGTTTCAGATGTGAAAGTGGGGGTGGGGCTGTGTGTATGTAGGGTGGAGATTGAAGAGGTAGGTCAGGGTGGAGTACTTAGCTGGTAAGGGGGTGGAGTGTTAAGATGTGGGAGGAGGAAAATTAGAGCATACTTCAAACCACTAAATGTTGTGTCAACCCGTGGACATGGGAATGCAGGTCTCCTGCAGTACTGTATAACGCCAGAGATTTCAATCCTGTGTCATCACCTTTGAGAGGTACAATGGTGTCAGGTAAGTTTTTACCTCCTCATCCCAAGCTTTCCTAGGTCTTCCTCTTCCATCAATTTTGAAGCAGTCAACCTTTTATACAGCATCTCTACCTTCATACACATCACATGTCCATACCACAGCAATCTCCTCTCCTGCATACTGTATCTTATCCCTCTCATCACCAGGTTCTCTCTCAGTTTATTTGTTCTTCATGTATAATATTACACATCCATCGGAGATTCAAGCTTCATTTCTATCCAATCTTGAGGTCATCACTGCAATGCAGCATTGCTGTTCATATACACACATCAAATTGATGAAACAACCTTGTGTAGCTAGTAGCAGTAGTAACACCCTAAACATCTGCCATCTTGTTCTTACTCTTGTTACTGTACTTTCAGAACACCTACCTCCACTGCTAATTTGGTCACCCAGGTAACAGAAACTGTCAACCAGCTACTTCTATGGAACCCTTTAAATATTTGATAGAGCTTGTCTCCTAAAAGCGATTGCTTTTTACTGTTCCAGTGCAATGACCCCATGTAAAACATGCTTTCTTAGCTACCTTACTTTATCTCCTACTAAATCTCATAGTCTATTTAGAGTAAATAATGTTTCATACACATAACATGTATGTGTGACCATTGGTTTCCTATTCCATTTATGGCCACCACTGTTTAATGGGGGGAGGGGGGGGGGGGGGCATTTCCAAACAGACCCTTCATTAAGCATGCTGACAAATATTAAAAGGAAGTTCTTTCCTCCAACAATTTTCACCCCAAACAGAGGAGAGTTTCATATTGTCAAAAAGGGAGGTAAATCTTTAGTGGTGGAATTGTCAGGCTTAATTATATATGTAATTAGACATACATAGAAGTGTTTGATAGCTTTTGCAATCTAGGTGACTTAATTAGCAGTGGAGGGGGCTGCTCTGAAAGATGAATAGCTAGAATAAGGATAGGATGGAAAAAGTTTAGAGAGCTACTGCAACAGTTGACCACAAAAGGTTTCTCTCTCTGTACAAAAGGACAACTGTATGACACATGTGGGTGATGTGCAATGATGCATGGTAACTAAACAAGGCTGTGACTGCAGAGGATATGTAGACTGGAGAAAAATGAAACAACCATGCTTTGTAGGATATGTTGTGTAAGTGTGAGAGAAAGGCAGAGCTTGGACGAGTACAAGAAGAAGCTGGGTTTAAGAGTGATCTGAAGTGGTGTGTAAGAGAGAAGACTGTGTTTGTACAGACATGTGATGAACATGGATAATGACCGCTGGGTGATGAAGTGCCAGGAAATCCCAGTAGAAGAAAACCATAGTAGAGGAAGACCAAGAAAGACCTGGACAGAGGCTGTGTGAACTGACTGCAAAGAACTGACTCTCACAGAGGAGATGACAAAGGAACACGTCAAGTGGAAAGATACCATGTTGAGAAGGACCTGTCCAACCCAAGGAAGCATAGAAAAACCGACATAAAAACAGTGATGATGTTGATGAAGATGACGTACATATACACACATCCATACACACATAAATCAAACACAGATATGAACATACGTATATACAAACATAGATACAACATATACATGGACACAAATTTCTACACACATACATTCACATATATATAACGTGTGTAAATTCAGAACAATACAGTTTTGTCGGCAAAACTCTTGGTTACAACTTCTACAAATAAAATGAAAGGAGAAGAATTTCTTAGTAAAACAGTTTTATTCAAGATATTAACAACATTGGTGGCACTATTTTGGGTGAGTGACATGGTTTTCATCTTGTCTAATTGTGTTGCATTAAATCATCTTTAGAAGAGAACAATTTACCACAGACATGACAGTGATATGGTTCCTCTCCTGTATATGTTAGTCTGTAGTGAAGTCACAACATTTAGAGAAGCATTTACCACAGACATCACAGTGATATGGTTCCTCTCCTGTAGATGTTAGTGTCTAGTGAAGTCACAGAATTTAGAGAAGCATTTACCACCGACATCACAGTGATATGGTTCCTCTCCTCTAGATGTTAGTGTGTAGTGAAGTCACAGCATTTAGAGAAGCATTTACCACAGACATGACAGTGATATGGTTCCTCTCCTGTAGATGTTAGTGTCTAATGAAGTCACAGAATTTAGAGAAGCATTTACCACAGACATCACAGTGATATGGTTCCGCTCCTGGAGATGTTAGTGTCTAGTGAAGTCACAACATTTAGAGAAAGATTTACCAAATATATCAAAGTGATATGGCTTGCCAGCTGTATGTATATGTTTGTGTGTAACATTCAAAGAGAATGGTTTCTCTCAGATGTCACAATGATATGTATTTATATTTTCATTAATTCACAAATTTGAGGGAATGATTTATTTCTGATGTCAATGCATTATGATTTCTCTTCTGCATGTATAAGTTTGTGAGTAGCAAGGCTACTTTTCCCAGAGAATGATATACCACAGATATCACAGTGATACGGCTTGTCTCCTGTATGTGTACGTTTGTGGCTAGTGAAGGTACTACTTTGAGAGAATGATATACCACAGATATCACAGTGATATGGCTTGTCTCCTGTATGTGTACGTTTATGTGTAGTTATGTTACTACTTAGAGAGAATGATTTACCACAGATATCACAGTGATATGGCTTGTCTCCTGTATGTGTACGTTTATGTGTAGTTAAGTTACTACTTAGAGAGAATAATTTACCACAGATATCACAGTGATATGGCTTCTCTTCTCTAACCTTCGTCATCTCACCAGGAATACTAAACACTTTAGATTGTGTTTCGTATTTAATCTTCTTTGTCAATTATTTTCCATAATTATTCCTTCTTCAACAGAATATACAGATGTTTTCCTTGTAATTTTTTTTATATTATATTTCTTATAAAATATTTCTTCTATATTTCCCTCAACTATATTTCAGTAAGCACCTGAAGATAATACTAACTTCTTTTCCATCCAAGTTTAGTTAAAATACAAAATCATCTGATAGTGAAGAAAATAAACTCAGTTTTGAGGAAATATTTCACAGTAATATTACGAGAGATTTATATAAACAGTGTTATGTAAGTTCTGCTTAGAATGTTTTAGTCTTAAAATGATGATAAATAGAGGTGATGTATCCAAGATTGAAAATAATAATTTATCCCAATGTCATCTGGTATTCTGAAATAAGAAAGAAACAGTATGAGATAATACAGAATACTTTAGAAGCAGAGATAGATTTAACAGTGGAAATTTTATATTTCTATATTGGTAAATTGTAGACTACCTTGAGTAGAAGATTATGGAAGTTAAAGGACCCCATAGCCAGTGACGAATTTAAAAGCCTATTACTTGATGCCTTTGACAATAAAGAAGATCAATTAGAGACATGCAATATAGAGGAACAGTGGCAATCCTTGAAAGTGAACCTGCTGAAAGCAACAGTCAGTAGGCACCTCTAACAAAATACACCCCCACTCCATCCACACCACCACCTTAAATGTGAAGTTATGTCGGTACCACAACATCCAGTCCGAAACAAATGAGGTCGTGTAGGTGTCACGACAAAAAAAAAACACACACAGTCCACGCTGTAATGTGGCCGTGTAGGTAACACGGTAAAAACCTCCCAGTCCACACTGTAAATGTGGTTGGTGTTAGGAAGGGCATCCAGCCGTAGAAAACCCACCAGACAGTCCTATGCGAGCAAGACAACCATTGTTGCCTCAAGTGGCAAAACTCCCGTCCAAACCCATGCTAGCATGGAAGATGGACGTTAAACGATGATGATGATGATGATGTATATATACACTGTGTACAGTATATATAATACCCTATATATGTTGTCCAAGAGAAAGGCTATGGCCGATACAGCTTGGCACTTGTGACATCACAACATATATATACACTATATATATTATACAGTATATATACACTATATATATGTCCAAGGGAAAGGTAATGGCTGACACAGCTTGACACCAGTGACATCACAACATATATATACACTATATATATATATATATATATATATATATATATACACTGTGTACAATATCTATCATACACTATATATGTTGTCCAAGGGAAATGTAATGGCTGATACAGCTTGGCACCAGTGACATCACAACATATATATACACTATATATATATATACACACACCATATATGTTGTCCAAGGGAAAGGCAATGGCTGACACAGCTTGGCACCAGTGACATCACAACATATATTTATGTATACTTATATCCCAGACTTCCATAGATTATTTCTATTCTACAGCTATCTCTCTTCCCCACTTTCAAAATGTTCTGTTTACATTATTATTATTATCATTCACTTGTTTCCACAACGTATATACTTCGACCTTGTTTTTGATATAAACCATGTTGGACATTGTGTCTTTCTCTACAAACTCATCCCGAACCCCCGCCATTACTTCCCCTTTCTCCCACTCATTCATTTCGGTGTTTCCAAAGCTAAGTGTCCATCTTCGAAGTTCTTGCATACTTGCCTTGTATAATATGTCTACTTATATCTGCTTATTTCCCCCAAATCTCCTGTGATGATATATGTCATGATGGCTACCTATCTCACAATTTCCCACTCACCAGCATAGGCTATGTGACCAATCAAACCTCAGCAACATGTCCTTACACATTACCAGCCCCAACAAACTCTGCCATTAGTACTACTGTCCTTCTAGCCCTTACCAGCCCCAACAAACTCTGCCATAACTACTACTGTCCTTCTAGCCCTTACCAGCCCCAACAAACTCTGCCATTACTACTACTGTCCTTCTAGCCCTTACCAGCCCCAGCAAACTCTGCCATTACTACTACTGTCCTTCTAGACCTTACCAGCCCCAACAAACTCTGCCATTACTACTACTGTCCTTCTAGCCCTTACCAGCCCCAACAAACTCTGCCATTCCTACTACTGTCCTTCTAGCCCTTACTAGCCCCAAAAAACTCTGCCATTACTACTACTGTCCTTCTAGCCCTTACCAGCCCCAACAAACTCTGCCATTCCTACTACTGTCCTTCTAGCCCTTACTAGCCCCAAAAAACTCTGCCATTACTACTACTGTTCTTCTAGCCCTTACCAGCCCCAACAAACTCTGCCATTCCTACTACTGTCCTTCTAGCCCTTACTAGCCCCCCCAAAACTCTGCCATTACTACTACTGTCCTTCTAAACCTTACCAGCCCCAACAAACTCTGCCATTACTACTACTGTCCTTCTAGCCCTTACCAGCCCCAACAAACACTGACATTATTACTACTGTCCTTCTAGCCCTGCACCAAAGTATACTTGATTACTGTTATGTATGGAGGAGCGAAGGATAAATGGAACAACACCGAATAAATAAATGAATATGAATCCGCGAGTTACCAAGCTCCCATGCAAAGCTTTAATTCAGAAACAGGAAGCATACACATTCCCCTGCAAAAATTCACCCTCTCCCACAAATGATGGCAAATGTCCCAAACTCTGAGTTGGCAGCATCAACATAAGCACAATGGAAGGAAGGGAAGGAGAAATTATAGACATGCTAGAGTGAAAGGATATTGACGTATGCTGTGTGCAAGAGACTAGATGGAGAGGAGAGTCCGCTAGAGTCCTTGTAGGCAAAAGTCAGTGCTATAAATTTTTCTGGGTGGGAAATGACAATGGGATGGGTGGTGTAGGTATACTATTAACTGACAAATGGGTAGATAAGGTAATAACCACACGTATTGTTAACCAGGTAATACTAGAGGGTGTCATACCAAAGGATAGGTGCAGCAGCATCATTGTCAACTGCTACAAGGGTAAAGGAGATGCACTAGATAGAATAAACTATAGAGGTATAAAGCTGATGGACCAGGTTATGAAAGTAATGGAAAGAGTCATAGCACAGTTGATCAGGGACTGGGTAAAACTAGGTGAGATGCAGTTTGGGCTTGTGCCAGGAAAAAGGACCACTGATGCCCTCTTCCTTCTGAGGCAGTTACAGGTAAAGTACCTAGCTAAAAGCAAGCCGCTCTACCTGGCTTTTGTCGATCTGGAAAAAGTCTTCAACAGAGTGCTCCGTGCTATAATCTGGTGGGCTTTTAGAAAACTAGGAGTAGATTAGTGGCTTGTGAAAGCTGTACAAGCCATGTATAGGGGAGCAGTCAGCAAAGAGTTAACAATGACTATAGCAGGGAATTTAGCATACAGGTCGGTGTCCACCAGGGCTCTGTTCTTAGCCCTCTCCTGTTTATTATAGCATTGCAGGCTATAACAGAAGAGTTTAAGACCGGATGCCCATAGGAACTCCTATATGCGGATGATCTTACACTTATAGCTGAATCTATGGCAGAACTAAAGAAACAAGCACCACCAAACTCTGGGAGAGCTCTGTAGAAACAATAGACAGCTTTTGCTACCTAGATGACCGAATAAGCAGGAGGTGCGTGTTCTAAAAGTACAGTAACCAGGGTAACAACAGGATTGAAGAAGTTCAGGGAGCTACTGCCACTGCTAGCTGCAAAAGGCTTTTCCCTCAAAATGAAAGACAGACAGTATGATGAGTGCATACGAACAGCAATGTTACATGGTAGTGAGACCTGGGCGCTGTCTGTAGAAGACTTGCGTAGAAAGAAATGAAGCTTGCATGCTCCGATGGATGTGTAATAGTAATATACATGAACGGCAAAGCATTAACAAATTGAGAGAGAGACTGAGCATAAGAGGAATCAAATGCTGTGTGAAGGGGAGAAGGTTGTGTTGGTATAGACATGTGATGTGTATGAAGGATGAAAGCTACATAAACAGATGCAGAGCACTAGAAGTCGATGGAAGCCATGGAGTGGAGGGACCCAAGAAGACCTGGGATGAGGTGATGAAAGCTGACCTTACCCAATTGCACCACCCGAAGGCGATGACACCGGACCGTGACCTCTGGCTTCACACAGTAATATAGAAGACCAGACTTCTCACGGGTACAAGCCGAAGCTGAAGCATATAGACAATATGCCCCCACCCTCTCCCACTGTAAAGTGGCCATGGAGGTGTCACAACAAAATAGCACCCATCAGTCACTGTGAGGTTGGTGTTAGGAAGGGCATCCAGCTGTAGAAATCAAGCCAAAATCGAATCCCATCTGAGCAAGACAAGGTCACCCTACCTGGCACTGCCCAAAACAGGACAACCTGTCTAACCCATACTACCGTGGAAGAAGGGACGTAAAACAGTGATGATGATATACATATATACACTGTGTACAGTATATATACACTATATATATTATACAGTATATATACACTATATATATTATACAGTATATATACACTATATATATTATACAGTATATATACACTATATATATTATACAGTATATATACACTATATATATATTATACAATATATATACACTATATATATTATACAGTATATATACACTATATATATTATACAGTATATATACACTATATATATTATACAGTATATATATACACTATATATATTATACAGAGTATATACACTATATATATTATACAGTGTATATACACTATATATATTATACAGTATATATACACTATATATATGTCCAAGAGAAAGGCAATGGCCAATACAGCTTGGCACCAGTGACGTCACAACGTATATATATACTATATATATACACTATGTATATATTATATATACACTGTGTACAGTATCTATACACTATATATATGTCCAAGAGAAAGGCTATGGCCGATACAGCTTGGGACTGGTAACATCACAACATATATATATACAATATATATTATACAGTATATATACACTATATATATTATACAGTATATATACACTATATATATTATACAGAATATATACACTATATATATTATACAGAATATATACACTATATATATTATACAGTATATATACACTATATATATATTATACAGTATATATACACTATATATATTATACAGTATATATCCACTATATATATTATACAGTATATGTACACTATATATATATTATACAGTATATATACACTATATATATTATACAGTGTATATACACTATATATATTATACAGTATATATACACTATATATATTATACAGTGTATATACACTATATATATTATACAGTATATATACACTATATATATTATACAGTATATATACACTATATATATGTCCAAGAGAAATGTTATGGCCGATACAGTTTGGCACCAGTAACATCACAACTCATTTCTACAGCTGAGTAAACTGGAGCAATGTAAAATAAAGTGTCTTGCTCAAGGAAACAACACATCACCCAGCCTGAGAAACGAACTCACAACCTTTTAATTGTAAGCCCAATGCTTTAACCACTAAGCCATAATACGTTCCAGAACCAACCGTGATATAGAGAGACCATAAAGACAACCGTTGTTTCCATAGTTTAAGCCTTAAAATACCTCTCATACAAGCTTTAAGTACATATAAACTCATTTAAACACACTTTTGTATTTAAACACCAAAAACAACCAGTAACGATCGTATAGAAACTACCACCAACCATCATACCACTAGTTACTAATGAGGACTATTGCCAGCCACGGTAGCCACTTGGTAATACACTGCACATCTCCCGTCAATCTATGAAGGGTTTGTAGTAGATTAGAGCAAAACACAATCAGTAAAACAATAATGGAATGAAAAATATAAACATTTATTCATAAGATGTCCCTTCCTTACGATATACACTTTAATAACATTGAAACTTATTTAATAAGTTTAAAATTTAAACACTTTTTATTCAGACGTACCGCGATAAGAAACTAGATATGTTCTAACGAATAATCCGCGATGTGGCGAGGATTACCGCGATAGGAAATTAGATACGTTCCAAAGAAATATCCTCGATGTAACGGGACCGCGAAAAGTGAACCGCGATATAGCGGGGGATTACTGTATATATACACACACAACATACATCTATCTATATACACTCAAAACATATATTTCGGCTGTGTCATGGTATTAGCTGTCAGAAGTGAAAGTAGAAGAAGGTGACGTCATTCGTCAACCTTCTCAATCCTTTATTTCCGTATCACTATTCCCTTTATTTATGTTTAGGATTTTCTAAGAGATACGTTTACGATGAGATACACTTATTAAAAAATAATATGGGGACCAAATAACCCCGTAATTTTCGAGAGAAACGATAATATACAATCTTATTTAACATGTGGATTAAAAACTACACTAGCTGTTACAATTGTAATTAACGTGTAAGAACTTAAATGAAAATATAGGTGGCCCTTAAAAGGGCCGGTGTTGAACTTTAATTTGTTTTCTAATTTGATAACCATGACTTGTTTCAACACCGGCCCTTTTAAGAGCCACCTATATTTTCATTTAAGTTCTTACACGTTAATTACAATTGTAACAGCTAGTGTAGTTTTTAATACACATGTTAAATAAGATTGTATATTATCGTTTCTCTCGAAAATTACGGGGTTATTTGGTCCTCATAAATAAAATAATAAACGTAAATAAACGGAATAGTGATATGTAAATAAAGGATTGAGAAGGTTGACGACTGACGTCACCTTCTTTCTGACAGCTAATACCACGACAGTGCCCTTTATTTCGATATCTTACATTAAAATGTTGACTGAGGGTGTGACAACTGTTTCTTGTTTGAGGTTGTTCCAGTGGTTGAAATATAGACGGAGGTATATTAAATAATAAAGACAGTCATGATAACAATATATTTTATATCACATGTAACAGTGGAATCTGATGATTGAAAAAATATCACATCAACATTTCAGTTTGGAAGTGTTTTTTCTATATATAAAAGTGGAGGAAGAAATATATTTTTCTAATGTTGTTATATATATTTTCACTTGTATATAATTACTGGGTCGTTGTAGGGTTCACATAATTATATTATTTACATACATTAATATAGACATTAAGTAAATCTTTGTCAACTTACCTCCTTCACATATAATCAATGTGTTGTGTTGTTAGTTGTTACTAAACAACCAAAGAAATAATCTCTTTGTTATCAAATTAGAAGTTTCAATGTTATCAGCTTTATTTCACGACATTAACGTTGGTGTATCTTCTTCATCTTTAGTCATAAATTGATATCTTGTCAGAATGAAGTAGTGAGGCTGACTTTATGTCTTTAGCTACAGATTTGATAGGAAATATATATATATATATATTAGGTTGATATGTGGTCTAAAATATATATATTGTCTATAAATGACTGATAGCAGATGTTCTGGTGAAATAGTAGTTTTACTACTACAGATTGTAATGGAACTCTTAGTAGACACAATTGTAAAGTAAGAATAGATATGACAGTGTAAGACTGATGTCGGGGAATAAAAATTGTGTATATATATATATATTATATTAATTAATATATATATATTGTGTGTGTATGTATATATATATATATATATATATATATATTAGATTAATTAAAGTTATATTGAAGACAGCAAGTACTCGGTGTCATTGGAAATGATTTAACTCCCTTACCGGTGTCATTAGTTAAAATTCCCTGATATAATTTAATACATTCAGACAGTTCCGATCGTATTTAATTGATGGTAAATCAGAAAGTATCACTCAATAAAATATCAATTATATATCTACGTAGTCTCGTACCCTGCTAGAAATAGCAGTGAAATTATCCATTACAGATTCTTCTTTAAACTCTTACGTTTAGTTAAACAATCAACACAGCAAATCTTTTGTACAGACTTCAGAATAAGCTCGAAAACCGGCAGAATATCAGTCTCCTTCTTGCTATATATATATATTTATATATATATATATATATATATATACACGCACGCACACATAATATATATACAGTGAAATTCCGTTATAACGAAATTCAGGTGGTATAAATATAATTCGTTGTAACGACAAATTCTTTATAATCGAAACAAATCGTTTGTTTGTTGTTCAATTGTATTCTAGTTATGGTGTTTCACATGGAACCTTATATATATAACACAGAGAAGTATAGAGTCCAAGTGAAAATATAAGACAACATATAATCTAATAAGAAGGTTAAAGAAAAGAAGGAAAAACAAGTGAAATGAAAGAGAAAGTTGAAAGGAAAATGTATAAAAGAATCATTGAAATAATTATTCTACAAAGTGTTCTGTCTCATTTAGAAAGTGTTTTCTATGTTGGCCAGCTAAAATCTTCCCTCACTCAATTGTATCAAGTTAATTAGTTAATTCTAACTTTCCTGTAAAAAATTACTGATTTCAACAACAACTGTTTGGCTAAAACCACCAACAATAACAAATATGTTTGTTTCGAGAGAAGGAGTGAAGACCTCTATGTGGTTACTTGACCTGTTGGAAATAGCAGCCAAATTTCTTTCAGGTCACATACCTTCTTGAATTAAAAAGGGACTGTTTGGTGGGCTGCTTTAAGCCGCAGTTTAAAGACAATAGGGTACTAAACGGGGGTTAGTTCCCTAAGGAAATATATATCAGGATTGAGTGACCCAAGTTTCATTTTGACATTTTATTCGTAATCACGTGTAACACATGTTTCGTGAATGTATTATATTTATTTCTCCTCCACTGTTTTTGATACATCTCAAAATTCTGTCTATGCAGCCGTCCCTGCCGGACGGGATTTCCAGGGCTCCACATAAGTCAACATAAGCAACGCATACAACCACGTGCGACTACCCACCAAAAACAAGAAATCAATCACTGAAATATTGACTTAAATAGTCCTTACAAACCTAAGGTAACACAGCAAAAAGCCTACCTAGCCTTACCAGGGCGAAAGCTAGGACATTCCACAATTTATTATTCATCTGAACGTTATCTCCATAATTATGTGGTTGGTACCAGTACATCTTTCAACAAGATTTCTGCTCTGTTAACCTGGCTTCCACACACTGAAGCATTAACACTGCAGTAACTCAACCACTCTTACAACACGTCGGTTGTATTTACAAGAAAAAGAAAAGAAAACACGTAAAGATTAATTCAAAAACAAACAAAAAGAAAGATCTATCGCCTTGCTTCTCCATATTTTTATTGAAGATTCTCATCCAACATCTGCTAACACAATAAGTTAGTTTCAGAAGCCCCAAGTTCGAGCAGTGATTCGGTAATTTTGGTAAAGTTAAACCTACATAAGTAGATATAATTCAGACTAAGGGTCAGACCTGTAGCAATTGAATGAATTTCTCCACAATTTAGCTGTTCATATTATAGATCATCTTGCCTGTGTTGAAATATGAAACCACAGAAGCATCACAATCGCAGCCTTGATCGTGGTTCAGTGACACTACATGCTCAACCTATCGGCCAACAGCTCCTACCCAACAACCAACACAACACCCCACCTAAAGACAAGAACCTTACAGTTAGCAGCCCGACTCTCTCTCTTTTTATTTGTAATATTATGACGACGGTGGATTGGCAGTATCGGTAGAGGGTCGGACGCCATGCTTTCCAGCATAGTTACGTCCCTTTACGATCTGAGTTCAAATCCCGCCGAGGTTGACTTTGCTTTCATCCTTACGGGGTCGATAAAATAAAGTACCAGTAATGCACTGGGTATTTGCTGGCCTTGTGCCTAAAGTAGAAACAATATTATGACGACGGTCTGATCTGAGTTCAAATCCCTCCGAGGTTAACTTTGCTTTTTATCTTTACGGGGTCGATAAAATAAAGTACCAGTAATGCACTGGTATTGATCTAATCTACTTTCCCCTCCCCCAACATTGTTGGTCTTATGCCTATATAAGGAACCAATATTATCACGACGGTTCTGTTAACAAATAAACTGTTTATTTAGATTTTTCAAAATTTATTTTAACATTAATTTAGATCAATTACAATAATTTTCTGTCATAGACATTAAAATCAAACATAATTTAATCATACATTGTTATTTTTAATAAGTTAGTAATTCATTGTATGTATATAAATAAATAAAATATTTTATGTGCATAACTGTCCATCTATATGTATACATGTATGTATAAAAATATATTTACATACATATATACATTTTCAGACGTATAAACATAAGTGTATATATATATATATATTCATATAAATATATATATATACACGTGTAGAATATTTAATGGAATATATAAGATTATATATTTATAAATATATGTGCATATATATATATATATATATATATATATATATATATATATATATATATATATATATATATATATATATATATATGTCAGGTCACCAGTTGGTGCTACTGGTAACATGTGTCCCAGTACAACCTGTCTCATGGTCGGGTCATTGGCGACTAAACTGGCAACCCCACCAAGTTTTCTTGGTGAGGAGGGTGACTTTGGACATCCTGCAGGACTAAAAACAAAACCTGTCAAAGGGCAAAGGAGCTCTTAAGAGTCAATGGCCATCCAAAATCACCGGGTGAGATGACCCCTTAGCCTTTGTCAAGGCAGAATTCTAGGAGAAGGAAAACTCTGATATAACACCTGCAACCCTGATGGTATCCAATGATGTTGACTTGTTCTTCTTTTTGGTAAATATCATCTCGGTTAAGAGAGTGGGACTGGCTTTGTGCAGTGCCTTTGCTCACTATAAAAGCTTCACGGCACAGGCATTGCTTTATATCTGGAGATCTCTCTGCACTTGTCGTCACATGGTACCATGGGCCCAGCACTATGTGTCAATAATTGTCACAAGTGTAGTGTTTGTACCAGAGTTTTCAAGTCGCTGGCTGGACTCAAAAGTCACACTCGTTCAGCGCATCGGTAGGGGTTCTCCTACATGGATATAAAGTAGTGGCCGTACTCGAAAACGAGTTGGCATCCGCCATGTATATGTATATTTGTGTACGTCGCCATATGTGTATGTATGTGTGTGTATATGTATATTTGTGTACGTCGCCATATATGTATGTATGTATATGTATATTTGTGTACGTCGCCATGTATGTGTGTATATGTATATTTGTGTACGTCGCCATGTATGTGTGTATATGTATATTTGTGTACGTCGCCATATATGTATGTATGTATGTGTGTATATGTATATTTGTGTATGTCGCCATATATGTATCTATGTATGTGTGTATATGTATATTTGTGTATGTCGCCATATATGTAAGTATGTATGTGTGTATTTGTATATTTGTGTACGTCGCCATATATGTATGTATGTATGTGTGTATATGTATATTTGTGTATGTCGCCATATATGTATGTATGTGTGTATATGTATATTTGTGTATGTCGCCATATATGTATGTATGTATGTGTGTATGTGTATATTTGTGTACGTCGCCATATATGTATGTATGTGTGTATATGTATATTTGTGTATGTCGCCATATATGTATGTATGTATGTGTGTGTATGTATATTTGTGTATGTCGCCATATATGTAAGTATGTATGTGTGTATATGTATATTTGTGTATGTCGCCATATATGTATGTATGTATATGTGTATATGTATATTTGTGTACGTCGCCATATATGTATGTATGTATATGTGTATATGTATATTTGTGTATGTTGCCATATATGTATGTATGTGTGTATTTGTATATTTGTGTACGTCGCCATATATGTATGTATGTGTGTATATGTATATTTGTGTATGTCGCCATATATCTATGTATGTGTGTATATGTATATTTGTGTATGTCGCCATATATGTATGTATGTGTATATGTATATTTGTGTACGTCGCCATATATGTATGTATGTGTGTATATGTATATTTGTGTATGTCGCCATATATGTATGTATGTGTGTGTATGTATATTTGTGTATGTTGCCATATATGTATGTATGTGTGTGTATGTATATTTGTGTATGTTGCCATATATGTATGTATGTGTGTATATGTATATTTGTGTATGTCGCCATATATGTATGTGTGTATATGTATAGTTGTGTATGTCGCCATATATGTATGTATGTATGTGTGTGTATTTATATTTGTGTACGTCACCATATATGTATGTATGTGTGTATATGTATATTTGTGTACGTCACCATATATGTATGTATGTATGTATGTGTGTATATGTATATTTGTGTATGTCGCCATATATGTATGTATGTGTGTATATGTATATTTGTGTATGTCGCCATATATGTATGTATGTGTGTATATGTATATTTGTGTATGTCGCCATATATGTATGTATGTATGTATGTGTGTATGTGTATATTTGTGTATGTCGCCATATATATATGTATGTGTGTATGTATATGTATATTTGTGTATGTCGCCATATATGTATGTATGTATGTGTGTATGTGTATATTTGTGTATGTCGCCATATATGTATGTATGTGTGTATATGTATATTTGTGTATGTCGCCATATATGTATGTATGTATGTGTGTATGTGTATATTTGTGTATGTCGCCATATATGTATGTATGTGTGTATATGTATATTTGTGTATGTCGCCATATATGTATGTATGTATGTGTGTATGTGTATATTTGTGTATGTCACCATATATGTATGTATGTATGTGTGTATATGTATATTTGTGTATGTCGCCATATATGTATGTATGTATGTGTGTATATGTATATTTGTGTACGTCGCCATATATGTATGTGTGTGTGTATATGTATATTTGTGTACATCGCCATATATGTATGTATGTGTGTGTATGTATATTTGTGTATGTCGCCATATATGCATGTATGTATGTGTGTATATGTATATTTGTGTATGTCGCCATATATCTATGTATGTGTGTATATGTATATTTGTGTATGTCGCCATATATGTATGTATGTGTGTGTGTATATGTATATTTGTGTATGTTGCCATATATGTATGTATGTGTGTATATGTATATTTGTGTATGTCGCCATATATGTATGTATGTGTGTGTATGTATATTTTTGTATGTCGCCATATATGTATGTATGTGTGTGTATGTATATTTGTGTATGTCGCCATATATGTATGTATGTGTGTATATGTATATTTGTGTATGTCGCCATATATGCATGTATGTATGTGTGTGTATGTATATTTGTGTATGTCGCCATATATGTATGTATGTGTGTATATGTATATTTGTGTATGTCGCCATATATGTATGTATGTATGTGTGTATATGTATATTTGTGTATGTCGCCATATATGTATGTGTGTGTGTATATGTATATTTGTGTACGTCACCATATATGTATGTATGTATGTGTGTATATGTATATTTGTGTATGTCGCCATATATGTATGTATGTGTGTATATGTATATTTGTGTATGTCGCCATATATGTATGTATGTGTGTATATGTATGTTTGTGTACGTCGCCATATATGTATGTATGTGTGTATATGTATATTTGTGTATGTTGCCATATATGTATGTATGTGTATATGTATATTTGTGTACGTCGCCATATATGTATGTGTGTATATGTATATTTGTGTATGTTGCCATATATGTATGTATGTGTATATGTATATTTGTGTACGTCGCCATATATGCATGTATGTATGTGTGTGTATGTATATTTGTGTATGTCGCCATATATGTATGTATGTGTGTATATGTATATTTGTGTATGTCACCATATATGTATGTATGTATGTGTGTATATGTATATTTGTGTATGTCACCATATATGTATGTATGTATGTGTGTATATGTATATTTGTGTATGTCGCCATATATGTATGTATGTATGTGTGTATATGTATATTTGTGTATGTCGCCATATATGTATGTATGTATGTGTGTATATGTATATTTGTGTATGTCGCCATATATGTATGTGTGTATATGTATATTTGTGTATGTCGCCATGTATGTATGTATGTGTGTATATGTATATTTGTGTACGTCGCCATATATGCATGTATGTATGTGTGTATGTGTATATTTGTGTACGTCGCCATATATGTATGTATGTGTATATATGTATATTTGTGTATGTCGCCATATATGTATGTATGTGTGTATATGTATATTTGTGTATGTCGCCATATATGTATGTATGTATGTGTATATGTATATTTGTGTATGTCACCATATATGTATGTATGTGTGTATATGTATATTTGTGTATGTCGCCATATATGTATGTATGTGTGTATATGTATATTTGTGTACGTCGCCATATATGTATGTGTGTATATGTATATCTGTGTATGTCGCCATATATGTATGTATGTGTGTATATGTATATTTGTGTATGTCGCCATATATGTATGTGTGTATATGTATATTTGTGTATGTCGCCATATATGTATGTATGTATGTGTGTATATGTATATTTGTGTATGTCGCCATATATGTATGTATGTATGTGTGTATATGTATATTTGTGTACGTCGCCATATATGTATGTGTGTATATGTATATCTGTGTATGTCGCCATATATGTATGTATGTGTGTGTATGTATATCTGTGTACGTCGCCATATATGTATGTATGTGTGTATATGTATATTTGTGTACGTCGCCATATATGTATGTGTGTATAAGTATTGTATATTTGTGTACGTCGCCATATATGTATGTATGTATGTGTGTGTATGTATATTTGTGTATGTCGCCATATATGTATGTATGTGTGTGTATGTATATTTGTGTACGTCGCCATATATGTATGTATGTGTGTGTGTATATGTATATTTGTGTACGTCGCCATATATGTATGTATGTATGTGTGTGTATGTATATTTGTGTATGTCGCCATATATGTATGTATGTGTGTGTATGTATATTTGTGTACGTCGCCATATATGTATGTATGTGTGTGTGTATATGTATATTTGTGTACGTCGCCATATATGTATGTATGTATGTGTGTGTATGTATATTTGTGTATGTCGCCATATATGTATGTATGTGTGTATATGTATATTTGTGTATGTCGCCATATATGTATGTATGTGTGTATATGTATATTTCTGTATGTCGCCATATATGTATGTATGTATGTGTGTATGTGTATATTTGTGTATGTCGCCATATATGTATGTATGTGTGTATATGTATATTTGTGTATGTTGCCATATATGTATGTATGTGTGTGTATTTATATTTGTGTATGTCGCCATATATGTATGTATGTATGTGTGTATGTGTATATTTGTGTATGTCGCCATATATCTATGTATGTGTGTATATGTATATTTGTGTACGTCGCCATATATGTATGTATGTGTGTATATGTATATTTGTGTATGTCGCCATATATGTATGTATGTGTGTATATGTATATTTGTGTATGTCCCCATATATGTATGTATGTATGTATGTGTGTATATGTATATTTGTGTACGTCGCCATATATGTATGTATGTATGTGTGTATGTGTATATTTGTGTATGTCGCCATATATGTATGTATGTGTGTGTGTATATGTATATTTGTGTATGTCGCCATATATGTATGTATGTATGTGTGTATATGTATATTTGTGTATGTTGCCATATATGTATGTATGTGTGTGTATGTATATTTGTGTACGTCGCCATATATGTATGTATGTGTGTATATGTATATTTGTGTATGTTGCCATATATGTATGTATGTGTGTGTATGTATATTTGTGTACGTCGCCATATATGTATGTATGTATGTGTGTATATGTATATTTGTGTATGTCGCCATATATGTATGTATGTGTGTATATGTATATTTGTGTATGTCGCCATATAAGTATGTATGTGTGTATATGTATATTTGTGTATGTCGCCATATATGTATGTATGTATGTGTATGTGTATATTTGTGTACGTCGCCATATATGTATGTATGTATGTGTGTATATGTATGTTTGTGTACGTCGCCATATATGTATGTATGTATGTGTATATGTATATTTGTGTACATCGCCATATATGTATGTATGTGTGTGTATTTATATTTGTGTATGTCGCCATATATGTATGTATGTGTGTGTATGTATATTTGTGTATGTCGCCATATATGTATGTATGTGTGTATATGTATATTTGTGTACGTCGCCATATATGTATGTATGTGTGTATATGTATATTTGTGTATGTCGCCATATATGTATGTATGTATGTGTGTATATGTATATTTGTGTATGTCGCCATATATGTATGTATGTGTGTGTATGTATATTTGTGTATGTCGCCATATATGTATGTATGTGTGTGTATGTATATTTGTGTATGTCACCATATATGTATGTGTGTGTGTATATGTATATTTGTGTACGTCGCCATATATGTATGTATGTATGTGTATATGTATATTTGTGTATGTCGCCATATATGTATGTGTGTGTGTATATGTATATTTGTGTATGTCGCCATATATGTATGTGTGTATATGTATATTTGTGTATGTCGCCATATATGTATGTATGTGTGTGTATGTATATTTGTGTATGTCGCCATATATGTATGTATGTGTGTGTATGTATATTTGTGTATGTCGCCATATATGTATGTATGTGTGTATATGTATATTTGTGTATGTCGCCATATATGTATGTATGTATGTGTGTATATGTATATTTGTGTATGTCGCCATATATGTATGTATGTGTGTATATGTATATTTGTGTATGTCGCCATATATGTATGTATGTATGTATGTATATGTATATTTGTGTATGTCGCCATATATGTATCTATGTATGTGTGTATATGTATATTTGTGTATGTCGCCATATATGTATGTATGTATGTATATGTATATTTGTGTACGTCGCCATATATGTATGTATGTATGTGTGTATGTGTATATTTGTGTATGTCGCCATATATGTATGTATGTATGTGTGTATATGTATATTTGTGTATGTCGCCATATATGTATGTATGTGTGTATATGTATATTTGTGTATGTCGCCATATATGTATGTATGTGTGTATATGTATATTTGTGTATGTCGCCATATATGTATGTGTGTATATGTATATTTGTGTATGTCGCCATATATGTATGTATGTATGTGTGTATATGTATATTTGTGTACGTCGCCATATATGCATGTATGTATGTGTGTATGTGTATATTTGTGTACGTCGCCATATATGTATGTATGTGTGTGTGTATATGTATATTTGTGTATGTCGCCATATATGTATGTATGTGTGTATATGTATATTTGTGTCTGCCGCCATATATGTATGTATATGTGTATATGTATATTTGTGTACGTCGCCATATATGTATGTATGTATGTATGTGTATATTTGTGTATGTCGCCATATATGTATGTATGTGTGTATGTATATTTGTGTACGTCGCCATATATGTATGTATGTGTGTATATGTATATTTGTGTATGTCGCCATATATGTATGTGTGTATATGTATATTTGTGTATGTCGCCATATATGTATGTATGTGTGTATATGTATATTTGTGTACGTCGCCATATATGTATGTGTGTATGTGTGTGTATGTATATCTGTGTACGTCGCCATGTATGTATGTATGTGTGTATATGTATATTTGTGTACGTCGCCATATATGTATGTGTGTATATGTATATTTGTGTATGTCGCCATATATGTATGTGTGTATGTATATGTATATTTGTGTATGTTGCCATATATGTATGTATGTGTGTATATGTATATTTGTGTATGTCGCCATATATGCATGTATGTATGTATGTGTATATTTGTGTATGTCGCCATATATGTATGTATGTGTGTATATGTATATTTGTGTATGTCGCCATATATGTATGTATGTGTGTATATGTATATTTGTGTACGTCGCCATATATGTATGTATGTGTGTGTGTATATGTATATTGTGTACGTCACCATATATGTATGTATGTGTGTATAAGTATTGTATATTTGTGTACGTCGCCATATATGTATGTGTGTGTGTATATGTATATTTGTGTATGTCGCCATATATGTATGTATGTGTGTATATGTATATTTGTGTACGTCGCCATATATGTATGTATGTGTGTGTGTATATGTATATTTGTGTACGTCGCCATATATGTATGTATGTATGTGTGTGTATGTATATTTGTGTATGTCGCCATATATGTATGTATGTGTGTGTATGTATATTTGTGTACGTCGCCATATATGTATGTATGTGTGTGTGTGTATGTATATTTGTGTATGTCGCCATATATGTATGTATGTGTGTATATGTATATTTGTGTACGTCGCCATATATGTATGTATGTATGTGTGTATATGTATATTTGTGTATGTCGCCATATATGTATGTATGTGTGTATATGTATATTTGTTTATGTTGCCATATATGTATGTATGTGTGTGTATTTATATTTGTGTATGTCGCCATATATGTATGTATGTGTGTATATGTATATTTGTGTATGTCGCCATATATCTATGTATGTGTGTATATGTATATTTGTGTACGTCGCCATATATGTATGTATGTGTGTATATGTATATTTGTGTACGTCGCCATATATGTATGTATGTATGTGTGTATATGTATATTTGTGTATGTTGCCATATATGTATGTATGTGTGTATATGTATAGTTGTGTATGTCGCCATATATGTATGTATGTGTGTATATGTATATTTGTGTATGTCGCCATATATGTATGTATGTGTGTATATGTATATTTGTGTACGTCGCCATATATGTATGTATGTGTGTGTATGTATATTTGTGTATGTCGCCATATATGTATGTATGTGTGTATATGTATATTTGTGTACGTCGCCATATATGTATGTATGTATGTGTGTATGTGTATATTTGTGTATGTCGCCATATATGTATGTATGTGTGTGTGTATATGTATATTTGTGTATGTCGCCATATATGTATGTGTGTATATGTATATTTGTGTATGTCGCCATATATGTATGTATGTGTGTATATGTATATTTGTGTATGTTGCCATATATGTATGTATGTGTGTGTATGTATATTTGTGTACGTCGCCATATATGTATGTATGTATGTGTGTATATGTATATTTGTGTATGTCGCCATATATGTATGTATGTATGTGTGTATATGTATATTTGTGTATGTCGCCATATATGTATGTATGTATGTGTGTATATGTATATTTGTGTATGTCGGCATATATGTATGTATGTATGTGTGTATATGTATATTTGTGTATGTCGCCATATATGTATGTATGTGTGTATATGTATATTTGTGTACGTCGCCATATATGTATGTGTGTATATGTGTATATGTATATTTGTGTATGTCGCCATATATGTATGTGTGTATATGTATAGTTGTGTATGTCGCCATATATGTATGTATGTGTGTATATGTATATTTGTGTACGTCGCCATATATGTATGTATGTATGTGTGTATATGTATATTTGTGTATGTCGCCATATATGTATGTGTGTATATGTATAGTTGTGTATGTCGCCATATATGTATGTATGTGTGTATATGACCACAAACATGTTTATTTAACTCTACTGGGATGAAAGAATGGTATTTAACTAATGTATTGGTACGTGATGGGGCCCACCCACAGCCCCGGCGGACAGAATGGAGAAGGCGTTTCCACGGAGGACGGCAAGGGAGACGCGCTGGAAAAGCCACTCCAACTCCCGGGGCTCACACCTACGGCTGGCCAGCTCAGCGCCTATGGTGGTGAGTAAGGAGGTAGCCCTGGAGCCGAGGACACCAGAAGTTTCCACTTCCAGGGGTACGACTACAAACCTGTCGGAGAGCGACCGGTATTTGAGGAGTTTGGCCCCCTCAGCCCGACGTGCAGCAGAACCTGGGTCAGTCGCAGACTGCACCAGGTTGTGGCTGCAGAAAGTGTCGGTGCAAGTGGCATGCCAGACGAGGGGTTTTCCCCCGCGAAACGGGAAGATGGTCATGCCATCTGGCCTTTTGCCGTCCCCTCGATCCAGCCCCACCGGCTCAAGCTGGGAAGAGAAGCCTGCAGCGTCCAAGCCATGCTTAATAACCTCGTTGAGGGCAGTATGGCGTAGAATGCGACCGGCACTGTGGCGACAGGAAAGCGGGTGGAGGCCGAAAGAGTCCACGGTGGAACCGCAGCAACATTGTGTGAGGCCGAGCCTCAAGGAAACGCCGATGCGCAGGCTATGGTTATCCAGCTGTGTGCCAGTGCAGAAGGAGGGCAGAGCATGGCACCACTGTGGGGTTTGGAGGCCGCACGAAAACAAGCAAGGCGGTGCTGGTCGAGCTGGCGCGTGAGCCTGTCTGAGGCCAGGCTGCACTGGATGGCATCCCAATTGCGTTGGGGGGGACTTGACGTCAACAGGGGGAGAAGGAGGAGGGACGTCTACTGGGCTAAGTCCCAGCCGGTCCCACGTCTCAAAGGCGGCCTCACGTTATCTGAACACAGAGGGTTCTGTTGTGTTTTGAAAAACCCTGCTGACGAGGTTACCGACGAAAGATACGCCGGCAAAGCTACTGAGATCGGGGACTGGAGGCGAAGGCCGCCATACCTGATTGGTAAAGTGGCCTGTTGCCACCCTATGTCGTCAAACTTGACGTTGCATATCCCCTCGGCTGCTGCTCGGATACAAGTATCGAGGTCAGCGAGGAGAGATGTCTGGGTGTATCATGTAGTGCTGCGGAGTGTATAGAGGAGCTTCGGCATGGCGAAGCAGTTCCTCAGCAGAAAGAGAGCTGGGGGTCACCTGAACCTGGCGGAGAATGAACCGCACGTCCAGGGCGGAGGCTGCAAAGCTCACAGCATCGAGGCTGACGTTCACCACTTCCGACTTGGCTGAGCTGACCTGGAGGCCGATTCCCACCAGAGCAGGAATCACCGATTGAAGGTCATGGCAGACCGTCCGTACGGGCCCGCTCCACGTAGCATCATCCAGATACCAAACGTTGAGAGGGGCCGTGATACTCCGGGCGATGTGGTCAATACCAAGGGCGAACAGGAGGGGTCACAAAAGGTCGCACTGCTGGACCCCAGTAGCCGAGGGTATGACCGTATCAGCAGCTAGGAGCATGCTCGGGGCTCCATATGACAGGTAGGCCAGCGGGTAGGCTGAGGGGGCTCGGCTGAGGCAGGCCTCCAGCAGATGATCCCAGCGTAAAGAGTTGAAGGCATTCCTCATGTCAAGCTTGACAATGAGGTGCCTGGAGTCCCTGAATGTCGGTACCGATGGGCAGCTGCTGAAGAACTGCCTGATTGCATGAGAGGCTCCCTCGCAGCCACCGGACACGCCGACACCCAGTTGCACCGGAATAAACTCCTCACCCAGTTCGTGTGTGACGGACTTGCAGATCACCTTGGCAGCCAGCCTCCGGAAGACATTGCCCACAGCGATGGGGCGTATGCCACCCTCTTTCTTCCTGAGAGCGGTGAGGCTGGCTGAAAAAAAGAGGCCTCGGGCGTAAGAGTCGAGGGCACCATGAATGAGCCTATTGGTGAGCGTCACAATTGCACTCAGACGGCGGCGCCAGGCCTCAGCGGAGAAGGGGGGTGTCAACTCCTTGAGGTAGCCTGGTCGGAGACCATCAACACCTCCGCAGCTGCTAGCTGGGAAGGACCTGATGGCGGACATGATATCTGCATCAGTAGCCACAAGGAGCAGGTGGGGGTATGGGTCTGAGAGCAGTGGGTGGCTCAGGGTGTTTGAGCCGTAGAGCAGCCAAGACCTCCTCGGTGGGTTGGAGGACAGTGTCCTCTGAAGCAACAACTCTGACTGCGGCCGAGACATCACCCATGATAAGCTTTGTGTTTACCTTGGCACGCAAACGCTTGGCGATAGCCTCGGGGGTGGAAGATAGGGGGTACGTGAGGGTGGGGTGTGTGGAGTCCCGGGCACGCTTGGAATGGGCGCTCGCCCAAATGACAAGACATTGGCCTTGACAAAGGCTGCTGTTGACCGGCCACCCTGGTCAGCGCCAGAGCTGGGGAGGCCGAGGGCGAGTGGGGCGAAATAGAACAGCCGCTCCCAGTCACTGGCCCGATTGGAGTCCAGGGCGCTCTCAATCGAGGAAGTGAGGGAATCGACTACCGGCACTCGTGCCGCTCTTGGGATCCTGAGTGGGATCTTCCGGAGCCTCCTGAGCCGAGCGATGTTGACCAGCCAGGCTTGATATCATCTTGTAAGTAGTTTTAATGCATCTAACACCCATCTAAATCTCTGTTATTAACACCATATGTAATGATATCATCTTGTAAGTAGTTTTAATACATCTAACACCTATCTAAATCTCTGTTATTAACACCATATGTAATGATATCACCTTGTAAGTAGTTTTAATACATCTAACACCCATCTAAATCTCTGTTATTAACACCATATGTAATGATATCATCTTGTAAGTAGTTTTAATACATCTAACACCTATCTAAATCTCTGTTATTAACACCATATGTAATGATATCACCTTGTAAGTAGTTTTAATACATCTAACACCCATCTAAATCTCTGTTATTAACACCATATGTAATGATATCACCTTGTAAGTAGTTTTAATACATCTAACACCCATCTAAATCTCTGTTATTCACACCATATGTAATGATATCACCTTGTAAGTAGTTTTAATACATCTAACACCCATCTAAATCTCTGTTATTAACACCATATGTAATGATATCACCTTGTAAGTAGTTTTAATACATCTAACACCCATCTAAATCTCTGTTATTCACACCATATGTAATGATATCATCTTGTAAGTAGTTTTAATACATCTAACACCCATCTAAATCTCTGTTATTAACACCATATGTAATGATATCATCTTGTAAGTAGTTTTAATACATCTAACAACCATCTAAATCTCTGTTATTAACACCATATGTAATGATATCATCTTGTAAGTAGTTTTAATACATCTAACACCCATCTAAATCTCTGCTATTAACACCATATGTAATGATATCACCTTGTAAGTAGTTTTAATACATCTAACACCCATCTAAATCTCTGTTATTAACACCATATGTAATGATATCATCTTGTAAGTAGTTTTAATACATCTAACACCCATCTAAATCTCTGTTATTAACACCATATATAATGATATCACCTTGTAAGTAGTTTTAATACATCTAACACCTATCTAAATCTCTGTTATTAACACCATATGTAATGATATCATCTTGTAAGTAGTTTTAATACATCTAACACCCATCTAAATCTCTGCTATTAACACCATATGTAATGATATCACCTTGTAAGTAGTTTTAATACATCTAACACCCATCTAAATCTCTGTTATTAACACCATATGTAATGATATCATCTTGTAAGTAGTTTTAATACATCTAACACTCATCTATATCTCTGTTATTAACACCATATGTAATGATATCATCTTGTAAGTAGTTTTAATACATCTAACACCCATCTATATCTCTGTTATTAACACCATATGTAATGATATCATCTTGTAAGTAGTTTTAATACATCTAACACCCATCTATATCTCTGTTATTAACACCATATGTAATGATATCATCTTGTAAGTAGTTTTAATACATCTAACACCCATCTATATCTCTGCTATTAACACCATATGTAATGATATCATCTTGTAAGTAGTTTTAATACATCTAACACAAACACTTCAATATTGTTTAAAATCATTGAAATTCTATCACTCTTCGTATATTTTACAACTGAAATTTAGAAATTTGACAATATCCTGGTTATAGGGCCACTAACTTTGGTGGTATCATTGTCTCCCTAAAGTAACAAGAAAAATGAAAACTTAGTCACAAAATATCACAAACTGTTGAAGTATTAGTTGTTTGTTGTTGAACTTGTAGTAATGGAGATTTCTGGCGTTCTTGGTCCCTATACCACCTCCCTACTAACTGTTATCAGGGTGGAGTTGGCCACCCACAGGAGTGTCTTGTTAAACTATAGTGGTGGAGACAATTGTCAGACTTGCTCCCTATACCACCTCCCTACTAACTGTTATCAGGGTGGAGTTAGCCACACACAGGAGTGTCTTGTTAAACTATAGTGGTGGAGACAATTGTCAGACTTGGTCCCTATACCACCTCCCTACTAACTGTTATCAGGGTAGAGTTAGCCACCCACAGGAGTGTATTGTTAAACTATAGTGGTGGAGACAATTGTCAGACTTGGTCCCTATACCACCTCCCTACTAACTGTTATCAGGGTGGAGTTAGCAACACACAGGAGTGTCTTGTTAAACTATAGTGGTGGATGACAATTGTCAGACTTGGTCCCTATACCACCTCCCTACTAACTGTTATCAGAGTGGAGTTGGCCACCCACAGGAGTGTCTTGTTAAACTATAGTGGTGGAGACAATTGTCTGACTTGGTCCCTATACCACCTCCATACTAACTGTTATCAGGGTGGAGTTGGCCACCCACAGGAGTGTCGTGTTAAACTATAGTGGTGGAGACAATTGTCAGACTTGGTCCCTATACCACCTCCCTACTAACTGTTATCAGGGTGGAGTTGGCCACACACAGGAGTGTCTTGTTAAACAATAGTGGTGGAAACAATTGACAGACTTGGTCCCTAAACTACCTCCCTACTAACTGTTATCAGGGTGGAGTTAGCAACACACAGGAGTGTCTTGTTAAACTATAGTGGTGGAGACAATTGTCAGACTTGGTCCCTATACCAGCTCCCTACTAACTCTTATCAGGGGGGAGTTTTCCACACACAGGAGAAAGCCCCACAGGTTTTAAAAGCTATTTCAACACATCTCACTTGCTGTCCCCCAGGGTAACCCCATTTCACTATTCTATCCTCTCCTGGGACCACAAGGTAGCTGGTACCTAATGTTCTCCATGCCAGAGAGAATTCTCCCACACTGTCCAGGTTTGTATCATTAGGGGTAGTGATGGTATAGTTTACTGATTGTTGTTAGTCACAGTCAATTATAAGAAATGTTTCAAGAAATATGAAGCAACAAATATTATTTGCTAAAACTAGTTAAATCTCTGTTGGTTTGTAAATTAGGCTCAAGAGCAGCAGATTTAGGAGAGGAGCAAAGTTGATTAAACCAACCCCAATACATAACTGGTAATATATTTTATCAACTCTAGAATGTTGAAATAATTATTTGACCTTGGCAGGATTTGAACTGGGAATGTTAAGAACCAGAACAAATACTGCAATAATATTTTATCTGGTGCTCTACCAATTCTGCCATTCTACCATCTTTGTTTAAATCTATATTAAAGTGATTGTAGAATATGTCCATCTACCATTTGAAATTCTACTGAGATAGGCCCAGAACAACACAGTAGTGTTTCAATAGAACACATACACACAAACATTTTCTTCACTGTAATATCAATTCTCAACTGTTAAATATACTTCAAGAATTACTATGGAGGACGTTAAACAGTTGGACATTTCTAACACAGCTGTTTCTACCAATATAGATACAGTTACACAGTCATACAGTGGTGAGAAACTTCTATCTAGTGAAACATGTACTGAACATGGATCATTACACAGAAATATTCCTGAATATAGCTGTGAGATTTGTAGGAAAACTTTCGCATCAGAAGATGAAGTATCTACACACAAACACATACATATTAAAGACAAACCCTGTCACTGTGAAATATGTGGGAAATATTTTGCTTCCAACAGTAATTTAACTGTATACAAAAGAACACATACTGGACAAAAACCCTATTATTCTCAATTCAGAGAAGTAGCGGGTCTACCTTAAGCAACTCTATGAGGCATGCACTCTATTTAATAACATTATTCCAAGGACGCCCTTTCGGCCACTTGTATTTGTGATCATATTCTTTCAGCCATCACTTGTGGACATGGCCCTGAAATACTTGAACTTCTCCACTTGCTTCAGTGGAACTCCATTCACATGTAGAGTGCAGGGTGCAGGCTTCCTTGAGAGGATGAGTGTCTCAATTTTCACAGCACTGATTTTCATTCAAGCCATGAACACACAAACATGGATGACTTGTCCACCACTGAAGAGACCACCAAGCTGCTAAGGAGTGGCAATGCTGCAGGAGTTGAAGGAATTCTACAGAAGATGTTGAAACATGGGAGCCCAGCATTACATGTGAAACTCCACAAGATCTCTGTAGTGCAATAACCATCACCCTTTACAAGAACAAAGGGGCAAAGTCAGACTACTCAAATTACGGGGGGGTTATCCTGTTCTCTGTCATGAGAAAAATCCCTGCAAAGATGCTGTTGAACCAGATGGTACCTACCATTGCAGAATAACACCTCCCAGAGAGTTAGTGTAGCTACAGCATCACCAACAACATCATAGACATCACAATAACACCTCCCTGAGAGTCAGTGTAGCTACAGAGTCAACAACACCATAGACATCACAATAACACCTCCCAGAGAGTCGGTGTAGCTACAAAGTCAACAACAACACCATAGACATCCCAATAACACCTCCCAGAGAGTTAGTATAGCTACAGAATCAACAACAACATCATAGACATCACAATAACACCTCCCTGAGAGTCAGTGTAGCTACAGAGTCAACAACAACACCTCCCAGAGAGTCAGTCTAGCTACAGAGTCAACAACACCATAGACATCACAATAACACCTCCCAGAGAGTTAGTGTAGCTACAGAGTCAACAACAACACCACAGACATCACAATAACACTTCCCAGAGAGTCAGTGTAGCTACAAAGTCAACAACAACACCACAGACATCACAATAACACCTCCCAGAGAGTTAGTGTAGCTACAGAATCAACAACAACACCATAGACATCACAATAACACCTCCCAGAGAGTCAGTGTAGCTACAGAGTCAACAACAACACCACAGACATCACAATAACACTTCCCAGAGAGTCAGTGTAGCTACAGAGTCAACAACAACACCATATACATCACAATAACACCTCCCAGAGAGTCAGTGTAGCTACAAAGTCAACAGCAACACCACAGACATCACAATAACACCTCCCAGAGAGTCAGTGTAGCTACAGAGTCAACAACAACACCATATACATCACAATAACACCTCCCAGAGAGTCAGTGTAGCTACAAAGTCAACAGCAACACCACAGCATCACGATAACACCTCCCAGAGAGTCAGTGTAGCTACAGAGTCAACAACAACACCATATACATCACAATAACACCTCCCAGAGAGTCAGTGTAGCTACAAAGTCAACAGCAACACCACAGACATCACAATAACACCTCCCAGAGAGTCAGTGTAGCTACAGAGTCAACAGCAACACCACAGACGTCACAATAATAGCTCCCAGAGAGTCAGTGTAGCTACAAAGTCAACAACAACACCACAGACATCACAATAACACCTCCCAGAGAGTCAGTGTAGCTACAAAGTCAACAGCAACAC
Organism: Eledone cirrhosa; assembly: GCA_964016885.1. Classification (NCBI taxonomy): domain Eukaryota; kingdom Metazoa; phylum Mollusca; class Cephalopoda; order Octopoda; family Eledonidae; genus Eledone; species Eledone cirrhosa. The sequence goes on along the minus strand of OZ024757.1, from coordinate 7,242,212 downwards.
CACAGACATCACAATAGCTCCTCTCAGAGAGTCAGTGTAGCTACAAAGTCAATAACAACACCACAGACATCACAATAACACCTCCCAGAGAGTCAGTGTAGCTACAAAGTCAACAACAACACCATAGACATCACAATAACACCTCCCAGAGAGTCAGTCTAGCTACAGAGTCAACAACAACACCATATACATCACAATAACACCTCCCAGAGAGTTAGATAGCTACAATGTCAACAACAACACCATATACATCACAATAACACCTCCCAGAGAGTCAGTGTAGCTACAAAGTCAACAACAACACCACATACATCACAATAACACCTTCCAGAGAGTCAGTGTAGCCACAAAGTCAACAACAACACCACATACATCACAATAACTCCTCCCAGAGAGTCAGTGTAGCTACAAAGTCAACAACAACACCATAGACATCACAATAACACCTCCCAGAGAGTCAGTATAGCTACAATGTCAACAACAACACCATAGACATCACAATAACACCTCCCAGAGAGTTAGTGTAGCTACAGAGTCAACAACAACACCATAGACATCACAATAACACCTCCCAGAGAGTCAGTGTAGCTACAGAGTCAACAACAACACCATAGACAAGGTGTTCATTCTCAGGCAGCTCCAAGAAAAGTGCTGAGAGCAAAATAAAGGGCTGTATGTGGTGTTTATTGACTTTACTAAATCATTCAATATAATGAGCAGATCATGGAATGACTCATTTGTTCCCTGAAGTTCCTGAACATCGTCATCCAGCTACAGGAAGGCCAGTGTTGTCAGGTCAGACTCAACAGTGACCTTTCAGGACCCTTCCCAAATATCAACTGTGTGTAGAAGGGTTGTGTCCTAGCACCAACTCTCTTTAGCATGATGTTCAAGCAGGTCACAGAAGATGTTGATACCATCTTGCCTGCAGCCTGTTTAATCTTCCTCAACTACAGGCCCACATGAAAGTCCCTGGAGCAACAGCTCTGAGACCTTTTCTTTGCAGACGATCCTGCTCTTGTTGGCCTCACAGAAAGAGTCTTGCAACACATCACTTAACATCACCACCTTCGTCTCCTTGAGTGCAACACCAAGCTAGGCAGGGTAGATCTCCTGGATGAAGGATCTGCCCAGGATCATGCTCTATGGTGAACTCTCCACTGGTCAATGTGACAGGGGGCCACCAAGAAGCAATACAAGGACTATTTGAAAGAATTCCTTGTCACATCGACCATCACTGGTGGTTCACCCTAGCTGAGACATGGGACGCCTGGTGTCTCACCAACAACCATGCTGTTTGCTCCTTGAAAAACACCCACAGGGCCACCCTCGAGGACAAGAGACCTAGGAGGAAGAACCACAACACTAAGTTATCAAACCCTTCTCCAGACCTCCATGTGTGGCTGTGCCATGCCTGTTCTACATAGGCCTGACCAGCCACAAGCAGGCCTTCAATCAACGTAGAACAACTCCTTCTTAATCTTTGTTCTCGAAGCCAAGCCATGTTAAATTTTATTGAGTTACAGATGGAGATATAAATATATATACAAACAATTAACACTACCAGGGGAGACAACCTCACCATGGCATAATTCAAGTCCCAGATTAGTATGATCGAGTAGGCATATATTTAAATATTGGAAATGGTTTTAGCTGTACCCATCTAGTTTATATATATATATATATATATATATGTATGTATGTGTGTGTGTGTGTGACTGAATGTGTTCTTCCAGTGTTATAAACTGCAGAATATGGGCGATGTTTATTTAGAGCTACAGGGTTATATACAGACACACACACATATATATATATATATATATATATATATATATATATACACACACATACGTGTGTGTGTGTGACTAAACCGCAGAACATCGTCTTTGTTGCCGTAAGACAGTAGAGAATGATATTTGGCTGCTATTTCTTCTACCACGTCAAGCTACTAGGTAAGAGTCTCTCTGCGGGTAGTAAACTCTGTTTCTATGGTGGTAGGTAGGGAAGTAGCCCTAGGGCCAAGGACACCGGAAGTCCCTACTGCCAAGGGCACGACCGCAAACCTGTCGAGTCACGAAATGTGTAATTCCTTTACTTTAAGACTTTAGAGTGTGTGTTGGCTGCTATTTCTACCAGGTCAAGTAACCAGGTAAGAGACTCCCTCGTTGTTACGTAATAAATATTTTACTGGAAGATGTTGTTTGTTTTACCAATGGTTGGATACAATTGATGGAGTGAATTGATAAGCCATGTATAAAGAAACAGTCAGCAAGGTTAGAATTAACAACGAATATAGTGAAGAGTTTAGCGTAAAAGTTGGCGTCCATCAGGGCTCTGTTCTCAGCCCCCTACTATTTATTATTGCCCTTCAGGCTATAACAGAGGAGTTCAAGACCGGCTGCCCATGGGAACTCCTATACGCAGACGACCTGACACTCATAGCTGAATCAATGGCCGAGCTAGAGAAGAAATTCCAAACATGGAAGCACGGCCTAGAATCAAAAGGACTTAAAATTAACCTGGCTAAGACTAAAGTTCTAGTTTGTAGGAAAGAAAACAAGGCGGCGGTCCCTTCTGGGAAGTGGTCGTGCTCGGTGTGTAGGAAAGGCGTAGGTAGAAACTCCATTTTATGTCCTAAATGCAAAGTATGGATGCATAAAAGATGTAGTGGAATCACAGGTAAGCTAACTAAGAACTTAGATTTTACATGTGGGCGGTGTTCTGGTGCAATAAGTAGCAGCAAGTGCCCAAAAAATACTAGCTCTTTCAATTGCGCAGAGGGTTCTATAGAAATAGTGGACAGCTTCCGTTACCCGGGCGATAAAATCAGCAGTGGGGGAGGGTGCTCTGAAAGTACAGTAGCTAGAGTCAGAACTGGTTGGAAAAAGTTCAGAGAGCTTATACCACTATTAGCTGCGAAAGGGTTCTCCCTAAAAATGAAAGGCAGGTTGTACGATGCCTGCATACGAACAGCAATGTTGCATGGCAGTGAGACCTGGGCATTGTGTGCAGAGGATATACGCAGACTAGAGAGGAACGAAGCTTGCATGCTCCGCTGGATGTGTAACAGTAATATACGTGAACGGCAAAGCATAAACGAACTAAGGAAAAAATTAGAGATAAGAGGGATCAGATGTTGTTTACTCGAGAGAAGGCTACGTTGGTATGGACATGTGATGCGCATGAAAGTCGATAGCTGTATAACAAAGTGCAGGGCAATAAAGATAGACGGTAGCCACGGAATAGGCAGACCTAGAAAAGCCTGGGACGAGCTGATAAACTCCGACCGCACACACTTACACCTCTCAAAGACAATGTCACTGGACCGAGACCTTTGGCGGTACTCAGTCACAGAGAAGACCCGCCTTGCCAGTAGGCATCTCTAACAAAATACACCCCGTCCCACCACCACACCACCCCGTTCTATGTAAAGTTATGTTGGTGCCGCGCCATCCAGGCCGAAACAAATGAGATCGTGTAGGTGTCACGACAAAAAAACACACAGTCCACGCTGTAATGTGGCCGTGTAGGCAACACGGTAAAAACCTCCCAGACCCACACTGTAAATGTGGTTGGTGTTAGGAAGGGCATCCAACTGTAGAAAACCTGCCAGACAGTCCTATGCGAGCAAGACAATCACTCTTGCCTCAAGTGGGACTACCCCCGTCCAAACCCATGCAAGCGTGGAACACGGACGTTAAACGTTGATCATGATGATGATGATGATGAAGGTCTTTCTGAAGGAATTAAATTATGTCAGGGACTTTTAACGTATGACACCGGTTTTATTTAAGAGCGGGGAAACATTACCAACGACACCACGTACCTGCTATCTTAATTATAACTTTAATTAATCTAATTATATCTTGTATAGCAATTATCTCATGTTAAGGTGAAAGTTAATATTCTATAGATAACATAGAGTGAGCTCCATGTTCCAGGGTAGGTGTTCCATCTCCTACATGATTAAATATTTCCTTTCATGTGAAACTACACTACATCGTTAATTGGTTGCTCCACATTTTACAGGACAGTGAGAAATAGGTTTAAATCACCAACATCTGAACAATTAGCTTCCCTGGTCTTTCCTGACTTTACACTTGAACTTGAAATATAAAGTACGTATCATTTGTATTGTTAACACAGCAGATATTGTGTACTTTTCTACACTCCGTGGTGAATAATCCCGATTTATTAAGACACAAACACACACACACTCTCTTACACTTTCTTATACCAACATCTGTCTTACACAGTCATATATCTTCAGAACTGCGAAGAATTCTCCAACAATTACTATGGAAGACGTTAAACACTTGGACATTTCTACCACACCTGTTTCTACCAATATAGATAGAGTTACACAGACATACAGTGGTGAGAAACCTTTACCTAGTGAAACATGTACTGAACAAGGATCATTAGACAGAAATATTCCTCAATATAGCTGTGAGATTTGTAGGAAAACTTTCTCATCGGAAGATGAATTATCTACACACAAACACATACATATTAAAGACAAACCCTATCATTGTGAAATATGTGGGAAATCTTTCAGTTAGAGTGGTGATTTAACTAACCACAAAAGAACACACACTGGAGAAAAACCTTTCAAATGTGAAACATGTGGGAAATCTTTCAGCCAAAATACCAATTTAATTAGGCATTTACGTAGTCACAGTGGGAAAAAAACCATTTCACTGTGAAATATGTGGGAAAACTTTCGCTGAGAAAGCCAATCTTGTTAGACATATACATATTCACACCGGAGAGAAACCTATTCACTGTGAAATATGTGGGAAATATTTTGCTGATAGTGCTGTACTTTTAGTTCACTGAAGAAGACACACTGGAGAGAAACCTTATCAACGTGATAAATGTGGGAAATATTTTGTAAGAAGCAGTCATTTAATTATACATAAAAAAAGACACACTGGAGAGAGACCCCATCATTGTGAAATATGTGGGAAATCTTTTGGCAGGAGTAATGACTTAACTACACATGAAAGAACAAATACTGGAGAGAAACTCTATCACTGTGAAATATGTGGGAAATATTTTGTAACAAGCAGTCATTTAACTGAACATAAAAGAATACACACTGGAGAGAAACCCTATCATTGTGAAATATGTGGGAAATATTTTGGCAGTAATGGTGCATTGACTAAACACAAAAGAACACACACAGGAGAGAAACCCTATCACTGTGAAGTATGTGGGAAATCTTTTGTAACAAGCCCTTCTTTAACTGTACACAAAAGAACACACACTGGAGAGAAACCCTATCACTGTGCAATATGTGGGAAATCTTTTGGCAGGAGTGATGTCTTAACTACACATGAAAGAACACATACTGGAGAGAAACCCTATCAGTGTGAAATATGTGGGAAATATTTTGTAACAAGCAGTCATTTAACTGAACATAAAAGAACACACACTGGAGAGAAACCCTATCATTGTGAAATATGTGGGAAAGCGTTTGTACAGAGCAGTTCTTTAACCATACATAAAAGAACACACACTGGGAGAAACCCTATTCCCTGATGTAGTGTGTAATTAAGGGACCCTCTATCACCTGAGGTAATGTCTTCTCTGCTATGATAATTTTTAGAGGCCTACACCAACATTCCCTGTTGTAATGTGTAATGGAAGAGCCCTCTATCACCTGAGGTAATGCTGTGTGTGTCTAGTCTCAGAAATTTTAGAGGGTAAAATCAACATTCTCTGTTATACAACATTTTCTTTTTGACTCACTTTTTTTTTTATTGATTTCATTGTTTTGTAAATAATTTATTAATTTTTCATAATTAATTTTATAAATTGTATTTATGTCCAAAATTTCATTCTATTTGTTGTTAATAAAAAAATTACATTCAAGGAATTTATCAAGTCTAACTTCAAACTTTTTTTTATTTTGCCATCTAAATCTCTGTTATTAACACCACATGTAATGATATCATTTGTAAGTAGTTTTAATACATTGAACACCTATCTAAATCTCTGTTATTAACACCATATGTAATGATATCATCTTGTAAGTAGTTTTAATACATCTAACACCCATCTAAATCTCTGTTATTAACACCATATGTAATGATATCATCTTGTGAGTAGTTTTAATACATCTAACACCCATCTAAATCTCTGTAATTAACACCATATGTAATGATATCATCTTGTGAGTAGTTTTAATACATCTAACACCCATCTAAACATCTAAATCTCTGTTATTAACACCATATGTAATGATATCATCTTGTAAGTAGTTTTAATACATCTAACACCCATCTAAATCTCTGTTATTAACACCATATGTAATGATATCATCTTGTGAGTAGTTTTAATACATCTAACACCCATCTAAACATCTAAATCTCTGTTATTAACACCATATGTAATGATATCATCTTGTAAGTAGTTTTAATACATCTAACACCCATCTAAATCTCTGTTATTAACACCATATGTAATTGTTTCTACTTTAGGCACAAGGCCAGCAATTACCCAGTGCATTACTGGTACTTTATTTTATCGACCCCGTAAGGATGAAAGGCAAAGTCAACCTCGGCGGGATTTGAACTCAGATCGTAAAGGGACGTAACTATGCTGGAAAGCATGGCGTCCGACCCTCTACTGATACTGCCAATCCACATCTTGTAAGTAGTTTTAATACATCTAACACCCATCTAAATCCCTGTTATTAAGACCAGATGTAATGATATCTTGTAAGTAGTTTTAATACATCTAACACCCATCTACATCTCTGCTATTAACACCATATGTAATGATATCATCTTGTAAGTAGTTTTAATACATCTAACACCCATCTAAATCTCTGTTATTAACACCATATATAATGATATCACCTTGTAAGTAGTTTTAATACATCTAACACCCATCTAAATCTCTGTTATTAACACCATATGTAATGATATCATCTTGTTAGTAGTTTTAATACATCTAGCACCCATCTAAATCTCTGTTATTAACACTGTATGTAATGATATCATCTTGTAAGTAGTTTTAATACATCTAACACCTATCTAAATCTCTGTTATTAACACTATATGTAATGATATCACCTTGTAAGTAGTTTTAATACATCTAACACCTATCTAAATCTCTGTTATTAACACCATATGTAATGATATCATCTTGTTAGTAGTTTTAATACATCTAGCACCCATCTAAATCTCTGTTATTAACACCGTATGTAATGATATCATCTTGTAAGTAGTTTTAATACATCTAACACCTATCTAAATCTCTGTTATTAACACCATATGTAATGATATCATCTTGTGAGTAGTTTTAATACATCTAACACCCATCTAAATCTCTGTTATTAACACCATATGTAATGATATTATCTTGTAAGTAGTTTTAATACATCTAACACCCATCTAAATCTCTGTTATTAACACCATATGTAATGATATCATCTTGTAAGTAGTTTTAATACATCTAACACCCATCTAAATCTCTGTTATTAACACCATATGTAATGATATCATCTTGTAAGTAGTTTTAATACATCTAACACCCATCTAAATCTCTGTTATTAACACCATATGTAATGATATCATCTTGTGAGTAGTTTTAATACATCTAACACCCATCTAAATCTCTGTTATTAACACTATGTAATGATATCACCTTGTAAGTAGTTTTAATACATCTAACACAAACACTTCAATATTGTTTAAAATCATTGAAATTCTATCACTCTTCGTATATTTTACAACTGAAATTTAGAAATTTGACAATATCCTGGTTATAGGGCCACTAACTTTGGTGGTATCATTGTTTCCCTAAAGTAACAAGAAAAATGAAAACTTAGTCACAAAATATCACAAACTGTTGAAGTATTAGTTGTTTGTTGTTGAACTTGTAGTAATGGAGATTTCTGGCGTTCTTGGTCCCTATACCAGCTCCCTACTAACTGTTATCAGGGTGGAGTTAGCCACCCACAGGAGTGTCTTGTTAAACTATAGTGGTGGAGACAATTGTCAGACTTGGTCCCTATACCACCTCCCTACTAACTGTTATCAGGGTGGAGTTGGCCACCCACAGGAGTGTCTTGTTAAACTATAGTGGTGGAGACAATTGTCTGACTTGGTCCCTCTACCACCTCCCTACTAACTGTTATCAGGGTGGAGTTAGCCACCCAAAGGAGTGTCTTGTTAAACTATAGTGGTGGAGACAATTGTCAGACTTGGTCCCTATACCACCTCCCTACTAACTGTTATCAGGGTGGAGTTGGCCACCCACAGGAGTGTCTTGTTAAACTATAGTGGTGGAGACAATTGTCAGACTTGGTCCCTATACCACCTCCCTACTAACTGTTATAAGGGTGGAGTTAGCAACACACAGGAGTGTGTTGTTAAACTATAGTGGTGGAGACAATTGTCAGACTTGGTCCCTATAACACCTCCCTACTAACTGTTATCAGGGTCGAGTTAGCAACACACAGCAGTGTCTTGTTAAACTATAGTGGTGGAGACAATTGTCAGACTTGATCCCTATACCACCTCCCTACTAACTGTTATCAGGGTGGAGTTAACAACACACAGGAGTGTCTTGTTAAACTATAGTGGTGGAGACAATTGTCAGACTTGGTCCCTATAACACCTCCCTACTAACTGTTATCAGGGTGGAGTTAGCAACACACAGGAGTGTCTTGTTAAACTATAGTGGTGGAGACAATTGTCAGACTTGGTCCCTAAACCACCTCCCTACTAACTGTTATCAGGGTGGAGTTAGCCACCCACAGGAGTGTCTTGTTAAACTATAGTGGTGGAGACAATTGTCAAACTTGGTCCCTATACCACCTCCCTACTAACTGTTATCAGGGTGGAGTTGGCCACACACAGGTGTGAGCCCCCACAAATTTTAAAAGCTATTTCAACACATCTCACTCACTGTCCCCCAGGGTAACCCTCTTTCACTATTCTGTCCTCTCCTGGGACCACAAGGTAACTGGTACCTAGTGTTCTCCATGCCAGAGAGAATTCTCCCACACTGTCCAGGTTTGTATCATTGGGGGTAGTGATGGTATAGTTTACTGATTGTTGTTAGTCACAGTAAATTATAAGAAATGTTTCAAGAAATATGAAGCAACAAATATTATTTGCTAAAACTAGTTAAATCTCTGTTGATTTGTAAATTAGGCTCAAGAGCAGCAGATTCAGGAGAGGAGCAAAGTTGATTAAACCAACCCCAATACATAACTGGTAATATATTTTATCAACTCTAGAATGTTGAAATAATTATTTGACCTTGGCAGGAGTTGAACTGGGAATGTTAAGAACCAGAACAAATACTGCAATAATATTTTATCTGGTGCTCTACCAATTCTGCCATTCTACCATCTTTGTTTAAATCTATATTAAAGTAAATGTAGAATATGTCAATCTACCATTTGAAATTCTACTGAGATAGGCCCAGAACAACACAATAGTGTTTCAATAGAACACATACACACAAACATTTTCTTCACTGTAATATCAATTCTCAACTTTTAAATATACTTCAAGAATTACTATGGAGGACGTTAAACAGTTGGACATTTCTAACACAGCTGTTTCTACCAATATAGATACAGTTACACAGTCATACAGTGGTGAGAAACTTCTATCTAGTGAAACATGTACTGAACATGGATCATTACACAGAAATATTCCTGAATATAGCTGTGAGATTTGTAGGAAAACTTTCTCATCAGAAGATTAAGTATCTACACACAAACACATACATATTAAAGACAAACCCTATCACTGTGAAATATGTGGGAAATATTTTGCTTCCAACAGTAATTTAACTGTATACAAAAGAACACATACTGGACAAAAACCCTATTACTCTCAATTCAGAGAAGTAGCGGGTCTACCTTAAGCAACTCTATGAGGCATGCACTCTATTTAATAACATTATTCCAAGGACCCTATTTCGGCCACTTGTATTTGTGATCATATTCTTTCAGCCATCACTTGTGGACATGGCCCTGAAATACTTGAACTTCTTCACTTGCTTCAGTGGAACTCCATTCACATGTAGAGTGCAGGGTGCAGGCTTCCTTGAGAGGATGAGTGTCTCAATTTTCACAGCACTGATTTTCAATCAAGCCATGAACACACAAACATGGATGACTTGTCCACCACTGAAGAGACCACCAAAGCTATATAGCTGCTAAGGAGTGGCAATGCTGCAGGAGTTGAAGGAATTCTACATAAGATGTTGAAACATGGGAGCCCAGCATTACATGTGAAACTCCACAAGATCTCTGTAGTGCAATCACCATCACCCTTTACAAGAACAAAGAGGCAAAGTCAGAGTACTCAAATTACTGGGGGGTTATTCTGTTCTCTGTCATGAGAAAATCCCTGCAAAGATGCTGTTGAACCAGATGGTACCTACTATTGCAGAATAACACCTCCCAGAGAGTCAGTGTAGCTACAAAGACAACAACAACACCATAGACATCACAATAATACCTCCCAGAGAGTCAGTGTAGCTACAATGTCAACAACAACACCATAGACATCACAATGACACCTCCCAGTTAGTCAGTCTAGCTACAGAGTCAACAGCAACACCACAGACATCACAACAACACCTCCCAGAGAGTCAGTGTAGCTACAAAGTCAACAACAACACCATAGACATCACAATAACACCTCGCAGGGAGTCAGTGTAGCTACAGAGTCAACAACAACACCATAGACATCACAATAATACCTCCCAGAGAGTCAGTGTAGCTACAGAGTCAACAACAACACCATAGACATCACAATAACACCTCCCAGAGAGTCAGTGTAGCTACAAAGTCAACAACAACACCAGAGACATCACAATAATACCTCCCAGAGAGTTAGTGTAGCTACAAAGTCAACAATAACACCTCCCAGAGAGTCAGTGTAGCTACAAAGTCAACAACAACACCATAGACATCACAATAACACCTACCAGAGAGTCAGTGTAGCTACAGAGTCAACAACAACACCATAGACATCACAATAACACCTACCAGAGAGTCAGTGTAGCTACAGAGTCAACAACAACACCATAGACATCACAATAACACCTCCCAGAGTGTCAGTGTAGCTACAGAGTCAACAACAACACCACAGACGTCACAATAACACCTCCTCCCAGAGAGTCAGTCTAGCTACAAAGACAACTACACCACCATAGACCTCACAATAACACCTCCCAGAGAGTCAGTGTAGCTACAAAGTCAACAACAACGCCATAGACATCACAATAACACCTCCCAGAGAGTCAGTGTAGCTACAATGTCAACAACAACACCACAGACATCACAATAACACCTCCCAGAGAGTCAGTGTAGCTACAAAGTCAACAACAACACCACAGACATCACAATAACCCCTCCCAGAGAGTCAGTGTAGCTACAGAATCAACAATAACACCTCCCAGAGAGTCAGTGTAGCTACAAAGTCAACAACAACACCATAGACATCACAATAACACCTCCCAAAGAGTCAGTGTAGCTACAAAGTCAACAACAACACCATAGATATCACAATAACACCTCCCAGAGAGTCAGTGTAGCTACAAAGTCAACAACAACACCACAGACGTCACAATAACACCTCCCAGAGAGTCAGTGTAGATACAAAGTCAACAGCAACACCATAGACATCACAATAACACCTCCCAGAAAGTCAGTGTAGCTACAGAGTCAACAACAACACCATATACATCACAATAACACCTCCCAGAGAGTCAGTGTAGCTGCAGAGTCAACAACAACACCATAGACATCACAATAACACCTCCCAGAGAGTCAGTGTAGCTACAAAGTCAACAATAATACCATAGACATCACAATAACACCTCCCAGAGAGTCAGTGTAGCTACAAAGTCAACAACAACACCATAGACGTCACAATAACACCTCCCAGAGAGTCAGTGTAGCTACAAAGTCAACAACAACACCATAGACATCACAATAACAGCTCCCAGAGACTCAGTGTAGCTACAAAGTCAACAACAACACCACATACATCACAATAACACCTCCCAGAGAGTCAGTGTAGATACAAAGTCAACAACAACACCATAGACATCACAATAACACCTCCCAGAGAGTCAGTGTAGCTACAAAGTCAACAATAACACCTCCCAGAGAGTCAGTCTAGCTACAATGTCAACAATAACACCTCCCAGAGAGTCAGTGTAGCTACAAAGTCAACAATAACACCTCCCAGAGAGTCAGTCTAGCTACAGAGTCAACAACAACACCACAGACATCACAATAACACCTCCCAGAGAGTCAGTGTAGCTACAAAGTCAACAACAACACCACAGACATCACAATAACACCTCCCAGAGAGTCAGTGTAGATACAACGTCAACAACAACGCCATAGACATCACAATAACACCTCCCAGAGAGTCAGTGTAGCTACAAAGTCAACAACAACACCATATACATCACAATAACACCTCCCAGAGAGTCAGTGTAGATACAAAGTCAACAACAACACCATAGACATCACAATAACACCTCCCAGAGAGTCAGTGTAGCTACAAAGTCAACAACAACACCATAGACATCACAATAACACCTCCCAGAGAGTCAGTGTAGTTACAAAGTCAACAACAACACCATAGACATCACAATAACACCTCCCAGAGAGTCAGTCTAGCTACAAAGTCAACAACAACACCACAGACATCACAATAACATCTCCCAAAGAGTCAGTGTAGTTACAAAGTCAACAACAACACCATAGACAAGGTGTTCATTCTCAGGCAGCTTCAAGAGAAGTGCTGAGAGCAAAATAAAGGGCTGTATGTGGTGTTTATTGATTTTACTATAGCATTCAATATAGTAAGCAGATCATGGAATGACTCATTTGTTCCCTGAAGTTCCTGAACATCGTCATCCAGCTACAAGAAGGCCAGTGTGGTCAGGTCAGACTCAACAGTGACTTCTCAGAACCCTTCCCAAACATCAACTGTGTGTAGAAGGGTTGTGTCCTAACACCGACTCTCTTTAGCATGATGTTCAAGCAGGTCACACAAGATGTTGTTACCATCTTGCCTGCAGCCTGTTTAATCTTCCTCAACTACAGACCCACATGAAAGTCCCTGGAGCAACAGATCTGAGACCTTTTCTTTGCAGACGATGCTGCTCTTGTTGGCCTCACAGAAAGAGTCTTGCAACACATCACTTCCTGCTTCACAGAAGCTGCCCAACTCTTTGGGATGTCAGCTTAAAGAAGATAGATGAACACCACCAGCCTACACTTCAGGAAGAGTACCTCCCTCCATATACCAATTGGTGAGACAACTGAAAAATGGTCCATCTGTTCACCAACCTGGGGTGCACCATCACGTCACATCTCAAGATCGACAGGTAACAGACTGGCAAAGGTGAGCAGTGCATTTGGCAGACTGTACAAACCTGTGTAGAATAATAAACACCTGAAGAAGGGTACCAAGATCAGAGTGTACAGAACCATAGTCCTTCCCGTCTTCCTATATGGCTTAGAGTTGTGGGTCACTTAACATCACCACCTTCGTCTCCTTGAGTGCAACACCAAGCTGGGCAGGGTACATCTCCTGGATGAAGGATCTGCACAGGATCATGCTCTATGGTGAACTCTCCACTGATCATTGTGAAAGGGGGCCAACACATCGACCATCACTGGTGGTCCACCCCAGCTGAGACATGGGACACCTGGTGTCTCACCAACAACCATGCTGTCTGCTCCTTGAAAAACACCCACAGGGCCACCTTTGAGGAGAAGAGACCTAGGAGGAAGAACCACAACACTAAGTTATCAAACCCTTCTCCAGACCTTCAGCTGTGGCTGTGCCATGCCTGTCCTACATAGGACTGACCAGCCACAAGCAGGCCTGCAATCAACGAAGAACAACTCCTTCTTAATCTTTGTTCTCGAAGCCAAGCCATGATAAATTTTATTGAGTTACAGATGGAGATATAAATATATATACAAACAATTAACACTACCAGGGGAGACAACCTCACCATGGCATAATTCAAGTCCCAGATTAGTATGATCGAGTAGGCATATATTTAAATATTGGAAATGGTTTTAGCTGTACCCATCTAGTTTATATATATATATATATATATATATATTTATATATATATATATATTTATATATATATATATATATATATATATATATATATATTTATTTATATATATATAAAGAAAAAAAGATGAAATCGAAAATGCAACTGGAGTCTTATTTAAAAATATATATATATATTTATTTGGTTCCTTTACCGGTTTCGCAGTTCTTCTGCTTTTCAAAAGTAGAGTTGCGATGGAGGGTTGTGGTTTTTCTCACATCGTTTAGTCATATATATATTTAAAGGTTAAACAAGGTTCAATGAATAAATCAATGAATAAAGTTTTACAATAGATTAGAAGCACTCCACAGTTTTGCTTTTCCGGAGTTATTAATATTAATTCAAAATATTAACATATATATATATATATATATGACTAAACGACTCAATGTCTTCCTCCAGTGTTTTAAACTTGAGAATATGGGCGATTTTTATTTAGAGTTAGGGGCTTATATACAGACATATATATATATGTATATATATATATATATATATATATATGTATATATGTGTATATATATATATATATATATATATACACACATACGTGTGTGTGTGTGTGTGACTAAATCGCAGAACATCGTCTTTGTTGCCGTAAGACAGTAGAGAATGATATTTGGCTGCTATTTCTACCAGGTCAAGTAACCAGGTAGGAGACTCCCTCGTTGATACGTAATAAATATTTCACTGAATGATGTTGCTTGTTTTACCATGGGTTGGATACAATTGATGGAGTGAATTGATATAACTGAAGGTCTGGCTGAAGGTATTAAATTAGGTCAGGGACTTTTAACGTCTGACACCGGTTTTATTTATGATCAGGGAAACATTGTCAACGACACCACCTACCTGCTATCTTAATTATAACTTTAATTAATCTAATTATATCTTGTATAGCAATTATCTCATGTTAAGGTGAAAGTTAATATTCTGTAGATAACATAGAGTGAGCTACATGTTCCAGGGTAGGTGTTCCATCTCCTACATGATTAAATATTTCATTTCATGAGAAACTACGCTACATCGTGAATTGGTTGTTCCACATTTTACAGGACAGTGAGAAATAGGTTTAAATCACCAACATCTGAACAATTAGCTTTCCTGGTCTTTCTTGACTTTACACTTGGTCTTGAAATATAAAGTACGTATCATTTGTATTGTTAACACAGCAGATATTGTGTACTTTACTACACTCCGTGGTGAACAATCATTTATTAAGACACAAGCACACACACTCTCTCTCTCTTACACTTTCTTATACCAACATCAGTCTTACACAGTCATATATCTTCAGAACTTCGAAGAAATCTTCAATAATTACGATGGAGGACGTTAAACACTTGGACATTTCTACCACACCTGTTTCTACCAATATGGATAGAGTTACACAGACATACAGTGGTGAGAAACTTTACCTAGTGAAACATGTACTGAACAAGGATCATTATACAGAAATATTCCTGAATATAGCTGTGAGATTTGTAGGAAAACTTTCTCACCAGAAGATGAATTATCTACACATAAAAGAACACACATTAAAGATAAACCCTATCACTGTCAAATATGTGAGAAATCTTTCACTTCGAAATCAGATCTTGTTAGATATATACGTACTCACACTGGAGTAAAACGTTTCCACTGCGAAATATGTGGGAAAGCTTTTGCTGAACATTTTAGTGTTGTACTTCATAAAAGAACACACACTGGAGAGAAACCCTATCATTGTGAAATATGTGGGAAATCTTTTGTATACAACAGTAATTTCAATGCACATAAAAGAACACACAGTAGAGAAAAGCATTATGATTGTGAAATATGTGGGAAATCTTTCTTTCAGAATGCTAGTCTCATTAACCATAGATATAACCACACTGGAATAAAGCCCTTCCATTGTGAAATATGTGAGAAATCTTTTGTCAGGGGCGATGACTTGATTAAACATAAAAGAACTCACACTGGAGAGAAACCCTTTTACTGTGAAATATGTGGGAAGTATTTCGTACAAAGTGGTAATTTGATTGTACATAAAAGATCACATACTGGTGAAAGACCTTACCACTGTGAAATATGTGGGAAATCTTTTATTAGGAATAGTAACTTAAATAAATAAAAACAAACACACACAAGAGGGAAACATTTTAACTAACTCTTCCTCTTACAAATCTAAACTGATTGTCATGAAGTAACTCTTAGAAGTTCCACAGACTCGAAAAGTTGCTTGTCATTTTTTAAATGATACACTTAGAAATAAATTTCTGTTCATATCCTAATCTTTTGCCATGAGTTGTGACATGGAGAACACGCTTGTCAGTTCAACGCACCAACATGTAATGAGATTGCTGCGGTTATTTGTGGTGAACAGCACAACAAGAGATATATCATAGTAAAGCACCGAGACAGCATATTACAGCGTATCAATGAGACACACAGGTCCTACGATGCACTTCAGTATCCATTGCTATTTGTCAACGGTGAGGACGGATACCAGTTTGGCATTCCTCAACATTCGGCAGGCAATGGTGAGGCACACCTTAGGAAAACTGTCAATTGCATGGATTTCTACGCTTTCTGATTTATGGTAAGGAACAATTCATTCAACCATCTACACCGTTCTCGGGACTTTTCCAACAATTTGCTGTTGATATGGCCGTTAAAATGGAGTCCGAGAGATTATGGTTCATTAAATTAAATCAAAAGAAAATTCGATCTGAATGCTACATTGTCGACATTGTAGGTTGTGCACTCCACCAATACCACCCAGACCATTCCATAAGGTGGTTATGTTGTTGACATGAGAAATACCACCCAGACCATTCCATAAGGTGGTTATGTTGTTGACATGAGAAATACCACCCAGTCTACCCTGTAATGTGGTTGCGTTGGTGACATGAGAAATACCACCCAGTCCACCCTGTAAGGTGGTTATGTTGTTGACATGAGAAATACCACCCAGTCTACCCAATAAGGTGGTTGTGATGGTGACATGAGAAATACCACCCAGTCCACCCTGTAAGGTGGTTGTGTTGGTGACATGAGAAATACCACCCAGTCTACCCTGTAAGGTGGTTGCGTTGGTGACATGAGAAATACCACCCAGTCTACCCTGTAAGGTGGTTATGTTGTTGACATGAGAAATACCACCCAGTCTACCCTATAAGGTGGTTGTGATGGTGACATGAGAAATAACACCCAGTCCACCCTGTAAGGGGGTTATGTTGTTGACATGAGAAATACCACCCAGTCTACCCTGTAAGGTGGTTGTGTTGGTGACATGAGAAATACCACCCAGTCCACCCTGTAAGGTGGTTGTGTTGGTGACATGAGAAATACCACCCAGTCTACCCTGTAAGGTGGTTATGTTGTTGACATGAGAAATACCACCCAGTCCACCCTGTAAGGTGGTTATACTGGTTACATGAGAAATACCACCCAGTCCACCCTGTAAGGGGGTTATGTTGTTGACATGAGAAATACCACCCAGTCTACCCTGTAATGCGGTTGTGCTGGTGACATGAGAAATACCACCCAGTCTACCCTGTAAGGTGGTTGTGGTGGTTACATGAGAAATACCACCCAGTCTACCCTGTAAGGTGGTTATGTTGGTGACATGAGAAATACCACCCAGTCCACTCTGTAAGGTGGTTGTGTTGGTGACATGAGAAATACCACCCAGTCTACCCTGTAATGTGGTTGCGTTGGTGACATGAGAAATACCACCCAGTCTACCCTGTAAGGTGGTTGTGGTGGTTACATGAGAAATACCACCCAGTCTACCCTGTAAGGTGGTTATGTTGTTGACATGAGAAATACCACCCAGTCCACCCTGTAAGGTGGTTGTGTTGGTGACATGAGAAATACCACCCAGTCCACCCTGTAAGGTGGTTGTGATGGTGACATGAGAAATACCACCCAGTCCACCCTGTAAGGTGGTTGTGGTGGTGACATGAGAAATACCACCCAGTCCACCCTGTAAGGTGGTTGTGATGGTGACATGAGAAATACCACCCAGTCCACCCTGTAAGGTGGTTGTGATGGTGACATGAGAAATACCACCCAGTCCACCCTGTAAGGTGGTTGTGATGGTGACATGAGAAATACCACCCAGTCTACCCTGTAAGGTGGTTGTGATGGTGACATGAGAAATACCACCCAGTCCACCCTGTAAGGTGGTTGTGATGGTGACATGAGAAATACCACCCAGTCCACCCTGTAAGGTGGTTGTGATGGTGACATGAGAAATACCACCCAGTCCACCCTGTAAGGTGGTTGTGATGGTGACATGAGAAATACCACCCAGTCTACCCTGTAAGGTGGTTGTGATGGTGACATGAGAAATACCACCCAGTCCACCCTGTAAGGTGGTTGTGGTGGTGACATGAGAAATACCACCCAGTCCACCCTGTAAGGTGGTTATGTTGTTGACATGAGAAATACCACCCAGTCCACCCTGTAAGGTGGTTGTGTTGGTGACATGAGAAATACCACCCAGTCCACCCTGTAAGGTGGTTATGTTGTTGACATGAGAAATACCACCCAGTCTACCCTGTAAGGTGGTTGTGATGGTGACATGAGAAATACCACCCAGTCTACCCTGTAAGGTGGTTATGTTGTTGACATGAGAAATACCACCCAGTCTACCCTGTAAGGTGGTTGTGATGGTGACATGAGAAATACCACCCAGTCTACCCTGTAAGGTGGTTATGTTGTTGACATGAGAAATACCACCCAGTCTACCCTGTAAGGTGGTTGTGATGGTGACATGAGAAATACCACCCAGTCTACCCTGTAATGTGGTTGCGTTGGTGACATGAGAAATACCACCCAGTCTACCCTGTAAGGTGGTTATGTTGTTGACATGAGAAATACCACCCAGTCTACCCTGTAAGGTGGTTGTGCTGGTGACATGAGAAATACCACCCAGTCTACCCTGTAAGGTGGTTGTGCTGGTGACATGAGAAATACCACCCAGTCTACCCTGTAAGGTGGTTGTGCTGGTGACATGAGAAATACCACCCAGTCTACCCTGTAAGGTGGTTGTGCTGGTGACATGAGAAATACCACCCAGTCTACCCTGTAAGGTGGTTGTGCTGGTGACATGAGAAATACCACCCAGTCTACCCTGTAAGGTGGTTGTGCTGGTGACATGAGAAATACCACCCAGTCTACCCTGTAAGGGGGTTATGTTGTTGACATGAGAAATACCACCCAGTCCACCCTGTAGGTGGTTGTGTTGGTGACATGAGAAATACCACCCAGTCTACCCTGTAAGGGGGTTATGTTGTTGACATGAGAAATACCACCCAGTCTACCCTGTAAGGTGGTTGTGTTGGTGACATGAAATACCACCCAGTCCACCCTGTAAGGTGGTTGCGATGGTGACATTAGAAATACCACCCAGTCCACCCTGTAAGGTGGTTATGTTGGTGACATGAGAAATACCACCCAGTCCACCCTGTAGGGTGGTTGTGTTGGTGACATTAGAAATACCACCCAGTCAACCATGTATATGTATATATATATATATATATACATATATATATACATATGTTATATGTATATATATATATATGTATGTGTATATATATTTGTATGTGTGTATGTACCATTATGTATGTGTGTTGTGTGTGTGCGTGTATGTGTGTGTACGTGTGTAAGTGGGCGAGTGTGTGAATGTGTTTGTCAACACCTGGAATATATATTAAGAGAAACTTCACAATAAGGGGAAGCACCCAACACTTGAATCTGTTGATGGAACCCTTTCTGCCTTTGTCACCCTTATTTCAGCCTTAAAGAATTTCCCTTTTCTTTAAACCATTGAACCCCACCCATCCTGTAGAGACCTGTCTTACAGCCATTGTTAGTCTAAGTGATAAACTAGGATTGGAATTCCAAACATGATTTTGTTTACATTATTCTTCCTGCCTTTGTTAATACTATAGCTTTAAAGAATTAGCTTTTAATGACCTCCCTTTTCTTTAAATCCTTCAACCAATGACCTCCACCCATCCCAAACCCCACCCTCTCCTACCACCAGAAAAGAAAATATATAAATACAACTACCTGGACAGGCAGCTCCCTGATGATTTCTCACGAATGAATCAGTTCTAGTCCTGTAGAAGCTTTTCTATATTAAAACATTTATACTCTGCTATATATTGAGTACCTTACTTACTGTAGTTACCTCCGATTCAACCAGGAATAACTTATATATATAATCCTAATCGTAAAGTGCTTTACTATATATATATATATATATCTATTTTATTTATCACTCTTTCTTCCGATAAAGGACTAGCGTCCAAAACGTTAAGAGCCTCTTCCTGCCATATCAAGCGTTAACCTAATATATACCTTCCATGTACTGTACCGATTGTGTTGTTATTTCTGTTTACCTTTTACATATATATATATATATATTTAAAGGTTAAACAGGGTTCAATGAATAAATCAAAGAATGAGTTTTACAATAGATGGGAAGCACTCAACAGCTATGGTTTTCCAGAGTTATTAATATTAATTCTAAATATTAACAAAAATAGACATTCGTGTGATCAACTATATTTTATTATACATATTTCAGAGGTACTGAGCTATCTTCAACAGTACGTCCTCATCAGATAAAATAAGATGATGCATGACATACCCTGACATACCATGACTGAATCTTAACCATCTACTATGTCAGGGTATGTCATGCTTCATCTTATTTTATCTGATGAGGACGTACTGTTGAAGATAGCTCAGTACCTCTGAAATATGTATAATAAAATATACTTGATCACACGAATGTCTATTTTTGTTAATATTTTGAATTAATATATATATATATATATATATTATATATAATTGTTTCTACATTAGGCACAAGGCCAGCAATTACCCAGTGCATTACTGGTACTTTATTTTATCGACCCCGTAAGGATGAAAGGCAAAGTTAACCTCAGCGGTATTTGAACTCAGAACGGCAAGGGCCGTAACTCTATACGTCAAAGCATGGCGTCCGACCCTCTCCCAATACTGCCAATCCACCGCCCTATATATATATATAATAAAGCACGATTAGGATTTTCTCAGTAAGGTATCAATCGAAGTGTCAGTGTAATAAATAAGAGACAGTTTTATTTGTACATCTTCATTTTATTACATAATTCCATTAACCATATACATACATGCATACATAAATATATATGTGTGTGTGTGAGAGAGAGAAAGAGAGAGGGAGTGTGTGTGTTCTTCGTTCTGTACTTTGCTGGGCTTTGGCTGCTATTTATACCATGCATATACCTGTCCTTCATTCTTCTCTCGTTCTCTGGGACTCTAGCATGTATATATATATATATATATATATGTGCTGTGGCACTTGTATTTACAATTATATAAAGAAGTATCTAATTATTTAAAGATAGAAAAACGTTTGTGGCATTACTACACCTTTAAGTTTAATTTTCAATTGATTAACATTACAAATATGTTTTATATATATATATATAAATAATATTACATATATGTTTTATATATATATAAATAACATTACAGATATGTTTTATATCATTCATCGTTTAACGTCCATCTTCCATGCTTGCATGGGTTTGGACGGGAGGTTTCCCACTTGAGGCAAGATTTGTTGTCCTGCTCGTATAGGACAGTCTGGCGGGTTTTCTAAGGCTGGATGCCCTTCCTAACACCAACCACGTTTACAGTGTGGACTGGGAGGTTTTTACCGTGTTGCCTACATGGCCACATTACAGCATGGACTGTGTGTTTTTTTGTCGTGACACCAACACAACCTCATTTGTTTCGGACTGGACATTTAAGGGGGTGGTGTGGATGGGGTGGGGGTAGTGGGACAGGGGTGTATTTTGTTAGAGGTGCCTACTGACTAGGTTTCGCTTTGTACTTAGGCAAGGCGGGTCTTCTGTATGACTAGGTAGCGCCAAAGATCTCGGTCCAGTGACATTGTCTTAGAGAGATGTAAGTGTGTGAGGTCGGAATTTATCAAGTCGTCCCACGTTTTTCTGGATCTGCCTACTCCGTGGCTACCGCCTATTTTTATCGCCCTGCACTTTTTTATACAGCTGTCGTCTTTCATGCTCATCACGTGAACATACCAACGTAGTCTTCTCTCGAGTAAACAACATCTGATCCCTCTTATTCCTAATTTCTCCCTTAGTTTGTTTATGCTTTGCCGTTCACGTATATTACTATTACACATCCAGCGGAGCATGCAAGCTTCGTTTCTGTCCAGTCTGCATATATCCTCTGCACACAATGCCCAGGTCTCACTGCCATTTAACATTGCTGTTCGTATGCAGGCATCATACAGCCTGCCTTTCATTTTTAGAGAGAACCCTTTAGCGGCCAATAGTGGTATAAGCTCTCTGAACTTTTTCCATCCAGTTCTGACTCTGGCTACTGTACTTTCAGAACACCCTCCACCACTGCTGATTTTGTCACCCAGGTAACGGAAAGTGTCTATTATTTCTATGGAACCATCTGGGCAATAGAAGGGGCTAGTATCCTGTGGAAACTTGCTACCTGTCACCTGAGCATTGGCCACATATAAAGTCTACATTCTTAGATAGTTTACCTGTGATCCTACTACATCTTTATGTACCCATACTTTGCATTTGGGACATAAAATTGAATTTCTGCCCTCTCCTTTCCTACTCAATGAGCAAGGCCATTTCCCTGAGGGTACCTGTGCCTTATTTTCCTTTCTACAAACTAGGACTTCAGTCTTAGACAAGTTAACTTTAAGGCCTTTTGATTCTAGACCATGTTTGCATGTTTGGAATTTCTTCTCTAGTTCAGCCATTGATTCAGCTATGAGCGTTAGATCATCTGCATATAAGAGTTCCCATGGGCAGCCCGTCTTGAACTCCTCTGTTATAGCCTGAAGGCCAATAATAAATAGGAGGGGGCTAAGGACAGAGCCTTGGTGAACACCAACTTTTACACTAAATTCTTCACAATATTCATTGTCAATTCTAACCTTACTGAGTGTTTCATTATACATAGATTGTACATAACATAACATAACATAACATAACAATACAATACAATACAAAAAAAAAAAATATATATATATATATATATATATATATATATATATATATATATATATATATATATATATATATATATATATATATATATATAATAGAGGCACATGGCTTAGTGGTTAGAGCATTGGCCTTGCAATCGAAAGGTTATGAGTTCAATTCTCAAACCAGGTGATGTGTTGTTTCCTTGAGCAAGGCACTTTATTTCACATTGCTCCAGTTTACTCAGCTGTAGAAATGAGATGATAGGAACTGGGGTCCCTCTCATTCCACTGCAAAGTGGTCGTGGAGGTGCCACGGCAAAAACGCACCCAGCACTCACTGTAAATGAGGTTGGTGTTAGGAAGGGCATCCAGCTGTAGCAATCAAGCCAGAATCAGTTCCCCTCTCACCCTTGCAAGCAGGGAAAAAGCAGACGTAAAATGATGATGATGATGATATATATATATATACACTCATATGTATGTTTATATATATATGGACGTTAAACGATGATGATGAGGATATATATATATATATATATATATATATATTTATATATATGAATATATATATATACACTCATATGTATGTTTATATATATATATATATATACACACTCATATGTATGTTTATATATTTATATATATATATATATATACACTCATATGTATGTTTATATATATATATAAAGCTATATATACTCTTACATGCATACAGCTGAAAATGTATATATGTATGTAAACACATACTTAAACATACATGTATACATATAGATGGACAGTTATACATATACAATAACTTATTTCTATGCATACATATACCACAAGTAAGGTATGGTGTTGCCAACTAACCAGACCTCCCTCATAATGGACCAGCTAGGTCCCAAAATACAGGCCTGCTAGCCAACACACAGTCCCAATAAGTGTAAGTTACAGCACAGCTATCTTGACAGACTTTGTCTTAAGACTACTCATTATCCCACTACATCTTTTGTGTACTATATATATACTGTATATATATACTGTTTATATATATATACTGTATATATATACTGTATATATATATACACACACACATATAATTGTGTATTCAAACATTATCCTAGTAATGAAATAATTAACAATTTTAGTAAATTGTTCAGAATTCTTAATTAACCCTTTTGGTAGGAACCCAGCCAAAATTGGTTCTCGTTCTATGGAAATGGTTCCTATCTAAATTAAAGTCTTCCAACGAAATTCTATATAACAACCATATGTTATGTTACTATGTTAGTAATTAACTAACAATTGTGATAAATAGCTCAAAATTAGTCATAATTAATTGAAATACAAGGTTCATAATTATAATAAAATCTTCGAAAAGGCTACGAAGCCGGGAAACCTTAAAGGTATGCAACACACACACATCGCTATAGCGTTTCACCAGCCAATTACTTCCTCAATCATTACAGAGATGTGTGTGTATGTAATCATTATTTTGTATTGTGTGTCTATTTATGAATATGTATGAGTAGATGTGTGTGTGTGTAACCCAGATGTGTGTGTATGTAACATAGTAGATGTGTGTGTGTATGTAACATAGTAGATGTGTGTGTATGTAACACAGTAGATGTGTGTGTATGTAACTCAGTAGATATGTATGTATGTAACATAGTAGATGTGTGTGTGTATGTAACATAGTAGATGTGTGTGTATGTAACATAGTAGATGTGTGTGTGTATGTAACATAGTAGATGTGTTTGTATGTAACGCAGTAGATGTGTGTGTCTGTGTAACCCAGTAGATGTGTGTGTATGTAGCTCAGTAGATGTGTGTGTATGTAACACATTAGATGTGTGTGTATGTAGCACAGTAGATGTGTGTGTATGTAACACAGTAGATGTGTGTATGTAACATAGTAGATGTGTGTATATGTAACACAGATGTGTGTATGTAACAGTAGATGTGTGTGTATGTAACACAGTAGATGTGTGTATATGTAACTCAGTAGATGTGTGTATGTAACATAGATGTGTATGTAACACAGTAGATGTGTGTGTATGTAACTCAGTAGATGTGTGTGTATGTAACACAGTAGATGTGTGTATGTAACACAGTAGATATGTATGTAACACAGTAGATATGTATGTAACACAGTAGATATGTGTGTAACACAGTAGAAGTGTGTATGTAACACAGTAGATGTGTGTGTGTATGTAACACAGTAGATGTGTGTGTATGTAACACAGTAGAAGTGTGTATGTAACACAGTAGATGTGTTTGTATGTAACACAGTAGATCTGTGTGTATGTAACACAGTAGATGTGTGTATGTAACACAGTAGATCTCTGTATATGTAACACAGTAGATGTGTGTATGTAACACAGTAGATGTGTGTGTAAGTAACACAGTAGGTGTGTGTGTATGTAACAAAGTAGATATGTGTGTGTAACACAGTAGAAGTGTGTATGTAACACAGTAGATGTGTGTGTATGTAACACAGTAGATGTGTGTATGTAACACAGTAGATATGTGTGTGTAACACAGTAGATATGTGTGTGTAACACAGTAGAAGTGTGTATATAACACAGTAGATGTGTAAGTAACTAATGTGTAACATACGTTACGAATGGACGACAAAATGACTTTAACTTGTTTTTTTAATAATTGATGGTGGAAAAGATTTTAAAGTGTCTCAACTCAGACCATAAAGGGCCGCAAGGCATGGAGTCTGACACTCTTACCGGCTACATAGCGTGGGAGTCTATTTTACCGGGACCGGCTACACAGCTTTCTAAAATCTTCCAACATAATTTTATACAAGAACCACATGTTAAGTTACTAATAAAATAATTAATAATTAAAAACTTTAGTAAATCCTTCCAATGATATCTCAGTAATGAAATAATTAATAGTTGTTATAAATACCTCAAAATTCCTCATTAATTAAACCCAAGACAGGTAAAAACTCCAGAGTCTTTCAGTCGGACATGAAACAAATTAATTTCTAATGGAAGAAGAAAAGATTTTAAAGTCAGCCAAGGGAGATCACTCTCAGCGACTTATTGTAATTCTTGTTCGTGAATTAATCCGGATTAAATTATTCTGGTGTATTTTGTGTGGAGGAAACCGGATTTAGGCGGTGATAGCACGCAGTACATCAACGTATGGTTCGTGAGTTCGAATCCCAGACCTGGTGACCTGTACGTTGAGGCCTTGAACAAGACAATTTATTTCTCATTGTTTGACTTCACCCAGCTGGCAAAAATAATAAGTTGTACCAGTAATTATAGTGGAAACGTTGTTACATAGAATTGTCACACTGAATCTTCCTGAGAACAATGTCAACGGTATACGTGTCAATGAAATACTCACACATTATAATATAAGATGGGTTCTACATGTATTTCAAAGGGTAGCCATGTCATACATCTCGCTGAATCTCCCTTAGAACTACGTATTTACTAGTGACTATCAGACATATTGTATCTAGTACTACATTATCTAATCTACAGTACAGTAGTTAGTATTACTGGCTATAAGACATAGTTTATCTAAGACTACATTATCTTATGTACAGTATAGAAATTAGTATTAATGGCTATTAGATATAGTGTATCTAGGACTACATTATCTAATGTACAGTATAGTAGCTATCCGACATAGTGTACCTAGGACTACATTATATAATGTACAGTATAGTGTCTATCAGACATAGTGTATCTAGGACTACGTTATATAATGTATAGTATAGTGTCTATCAGACATAGTGTACCTAGGACTACATTATCTAATGTACAGTATAGTGGCTATCAGACATAGTGCACCTAGGACTACATTATCTAATGTACAATAACGTGGCTATCAGATATAGTGTACCTAGGACTACATTATCTAATGTACAGTATAGTGTCCATCAGACATAGTGTACCTAGGACTACATTATATAATGTACAGAATAGTGGCTATCAGACATAGTGTATCTAGGACTACATTATATAATGTACAGTATAGTAGCTATCAGATATAGTGTATCTAGGACTACATTATCTAATGTACAGTATAGCAGTTAGTATTTGTGGCTATCATTAATATAGACTTTAAGTAAATCTTTGTCAACTTACCTCCTTCACATATAATCAATGTGTTGTGTTGTTAGTTTTTACTAAACAACCAAAGAAATAATCTCTTTGTTATCAAATTAGAAGTTTCAATGTTATCAGCTTTATTTCACGACATTAACGTTGGTGTATCTTCTTCATCTTTAGTCATAAATTGATATCTTGTCAGAATGAAGTAGTGAGGCTGACTTTATGTCTTTAGCTACAGATTTGATAGGAAATATATATATATTAGGTTGATATGTGGTCTAAAATATATATATTGTCTATAAATGACTGATAGCAGATGTTCTGGTGAAATAGTAGTTTTACTACTACAGATTGTAATGGAACTCTTAGTAGACACAATTGTAAAGTAAGAATAGATATGACAGTGTAAGACTGATGTCGGGGAATTAAAATTGTGTATATATATATATAATTGTTACACAAGATATAATTAGATTAATTAAAGTTATAATTGTTTCTACTTTAGGCACAAGGCCAGCAATAACCCAGTGCATTACTGGTACTTTATTTTATCGACCCCGTAAGGATGAAAGGCAAAGTCAACATCGGCGGGATTTTAACTCAAATCGTAAAGGGACGTAACTATGCTGGAAAGCATGGCGTCCGACCCTCTACCGATACTGCCAATCCACCGCCATTAATTAAAGTTATAATGAAGACAGCAGGTACTCGGTGTCATTGACAATGTTTCACCCCTCTTACCGGTGTCATACTTTCTTATATTTGGACGCTTTTACTGTATCTGCTGCGATATTTCGTGCCTGCTTTTACTGCAAGTGCAAGAAGGAGAACATAAAGTGCTCAGTCCACACTGTAAAGTTGTCATTTTGGTGCCACAATAAATAGTGCCCAGTCCACATTGTAAAGTAGTCATGTTGGTGCCATGATAGTATCCAGTCCACACTGTAAAGTAGTCATGTTGGTGCCATGATAGTACCCAGTCCACACTGTAAAGTAGTCATTTTGGTGATACTGCAGAAAGCACCCAATACACACTGCAAAGTAGTTGGCGTTATGAAGGGCATCCAGTCATGGAAACCAAGACACGGTCATCTGATCTGAATTGTCTCACAATAGGACAACTCATCTAACCCATGCTAGCATGGAAAAATGGACGTTAAACAGTGATGATGATGATGATGATGATGAAAGTCTACGGTGCTGAGACCACAAATCAAGGGAGTAGTCTATTGATGTGAAGAAGTAGAGTGGGTATAGAGGAAGGTAAACACACACCTGAGACATGAGTGTGTAACCTAGTAGTTAGTGACTTTATAGTTATGTCTAGAGGAACTCAGAGACAGAGGGCAACCTGGAGAAGAAGAATATGGAAGATAAAGGAGCCCTCAGCCAGTAACAAATTTAGAGATATTTTGTTTGACACTTTTCACAGTAAAGAAGAAGATATAGAGACTCAGAAGATAGAGGAGGTGTTGGTGTTATATATATGTATGCTCTGATGGATGAGCAGCATTAGGAAACTGAGGGAATAAGTTGGTATAAGAGAAAGTAGATGTAGTGTGCTAGAGAGAAGACTACGTTGGTATGGACATGTGATGTGTATGAAAGATAACAGCTGCATAAAGAAATGGAGAAAAACTGATGTGGTTAGGACCATTGGAAGAGGCAAACCTAGGAAGACATGGGATGAGTGTGTGAAGACCTTAAAAGACATCACAACAGAAATGATAAAGGACCACAAGGGTTGGCACTATGTTATGATAGTGAAGACCTGGTCAACAGCATACACTGTGGCCTGACCTATCCCCTTATCTTCCCTCTCCCTAGCACTCCCTAACAGGTATTTCTCACTACACCCCCCCCCCCCCACTCCTTATCTGTTGCCCCCTTCAAAACCTAGAATCCCTCACAGTTCACAATCTAGTAGACACTCCCCTCACTGTTATGTACTCCATCCATGCCCCCTCCACTAGTACTCCCTAGCAGCTCCCCTCATCTCCACTAAATACCCCCACTCCATCCATTCCCCCTCCACTAGTACTCCCTAGCAGCTCTCATCTCCACTAATTACCCCCACTCCATCCATGCCCCCTCCACTAGTACTCCCTAGCAGCTCTCCTCATCTCCACTAAATACCCCCACTCCATCCATGCCCCCTCCACTAGTACTCCCTAGCAGCTCCCCTCATCTCCACTAAATAACCCCACTCCATCCATTCCCCCTCCACTAGTACTCCCTAGCAGCTCTCATCTCCACTAATTACCCCCACTCCATCCATGCCCCCTCCACTAGTACTCCCTAGCAGCTCTCCTCATCTCCACTAAATACCCCCACTCCATCCATGCCCCCTCCACTAGTACTCCCTAGCAGCTCTCCTCATCTCCACTAAATATCCCCATTCCATCCATGCCCCCCTCCACTAATACTCCCTAGCAGCTCTCCTCATCTCAACAAAATACCCCCACTCCATCCATGCCACCTCCCTCTAGTATTTATCCCTTAGCTTCTGTCTCCCCCACTATAAACCCTTAGAACCCTTCACTATCACTCCTTAGTAGCTACCATGCCCCTTCCCTATCACTCTGCTATTCTCTCCATCACTACACCTCCCCGTTTCTGACATTGGTGAATGCCACCCCCACCACTTTGGTGTTCTCATCTCCATGGAAAAAGACAGGAGACAGGTGAAGAGGACCCTTCAGTGGTGTCAAAGACAGGACAATGTTCCTAGTGTTGGTGATCTACAAGATAAACACACCCACTACATGCTATAAAGTTGGTGCTAGGAAGGGTATCCAGCCATAGAAAGCTTGCCATACAAAGTGCTGGGAGGACCCTTCACTTGAGTTAAAGACATGACAACCTCTCCTGTGCACTTGATAGTATGTGAGATCATACATAAGAGAGATAACAGACTCCTAACCATCCTGGAAGGTCAGCAGCCGTGCATCAGTACTGACTTAGTCTATATATACTCAACTATCCCTTACTAGCAAGGTAAGCAGACATTAAAACGATGATGATGATATATAAATGTGTGTGTCGTGAAAGAAATGTTTTCCCACAGTGTTCTCTTATGGACATGGCCACCACGAAGTGACCTGTGACCTCGCAGAGAAGACAACAGATATATTTTCTGGGGGCTAGGTTTTACAGCACCATTCCTACAAAGGAGAACATATTCTGAGGCCATCTGTTATTTATCAAAAATAACTAGCTGTCATTACAAATAGGCTGTCCTGTGGTCCTAACTCAGTCATCTGCCTCTTCATATAAACAACACAGCTCCCTTGCCACTGCTTACTACTACCTCTACTGGTACATACTGTCTGACTTCAACTTGTCAATATTAAACAAATATTCTCCAGCACAACACAGGAGCCTTATTATACAACACTATATTCATTTGTAAATACTACAATCAAACATTATATTTATGATACGAGGGTGGTGAATTGGCAGTAACGGTAGAGGGTTGGATGCCATGCTTTCTCGCATAGTTACATCCCTTTACATTCTCAGTTCAAATCCCGCCCAGGTTAACTTTGCTTTTCATCCTTACGGGGTCGATAAAATAAAGTACCAGTAATGTACTGGGTATTTGCTGGCCTTGTGCCTAAAGTAGAAACAATTATATTTATGATTTGAAGTAATCAGATTTTTTTACCTTTTTGCTGAAGTGAAGTAACTTATATCTAACCAGAATTATTGGTATTTGTCTTGTTTATCATCCTCTTTCATAACAACCACTAACTTCCCTCCATGTCTACACACACAGCCAGATGTGTAATTCTCTTCATGTAAAACGTTTAAAAGTCAGTTGGCTGCTATTTCTAGCACATCGAGTAACAAGGTAAGAGACTGCTTCGTTGATATGTAATAATTATTTTATTGGGTGATGTTTGTTTCACCAGGTGTTGGACAGTAGTCACACTGGAGAGAAACCCTGGGAAATATGTGGGAAATATTTTGGCAGTAACAAGGTTTTAACTGTTCACAAGAGAACACACACTGGAGAGAAGGCATATCACTTTGAAATATGTGGGAAATCTTTTGGTATGGACATGTGATGCACATGAAGGATGACATCTGTATAAAAAGGTACAGGGAACTCGAGGCTGTAGGGTGCCTCAAAAGAGGAAGACCTAGGCAGAAGTAGGATGTAATGACAAAAGGTCGACCTGGCTCAGCTGAACCTGTCAATGGAGATGACACAGGACTGAGATCTCTGGTACTACAACATACAACAAAGGACCAGAGTGAACCTCATGAGGTGCAAGGCATGGTGCGGCCAATTGGCCTGACATCCCTCATAATGGGACCTCTCAGCTCCCCAATTACGGTTCCCCTGTGAGCAGGGTACAGCGAGGCCAGCTGACCAGACATTCCCCATAACAGTGCCACCCAGTTCCACACTGTAAAAGTGGTTGGTACTAGGAAGGGCATCCAACAACTGTAAAGACACAGCCACTACATAGTCAAAGCATGAGAGAACTGAGAGAGAAACTAGGCATAAGAGGGATCAGATGTAGTGTGCAGGAGAGGAGATTGTAGTGGTATGGGGTGTGTATGGAGGGTGACAGCTGTATAAATATATTTAGGGCTCTCAAAGTTGATGGTAGCTCTGGAAGTGGAAGACCTAGGAAAACTTGGAAGGACGTGATAAAAGCTGACCTCACACAAACTCTCAAAGGAGACGACACAGTATTGAGATCTCTTGATCATGCTGTACTGCAGAAGACCTGCCCCACATCCCATGTAAAATGATATGAAACAAACATGTAGAGTACACACTAATCTGCACCAATCTTCTCCCTACACCTCACCATTCACCCAGTCCACACTGTAATGTGGTTGGCATTAGGGAGGGCATCCAGCTGTAGAAACCAAACCAAAATACATATCCATGTGAGCAAGACATGTTCACATGACCTGACATGTTTCATAACATGACACCTTGTCTAACATATCAAGTGTGAAATAACAGACGTTAAATGATGATGATTACGATGATGATATACACATATATATATATTTGTATGTATATATTTGTGTGTGTGTGTGTATACAGAAATAATATATACACTACTTAATTATATATATATTCTCAGACCGGGTGATGTGTTGTTTCCTTGAGCAAGACACTTTATTTCACATTGCTCCAGTTTACTCAGCTGTAGAAATGAGATGATAGGGATGGGGTCTCTATCATTCCACTGCAAAGTGGTCGTGGAGGTGCCACGGCAAACAAAGCACCCAGCCCACACTGTAAAGTGGACGTGTAGGCACCACGGAAAAAAAGCACCCAGCACTCACTGTAAATGAGGTTAGTGTTAGGAAGGGCATCCAGCTGTAGAGATCAAGCCAGAATCAGTTCCTGTCCCACCCTAGCAAGCAGGGAAAAGTGGACGTAAAAGGATGATGATGATATACACATATATATATATTTGTATGTATATATTTCTGTGTGTGTATACAGAAATAATACATACACTACTTAATTATATATATATATATACAACATATCAAAATAAATCAAATGAATTTAACAAACGACTGAATCTACCAAAATAGAATATTTTATTTATTTATAATTTGGTGATAAACAATATTTTTGGTAAAAGTAATTCTTCTCTTTTTCACACTTTCTTTCTTTCCCTCCTTTTCCCCCATACACACATATATACATATATATATATATATATATACACATATATATATATATATATACATATATATATATATACACACACAAGGGTATAAAGTGGTAGTGTAAAGAGATAGAGTTGCTGCCACAATAAAATACACCTTGTTCACTCTGTAAAGTAGTCATGAGGGTTCCACAATAAAATGCACCCCGTCCACTCTGTAAAGTGGTTGTCATTGAAAACGTCATCCAGCAATGTCTGGTCTCGTTCCATGACAACACAAGCCATCCAGCTAATGCTAGAATGGAACACAGATATAAGATGATGATGATGATGATGATGGTGATGCTAGAGACTAATTTTCCTTTAAATATTGACAACGAAGAGCCTCAAAACATTCTTCTGTCTTTAGAGCTTCTTTCAGAGTGGCTATGGTGCATTCTTCTGGTTTACATTTTTCACACCATCTGCGTAACATATGAAAAGCCTGTTTCACAACACTCTTAGGATTGTCATGCTCTATTGTGTCAAGTTCAATAGATGGAACTTCTAATTCAACACCTGTAAAATATAAAACAATAAGAAACCAATACTATAACAACAATAACAACATTAAACAGATTAGTTATATAAAATATGTATACCACAGGTTGTTGTAAATAACAAAGTAACTAGCTGTAGAGTAATAGATATAATTAACATAAAAATTCTAAAATATTGTTATATGTTTCCAAGGTTACCGACAAAAATAAAGAAGTTGAAGTGAGGAGAAGAAAGAAGAAGAAGATTAAAGAAAATAGACTTGAGAAAATTATGGCAAAGAAATGGCAGAAGTTTTTGTATTGTCAGAACTGGTTCAGAATTTAAATATCCAACATTGATAACCAATACTCACAACATGTCATCCATAGGAAAGGTTTAAAGGATGAGATTGAAGACCCCTCAATAACATCACAAGATCAGTGTCTGAAATAGTCATGGTTCTGCCTAAAATCTACCAAGACATCAATGACAAGTGACAAATATTTCCTCATCATCATCATCATCATTTTACATCCTCTTTTCCCTGCTTGCAAGGGTGGGATGGGTCCTATTCATCATCCCTCTATTTGACACGGTCCTTTGTCATCTACTCTGTGAGCTTCAGCGATCTGAGGTCTGCTCTCACCACCTCTCCCCATGTTTTTTGTGGTCTTCATCTACTGCGTCTTCCTTCCACTGGGATTTCTTGGCACTTCATTACTCAGCAGTCACCCGCCATGCATATCACACATCCATACCAACACAGTCTTCTCTCCTGCACACTACATCTTATCCCTCTTATACAGTTTCTCTCTCAACTGGTCTATGCTGGGTCATTCACATTGTACATCCAATGGAGCATGCTTGCTTCATTTCTCTCCGGCCGTCACATTTCCTCTGCAGTTGCTGCCCATTTCTCACTACCATGCAGCATCACACAGCCATCATACAACCGGCCTTTCTTCTGTAGGGAGAAACCCTTCATTGTCAGCAGAGGAAGCAGCTTCCTAAACTTCTTCCAACCCGTCCTTATTCTAGATACTATGGCCTCGGAACACCCTCCTCCCTTACTAATCTGATCACCTAGGTATCAGAAGCTATCAACTACCTCTATAGATCCTACCTGCATTTGAAAAATGTGTCTATCACTGCAATCTCTGTCAAATTTCCCTGTACATCTACTGCATACGTATTTCTCCTTACCTGTCCGTTTTCCTGCTATCCCTCTACATCCCTTGTGTACCCAAGATCTGCCTTGTGAACATTTTATAGAATTTATGCCAACTCCTTTTCTACATATCGAACATGGCCATTCCCCTGACGGAATCAGAGTTTTGTCTTCTCTTCTACTTATAAACACATTTGTCTTAGCTAGGTTTCCTCTCAGTCTTCTTGCTTCCAACTGCTGTTTCCATAGCCAGAATTTATTCTCTAGCTCCTCTACTGATTCTGCTATAAGAACCAGATCATCAGAATAGAGAAGTTCCCATGGACAGCCAGTCTTAAACTGCTCTGTTATGGCTTGGAGGACTATAATGAACAAGAGCGGACTGAAGACCGAACCCTGATGTACACCTACTTATATCTTGAATTCCTCACTAAACTCCATTCCTACCCTCACTTTACTGACAGCATCCCTGTACATAGCTTGCACTGTCCTCACAAGCCATTCCACTACACCTAGTTTCCTTAGGGACCACCAGATGACAGATCGGGGTTCTCTATCGAAGGCCATCTCTAGGTCAACAAAAGCTAAGTATAGTAGTTTATTCTTCTCTAAGAACCTGTCTTGTAGTTGTCTCACTAAGAAGAGGGCATCCTTGCTGCTAAATTTAATGGACATGTTGAGTAGCACCAAGGTGACTCTTTTGGAGTACATGATGGCTAGAGGTATGGCTTGAGGGATCAAGACTCCTACAGTTCTGTGGTGTAAATGACTTCAAGGTATCAGCCAGTCATTTGATCAGGTAGACATACAAGCAAGATTAACTTTATTCTCATCAGAAAACAAATAGACAGATGGTTATGAACATTAAATCTTTTTCCAGAGAAGGAAGCCTTTGGTAGAGAGTGTGGACAAAGGAAGACCATAACCTTAACAATAAGACTACACCATCTCATAAGACCAAGATGACTGAAGAATGAAGGAGTAACAATCTCTAGGAATAATGTAGGGTGGTCACACCTGGAACACCCTCCATTATAAATCTGCAGATCATGGCAGAACCGAGACTAAATAACAATAACAACCTATCTGTAGATTTAATATGTTTCAATAAAAACAAACAAAAACATTCCCATTAACTCACTTTTTACCCCAATACACCAACAGATTTTTATTCCCTGTTTTAGAAGACAATATTAGTTATATTGCATCTTCTAATTTATCCATTTTTACCAATTCAGTTAAAAGTAAACTTTATAGAAATCAACAAGATACTGTAATCTTATACTCACCAACTTCATACCAATTTATTCCTCACAGTCCTGCTACCTTCCACAGGACTTTCTCATTCGGCTTTTGAGACCCTGAAAAAATATTTCCAAGTTTTTTCATTTTCTATTCCTGTTTATAATCTATATTTTATATTTTTAGACATTCCTATCATCAGAAGTCAACTAGTGATCACAATGGCTTTAGTCAATATTTTCTCTTTTTGTTATATCAGGTCATATCTGAGTATTTAGGCCCACAACAAATAATTACTTACTAATTCCATCCACCGTACATACAGTCATTCCACACTGTGTACAATGTTCAATTGCAAGGCCAATGCTCTAACCACTAAGCCATGTGCCTCCATATATATACACACACACATATGTGGAGGCACATGGCTTAGTGGTTAGAGCATTGGCCTTGCAATCGAAAGGTCGTGAGTTCAATTCTCAGACCAGGTGATGTGTTGTTTACCGTCCCACCCTTGCAAGCAGGGAAAAGTGGATGTAAAATGATGATGATGATGAAATACATATATATATACACATATATATGTGTACAAATATATATATACACAAATACATATATATATATTTACATATATACATATATATATATACACATTATAAATATATCATCATCATCATCTTCATCATCATTTAACGTCCATATTCCACGCTTGCATTGGTTTGGACGGGAGTTTTCCCACTTGAGGCAAGAGTGGTTGTCTTGCTCGCATAGGACTGTCTGCTGGGTTTTCTACGGCTGGATGCCCTTCCTAACACCAACCACATTTACAATGTGGGGCTGGGAGGTTTTTACCATGTTACCTACACGGCCACATTACAGCGTGGACTGTGTGTTTTTTTGTCGTGACACCTACATGACCTCATTTGCTTCGGAATGGATGTTGTGGTACCAACATAACTTTACATTGAAAGGGGTGGTGTGGATGGGGTGGGGGTAGTGGGACGGGGGTGTATTTTGTTAGAGGTGGCTACTGACTGTAGTAGGTTTCACTTTGTACTTAGGTAAGGTGGGTCTTCTCTATTACTGTGTAGCGCCAAAGCTCTCGGTCCAGTGACATATTTATATGTATCATCATCATAATCATTAAATGTCTGCCACGCTAACATGGGTTAGATGGGAATTGTCCCACTTCATTGATCGGGTGACCATCTCTCACTCGTATCTGGCAGGTTTTCTATAGTTGGATGCCCTTCCTAACACCAACCACATTTTATCTCTGTATATACATGTGAAGGCTGAAAACTCTGCTAAGAGTTTTGCAATCACTTGTCACATTATAGAGTTTGGTCCACTTTTAGGCTACGGCCAGCCATACAAACTTATAACATATCCTGAACAAGCAATGCCTGTGCTTTGAAGGTTTTTTAAGTGGGGAAAGGTCTTGCACTCAACCAATCCCACTCTCTGAACATCAAAAACGCTACCCAAAAAGGAGAACTGATCAACATCATCAGATGCTTCCTAAGCCACAGGTTTTCTTTCAGAGTTTCCTTCTCCTAGAAGGTTGTGACAACAACTGGAGGCCTTTCACTCCCAGGCATAAAAGAAAAAAAAATTCATATACATAAATATATCGTTATCATTTAACGGCCATTTTCCAAGGTAGCATGGGTTTGACGGGTTGTCCCATTTGAAGCAATTTCGGTCAGGTGACCATGTTTTGCTCATACAGAACTGTTTCTGTCTTTGTTTACACGGAGGGATGCCCTTCCTAATGTCAACCATATTTACAGTGTGGACTGGGCACTTTTTGTTCTGACACCTACATGACTACATTATTTGACATCATACACAACCACTTTACAGCGTAGACTGGGTGCTTTTTGGTGTGATACCTACGAGATCAATTTACAGTGTGGGCTGAGTGCTTTTTGTCATGACACCTACATAACGACTTTACAATGTGGACTGGGTACTTGTTGCTATATTAAATACATCGACCCAGAAAGAAACGTGGGGTGTGTGGAAAATCGGTAAAACTTCACCAGAGATAAAAATCCAGAATTAGTCATTTAGTTTACATAATGAGACCCCAACCCATCTTATTTATTTTATAACATATGGCATTTCTAGTAATGCACTTTTTATGTCATGTAAAATGTTTTTTAATGTCTAAAGAAAATTGTCGCTGGAATGCGACCACTTTGAATAATATTTCACCAGAGATAAGAACAATTTAATAAACAGAGGGTAGGGTGAATCAAGAGTGGGGTGGAAAATAAATAAGTGAGGGTGGGGGAAGATTATTTGAGATGAAAGTGAGGGTGGGGTACACTTATTTGAGACCAAAGTGAGGATGGGGGACCACTATTTGAGTTACATACACATATTCTAGTATGTAGAAAGGAAAATAGGGCACAGGTGCCCTCTGGGAAATGGCCATGTTCAGTGTGTAGCAAAGGAGTAGGTAGACATTCCATTTTATGTCCCAAATGCAAACTATGGGTACATAAAAGATGTAGTGGGATTAGAGGTAAGCTATCTAAGAACGTAGATTTTGTATGTGGCGATGCTCAGGTGCAATAATTAGCAAGTGGACACAGGACACCAGCTCCTTCTATTGCCTAGATGGTTCTATAATGTTACTCGATATTCAATGTAGCAACAAGTGAATATTGTTATTGTAAAATAAACATTGTCAACATCACAATTCTGACATTATTCTTTTTATCATTCATCCACAAAAGAATACATTTATCCACTACATATGCAACAAACAAAAGGGGTCCAAGAACAGATCCCTGTGGTACACCAGATGACATCTTGTACAGTGAAGAATGCTGTCCTAGAACTGTGACTACCTCTCTTCAACTGAGAGTGAAGGATTTCAACCAGTTAAAAACTATACACTATATACAGTATATATACACTATATATATATTATATATACACTATGTACAGTATATATACACTATATATATATTATATATACACTATGTACCATATATATACACTATATATATATTATATATACACTATGTACCATATATATACACTATATATATATTATATATACTCTATATATATATATTATATATTCTATATACAGTATATATACACTATGTATATTATATATACACTATGTACAGTATATATACACTATATATATATTATATATACACTATGTACACTATATATACAGTATATATATATTAAATATACACAATGTACAGTATATATACACTATATATATATATTATATATACACCATGTACAGTATATATACACTATATATATATTATATATACACTATGTACAGTATATATACACTATATATATATTATATATACACTATGTACAATATATATACACTATATATATATATATATTATATATACACTATGTACAGTATATATACACTATATATATATTATATATACACTATGTACAATATATATACACTATATATATATATATTATATATACACTGTGTACAGTATATATACACTATATATATATTATATATACACTATGTACAATATATATACACTATATATATATTATATATACACTATGTACCATATATATACACTATATATATATTATATATACACTATATATATATTATATATACACTATGTACCATATATATTATATATACACTATGTACAGTATATATACACTATATATATATTCTATATACCATATATATACACTATATATATATTATATATACACCATGTACAGTATATATACACTATATATATATTATGTATACACTATATATACACTCTATATATATTATATACACACTATGTACAGTATATATTATACACTATATATATATTATATATACACTGCGTACAGTATATATACACTATATATTATATACACACTATGTACAGTATATATTATACACTATATATATATTATATATACACTGTGTACAGTATATATACACTCTATATATATTATATACACACTATGTACAGTATATATTATACACTATAT
The DNA here is from genome assembly GCA_964016885.1 of Eledone cirrhosa. Lineage (NCBI taxonomy): Eukaryota > Metazoa > Mollusca > Cephalopoda > Octopoda > Eledonidae > Eledone > Eledone cirrhosa. Next base: position 7,202,375 of record OZ024757.1, on the reverse strand, counting down.
ATATATTATATATACACTGTGTACAGTATATATTATACACTATATATATATATTATATATACACAATGTACAGTATATATACACTATATATATATATTATATATACACTATGTACCATATATATACACTATAAATATATTATATATATACACTATGTACAGTATATATACACTATATATATATTATATATACACTATGTACAGTATATATACACTATATATATATTATATATACACTCTGTACAGTATATATACACTATATATATATTATATATACACTATGTACAGTATATATACACTATATATATATTATATATACACTCTGTACAATATATATACACTATGTACAGTATATATACACTATATATATATTATATATACACCATGTACAGTATATATAGACTATATTATATTATATATACACTATGTACAGTATATATACACTATATATATATTATATATACACTATGTACAGTATATATTATACACTATATATATATTATATATACACTATGTACAGTATATATACACTATATATATATTATATATACACTCTGTACAATATATATACACTATGTACAGTATATATACACTATATATATATTATATATACACCATGTACAGTATATATAGACTATATTATATTATATATACACTATGTACAGTATATATACACTATATATATATTATATATACACTATGTACCATATATATACACTATGTACAATATATATACACTATATATATATTATATATACACCATGTACAGTATATATACGCTATATATATATTATATATACACTATGTACAGTATATATTATACACTATATATATATTATATATACACTATGTACAGTATATATACACTATATATATATTATATATACACTATGTACAGTATATATACACTATATATATATTATATATACACTATGTACAGTATATATACACTATATATATATTATATATACACTATGTACAGTATATATACACTATATATATATTATATATACACTATGTACAGTATATATACACTATATATATATTATATATACACTATGTACAGTATATATACACTATATATATATTATATATACACTATGTACAGTATATATACACTATATATATATTATATATACACTGTGTACAGTATACACTATGTACACTATATATGATGTTGTCCCAGGGAAAGGCAATGGCTGATACAGCTTGGCACCAGTGACGTCACAACATATATACACTATATATATACACTATACACAGTATATACACCCTATATATATATTATATATATACTATGTACAGTATATATGTTGTCCAAGAGAAAGGCAATGGACGATACAACTTGGAACCAGTAACAACTCATATCATCATCATCACCGTTTTACGTCCATTCTTGTATGCTAGCATGGGTTAGACGGGTTCTCCTGTTGTGGGCAGTGCCAGGTCTGGTGACCATCTCTTGCTCATATGGGAACTGATTCTGGCTTGATCTCTACAGCTGGATGCCCTTCCTAACACCAACCTCATTTACAGTGAGTGCTGGGTGCTGTTTTCCGTGGCACCTATTTTATATATACTAGTTATATACACTATATATATATTATATATACATTACATATACACTATATATATTACATATACACTGTGTACAGCATATATGACGATGGGAAAGGCAATGGCTGATACAACTTGGCACCAGTGACATCACAACATATATACTATATATATACACTATGTACAGTATATATACACTGTCACCCGTCATTTCTGTTCTCCTGGTCATTCTTCCCTACATGTTTCAGTCCTGGGTGTCCTTTTACATCATGGATCACAAGCCTCACGCACCAGGACTGGACAAAGTCTGATTCACCACCTTGGGTCCTATTCCCCTCTTGGACTGAACTCACCGCCCCAATTTCTCTAATACTCCGTCCATTATCACACCCCTAGATTCCTATCACTTTCTCTTCATCATTAACGTCTTCTCTTCAAACTAATACAGGCCGACTATATATATGCTCACTCCACTTTTTTCCTTCACTGCTCTCTATACATACACACCCTTATATTAACATACTGTTGCTCATAGCTTCGTACTTACATGCACACACACTCTTTTACTCATATATACACACATTTCTTATTAGTTTCGTACGGACATATAACAACATACACACACACACACTTACACATGTGCACAAGTGTAGATCTTTTTACAAAACGTTTTTTTTCCATTTCAGGTAGACGCGCTCCATCATCCACTTTTCTAAAAAATAAATCATACACAAAACGCCAGCACCAACAGTTTTGCAAGAGATGTCAACATGAATGGACCTGTTATTTTTATCTAAAGACATTTTTTCCAATCCCATCCCGCCCGTCTCCTCAATCTATCTTATTTCTCATTCTTTCTTCTGATGAAGGACTAGCATCTGAAACGTTAAGACCCTCTTCCTGCTATATCAAGAGTTAACCTAATATATCCCTTCCATATACTGTAACAATTGTGTTGTTATTTCTGTTTACCTTTTACATACATATATTATATATACACTGTGTACAGTATATACTATACACTATATATGATGTTGTCCAAGAGAAAGACAGTGGCTGATACAGCTTGGCACCAGTATCACAACATATATACACTATATATATACATTATATATACACTGTGTACAGGATATATTATATACTATATATGATGTTGTCCAAGAGAAAGGCAATGGCTGATACAGCTTGGCACAAATATCACAACATATATACACTATATATATATTATATATACACTGTGTACAGTATATATTATACACTATATATAATGTTGTCCAAGAGAAAGGCAATGGCTGATACAGCTTGGCACCAGTATCACAACATATATACTATATATATATTATATAGACACTGTACAGTATATATTATATACTATATATGATGTTGTCCAAGAGAAAAGTAATGGCTGATACAGCTTGGCACCAGTGACATCACAACATATATACTATATATATATATTATATATACACTGTGTACAGTATATATTATATACTATATATGATGTTGTCCAAGAGAAAGGCTATGGCTGATACAGCTTGGCACCAGTATCACAACATATATACACTATATATATATATTATATATACACTGTGTACAGTATATATTATACACTATATATAATGTTGTCCAAGAGAAAGGCTATGGCTGATACAGCTTGGCACAAATATCACAACATATACACTATATATATATTATATAGACACTGTACAGTATATATTATATACTATATATGATGTTGTCCAAGAGAAAGGCTATGGCTGATACAGCTTGGCACCAGTAACAGCACAACTCATTTCTACAGCTGAGTACACAATGTGAAATAAAGTGTCTTGCTCAAGGATACAACACATCACACGGTCCGAGAATCGAACTCACAACCATTCGATTGCAAGCCCAATGCTCTAACCACTAAGCCACGATACGTCCAGAACCAACCGTGATATAGAGAGACCACAAAGACAACCGTTGTTTTCATAGTTTAAGCCTTAAAATACCTCTCATACATGCTTTAAGTACATATAAACTCATTAAAACACACTTTTGTATTTAAACACCAAAAACAGCCAGTAACGATCGTATAGAAACTACCACCAACTATCATACCACTAGTTACCAATGAGGACTATTGCTAGCCACGGTAGCCACTTGGTAATACACTGCACATCTCCCGTCAATGTATGAAGGGTTTGTAGTAGATTAGAGCAAAACACAATCAGTAAAACAATAATGGAATGAAAAATATAAACATTTGTTCATAATTAAAGCCTTAAGATGTCCCTTCCTTACGATATACACTTTAATAACATTGAAACTTATTTAATAAGTTTAAATTTTAAACACTTTTTATTCAGAGGTACCGCGATAAGAAACTAGATATCTTCTAACGAATAATCCGCGATGTGGCGAGGATTACCGCGATAGGAAATTAGATACGTTCCAAAGAAATATCCGCGATGTAACAGGACCGCGAAAAGTGAACCGCGATATAGCGGGGGATTACTGTATATATACACACACAACATACATCTATCTATATACACTGATAACATATATTTCGGCAGTGTCATGGTATTAGCTGTCAGAAGTGAAAGTAGAAGAAGGTGACGTCATTCGTCAACCTTCTCAATCCTTTGTTTCCGTATCACTATTCCCTTTATTTATGTTTAGGATTTTCTAAGAGATACGTTTACGATGAGATACACTTTTTAAATAATAATATGGGGACCAAATAACTCCGTAATTTTCGAGAGAAACGATAATATACAATCTTATTTAACATGTGCATTAAAAACTACACTAGCTGTTACAATTGTAATTAACGTGTAAGAACTTAAATGAAAATATAGGTGGCCCTTAAAAGGGCCGGTGTTGAACTTAAATTTGTTTTCTAATTTGATAACCATGACTTGTTTCAACACCGGCCCTTTTAAGGGCCACCTATATTTTCATTTAAGTTCTTACACGTTAATTACAATTGTAACAGCTAGTGTAGTGTTTAATGCACATGTTAAATAAGATTGTATATTATCGTTTCTCTCGAAAATTACGGGGTTATTAGGTCCCCATAAATAAAATCATAAACGTAAATAAACGGAAGAGTGATACGGAAATAAAGGATTGAGAAGGTTGACGACTGACGTCACCTTCTTTCTGACAGCTAATACCACGACAGTGCCCTTTATTTCGATATCTTACATTAAAATGTTGACTGAGGGTGTGACAACTGTTTCTTGTTTGAGGTTGTTTCAGTGGTTGAAATATAGACGGAGGTAATTAAATAATAAAGACAGTCATGATAACAATATATTTTATATCACATGTAACAGTGGAATCTGATGATTGAAAAATATCACATCAACATTTCAGTTTGGAAGTGTTTTTTCTATATATAAAAGTGGAGGAAGAAATATATTTTTCTAATGTTGTTATATATATTTTCACTTGTATATAATTACTGGGTCGTTGTAGGGTTCATATAATTATATTATTTACACACATTAATATAGACATTAAGTAAATCTTTGTCAACTTACCTCCTTCACATATAATCAATGTGTTGTGTTGTTAGTTGTTACTAAACAACCAAAGAAATAATCTCTTTGTTATCAAATTAGAAGTTTCAATGTTATCAGCTTTATTTCACGAGATTAACGTTGGTGTATCTTCTTCATCTTTAGTCATAAATTGATATCTTGTCAGAATGAAGTAGTGAGGCTGACTTTATGTCTTTAGCTACAGATTTGATAGGAAATATATATATATATTAGGTTGATATGTGGTCTAAAATATATATATTGTCTATAAATGACTGATAGCAGATGTTCTGGTGAAATAGTAATTTTACTACTACAGATTGTAATGGAACTCTTAGTAGACACAATTGTAAAGTAAGAATAGATATGACAGTGTAAGACTGGTGTCGGGGAATTAAAATTGTGTATATATAAATATATATATAATTGTTACACAAGATATAATTAGATTAATTAAAGTTATAGTAAACAGCAAGTACACGGTGTCGTTGGAAATGATTTAACTCCCTTACCGGTGTCATACGATAACAGTCCCTGATATAATTTAATGTATTCAGACACACTTCCAATCGTATTTAATCCATGGCAAATCAAAAAGTATCACTCAGTAAAATATCAATTATATATCTACATAGTCTCTCACCCTGCTAGAAATAGCAGTGAAATTATCCATTACAGATTCTTCTTTAAACTCTTACGTTTAGTTAAACAATCAACACAGCAAGTCTTTTGTTCAGACTTCAGAATAAGCTCGAAAACCGCCAGAATATCATTCTTCTTCTTGCTATATATATATATATATATATATATATATATACATGCACACACACCATATATACAGGGAAATTCCGTTATAAAGAAATTCACGGAGTATAAAGATAATTCGTTGTAACGCAAATTCTTTATAACCGAATCAAATCGTTTGTTTGTTGTTCAATTGTATTCTAGTTATGGTGTTTCACATGGAACCTTATATATATAACACAGAGAAGTATAAAGTCCAAGTGAAAATATAAGACAACATATAATCTAATAAGAAGGTTAAAGAAAAGAAGGAAAAACAAGTGAAATGAAAGAGAAAGTTGAAAGGAAAAGTTAGAAAAGAATCATTGAAATAATTATTCTACAAAGTGTTCTGTCTCATTTAGAAAGTGTTTTCTATGTTGGCCAGCTAAAATCTTCCCTCACTCAATTGTATCAAGTTCATTAGTTAATCCTAACTTTCCTGTAAAAAATTACTGATTTCAACAACAACTTTTTGGCTAAAATCACTAACAATGACAAATATGTTTGTTTCGAGAGAAGGAGTGAAGACCTCTATGTGGTTACTTGACCTGTTGGATATAGCAGCCAAATTTCTTTCAGGTCACATACCTTCTTGAATTGGGAAGGGACTGTTTGGTGGGCTGCTTTAAGCCCCAGTTTAAAGTCTATAGGGAACTAAATGGGGGTTAGTTCCCTCATGAAATATATATCAGGATTGAGTATCCAAGTTTCATTTTGACATTTTATTCGTAATCACGCGTAACACGTGTTTCGTGAATGTATTATATTTATTTCTCCTCCACTGTTTTTGATACATCTCAAAATTCTGTCTAGGCAGCCGTCGCTGCCGGACGGGTTTTTTTAGGGCTCCCCTTAAGTCAACATAAGCAACACATACAACCATGTGCGACTACCCACCAAAAACAAGAAATCAATCACTGAAATATCGACTTAAATAGTCCTTACAAACCTAAGGTAACACATCAAAAAGCCTACTTAGCCTTACCAGGGCGAAAGCTAGGACATTCCACAATTTATTACTCATCTGAACGTTATCTCCATAATTATGTGGTTGGTACCAGTAGATCTCTCAACAAGATTTCTACTGTTAACCTGGCTTCCACACACTGAAGCATTAACACTGCAGTAACTCAACCACCCTTACAACACGTCGGTTGTATTTACAAGTAAAAGAAAATAAAACACGGAAAAATTAATTCAAACACAAACAAAAAGAAAGATCTATCGCCTTGCTTCTCCATATTTTTATTGAAGATTCTCATCCAACATCTGCTAACACAATAAGTTAGTTTCAGAAGCCCCAAGTTCGAGCAGTGATTCGGTAATCTTGGTAAAGTTAAACCTACATAAGTAGATATAATTCAGATTAAGGGTCAGACCTGCTTTTATGAGGTGTAGTAAGAGACAACAATATATGGAAGGAGGAGAAGTGAGAGAGATATAAAGACAAAACTGTGTTAATTCTCTCTCCCCCTCTCTTCTTTTACTCTATCTACCTCTTATGTCTCTATTTCACTGTTTTATTGTCTTATTTCCTAATTCCACTTAATTCCATTAAATATTCAATCTTGGTCGAAATAAAGATTTTCATCTGTGACGATCTGTACAACCAATAATAGTAGGAGTCACGTTACATGATATGTATATATACAGGGTGTCCCTAAAATATGTATACACATTTACATAGCCTATAGTTGAAGTGCGTATACATTTTGTGGGGGAGACCCTGTATATATTTTATATATACATATATATATTAAAAGGTGATTGATATATAAATATAAACATATATATATATATATTTCGTTTCTGAATTTGTTTAGCAAGATTCTTTATCTGAAAACGTGTGTTGAAGCCGATATTGTTATACTTTGGGAGGGTCATGTTGCCAATAAGAAACACACGCACCAGTTGTTTCACTTCAATTTATTATAATAAATTTATAAATTTAGGAATTTATAAATTTCCGGTTGGTTGGTTCCACAACCAGATGACTGTTTATATATTGTCAAAGTTCTGTGACCTCTTCATATATATATATTTATATACACTCATAATTATGTTTATATATTTATAAATATACATTTATATATATAAAGATATATATTCTCTTACGTGTATACGTCTGAAAATGTATATATGTATGTAAACACATACCTAAACATACATCTATACATATAGATGGACAGTTATACATATACAATAACTTATTTCTATACATATATATACCCCAAGTAAGGCATGGTGTTGCCGACTAACCAGACCTCCCTCATAATGGACCAGCTAGATCCCAAAATACAGGCCTGCTAGCCAACGCACAGTCCCAATAAGTGTAAGTTACAGCGCAGCTATCTGGACAGACTTGTCTTAAGACTACTCATTATCCCACTACATCTTTTGTGTACTATATATATACTGTATATATATACTGTTTATATATACACATATAATTGTGTATTCAAACATTATCCTAGTAATGAAATAATTAACAATTTTAGTAAATTGTTCAAAATTCTTCATTAACCCTTTTGGTAGAAACCCAGCCAAAATTGGTTCTCGTTCTATGGAAATGGTTCCTATCTAAATTAAAGTCTTCCAACGAAATTCTATATAACAACCATATGTTATGTTACTATGTTAGTAATTAACTAACAATTGTGATAAATAGCTCATAATTAGTCATAATTATTTGAAGTACGAGGTTCATAATTATAATAAAATCTTCGAACAGGCTACGAAGCCGGGAAACCTGAAAGGTACGCAACACACACATCGCTATAGCGTTTCACCAGCCAATTCCTTCCTCAATCATTACATAGATGCGTGTGTATGTAATAATTATTTTGTATTGTGTGTCTGTTTATGTATATGTATGAGTAGATGTGTAAACCCAGTAGATGTGTGTGTATGTAACTCAGTAGATGTGTGTGTATGTAACTTAGTAGATGTGCGTGTATGTAACACAGTAGACATGTGTGTATGTAACACAGATGTGTGTGTATGTAACACAGTAGATGTGTGTATGTAACATAGGAGATGTGTATATAACTCAGTAGATGTGTGTGTATGTAACTCAGTAGATATGTGTGTGTAACACAGAAGTGTGTGTGTATATATAACACAGTAGTTGTGTGTATATGTAACACAGTAGATGTCTATGTAACACAGTAGATGTGTGTGTATATAACACAGTAGATGTGTATGTAAGTAAAGTGTAACGTACGTTACGAATGGACGACTAAATGATTTTAACTTGTTTTTTAACAATTGATGGTGGAAAATATTTTAAATTGTCTTAACTCAAACCATAAAGGGCCGCAACAAAGGGAGTCTGACACTCTTACCGGCTACATAGTCTGGGAGTCTATTTTACCGGGACATGCTACATAGATTCTTCCTAACATCTTCCAACATAATTTTATACAAGAACCACATGTTAAGTTACTAATAAAATAATTAATAATTAAAAACTTTAGTAAATCCTTCCAATGATATCTCAGTAATGAAATAATTAATAATTGTTATAAATACCTCAAAATTCCTCATTAATTAAACCCAAGACAGGTAAAAACTCCAGAGTCTTTCAGTCGGACATGAAAGAAATTAATTTCTAATGGAAGAAGAAAAGATGTTAAAGTCAGCCAAGGGAGATCACTCTCAGCGACTTATTGTAATTCTTGTTCGTTTATTAATCCGGATTGTCATTCCTGTGTATTTTATGTGGAGGAAACCGGTTTTCGGCGGTGATAGCACGCATTACATGAACGTATGGTTCGTGAGTTCGAATCCCAGACGGGTGGTCTGTAAGTTGAGGCCTTGAACAAGACACATTATTTCTCATTGTTTTATTTCACCCAACCGGAAAAATAATAAGTTGTACCAGTAATTATAGTGGAAACGTTGTTACATAGAATTGAAACACTGAATCTCCCTGAGAACAATGTCAACGGTGTACGTGTCAATGAAATACTCAGACACATTATAATATAAGATGGGTTCTACATGTATTTCAAAGGGAAGCCATGTCATACGTCTCGCTGAATCTCCCTGAGAACTACGTATATACTAGTGACTATCAGACATAGTGTATTTAGTACTACATTATCTAATATAGAGTACAGTAGTTAGTATTAGTGGCTATCAGACATAGTATATCTAGGACTACATTATCTAATGTACAGTAAAGAAATTAGTATTAATGGCTATCAGACATAGTGTATCTAGGTCTACATTATCTAATGTACAGTATAGTGGCTATCAGACATAGTATACCTAGGACTACATTATCTAATGTATAGTAAAGCAGTTAGTATTTGTGGCTATCATTATTATAGACTGAGTTCCAATCCCGCCGAGGTTAACTTTGCCTTTCATCCTTACAGGGTCGACAAAATAAAGTACCAGTAATGTACTGAGTAATTGCTGGCCTTGTGCCTAAAGTAGAAACAATTATTATAGACTTCAAGTAAATCTTTGTCAACTTACCTCCTTCACATATAATCAATGTGTTGTGTTGTTAGTTGTTACTAAACAACCAAAGATATAATCTCTTTGTTATCAAATTAGAAGTTTCAATGTTATCAGCTTTATTTCACGACATTAACTTTGGTGTATCTTCTTCATCTTTAGTCATAAATTGATATCTTGTCAGAATGAAGTAGTGAGGCTGACTTTATGTCTTTAGCTACAGATTTGATAGGAAATATATATATATATTAGGTTGATATGTGGTCTAAAATATATATATTGTCTATAAATGACTGATAGCAGATGTTCTGGTGAAATAGTAGTTTTACTACTACAGATTGTAATGGAACTCTTAGTAGACACAATTGTAAAGTAAGAATAGATATGACAGTGTAAGACTGATGTCGGGGAATTAAAATTGTGTATATATATATAATTGTTACACAAGATATAATTAGATTAATTAAAGTTATAATGAAGACAGCAGGTACCCGGTGTCGTTGGTAATGTTTCAACTCTTCTTCCGGTGTCATACGTTAAAAGTCCCTGATATAATTTAATACCTTCAGACACAGTTCCAATCGTATTTAATTGATTGTAAATCAGAAAGTATCACTCAATAAAATATCAATTATATATCAATAAGAAAGCCTCTACGTAGTCTCACTGACTGCTAGAAATAGCAGCGATATTATACAATACAACTGCTCTCTCTCTATATATATATCCACATATATGTACGTATGTATGTATATGTGTATAATGGGTATGAATGAGTGTGTATATGTGTACATAGGGTTTTGGTATATGTACGTTGGGTGAACATATGTGTATTTACCTGTAGGTACGTGTGAGCGTGCGTTCTATACGCTTTTATGCGTGTATATTTATATATGTATATATAATTATATGTATACACACAAACATATATTTATATGTGTATTTGGTGTATACGTTCGTATGTGTGCGGGTATATGTGTCGCGCCGATTTACGTCTGTGTGTGCGTGTTTATGTGTACGTGCATGTATATGCATGCATGCCGTGTGTTTTCGTATATACACGTGTATTAATGTGTGTATGTATATATTTAATTATTATTACTTTTATGATTTTAATAACCTCTGTAATTTTCGTTCAACTAATTTATTTACATTATTCTGAACTCCGAAGCCGAGAATCATTCCGTTTCCTAAATAGTATATTAGTCTACGACTCCATTTATACCATAAACGTGGTTTTGTCTTTACGTGTAATTGTTGTCACCTCTCCACATAACGACGTATTGTCTTCGCTTTTTTCCGTTCATTGCCAGGAAACGTCTTCACGAACCAAAGTATCGTCTTCCTGTTTTCCTTCGGTTGCAAAGTTTTTCGAAATATTTACTTTTTCGGTCATGGATTGATTTTTTTTTAGTTTCAGAAGATCCCGTTAAGGGGGAAAGCAGCGATTCTTTGCTTAAAGTTTAATCTGTTATTTTAATATATATATATATATATATATATATATATATATATATATATATAATTGGTTTTGGATGCTTAAAGCGTCCATATGCAGTAGGCCGTTTGAGCACTCGATGCTCTCATAGAGCAGAGTATATCACAGAAAAGAGAGAATCAGTTTTGCGATGAGTGGAATTTAGTGGACATATTACAATCGTTTCTCTGGGGACCAACTCTGGGTACAATCGATGTGATGATCGAACCTGAAAATCTCAAGGCCCTCAGATATGTCTTGATTCTATGATATATATACATATATCTGAAGGGCAGTGCCCCAGCATGGCCTCAGCCAGATAGCTGGAACATGTAAAAGAGTAAAAGAATATAATATATACGTGTATATTCCTATATTTTATTTATCCTCATCACAATTTAAACTCCAATTTACATGCTAGCATGGGTCAGACGAGTTGTCCTATTGTGGGAAAACTTAGATCAAATAACCCTGCCTTGCTCATGCAAGAACCATTTCTGGTTGGATTGTACGGCTGGATGCCCTTCCTAACTCCAACCACATTTACAGGGTGGATTTGGTATTTATTGTTGTGTTGCTAACATGACCAACCTACAGGGTGGACTGGGTGCTTTTTGCTGCTCTTTGTCATGTCACCAATTTGAAGGGTGGTTCGGGTCCCTTCAGTCTTGCCACTAGCATGACCACTTTACAGGGTGGGCTAGAGGCCTCCTGTCATGTCTACATCACTGGGTGAACTGGGTGCTTATTTGTCATGTCACCAGCATGACTAACATGCAGGGAGGGTTAGGTGCTCTTTTGTCATATTACCTAACAGAGAGGACTCGGTGCTCTTTTGTCATGACACTTGCATGACCACCTTACAGAGTTGCCTGAGGGCTTTTAGCCATTTAAGCAGCATTGGGGGAGAGCATGTTAAGCTTTCCATAATTGTATACATGGGTTGGTCAAGAAAGGTGTATCAGATGTGAAAGTGGGGGTGGGGTTTGTGTGTATGTAGGGTGGGGATTGGAGAGGTAGGTCAGGGTGGAGTACTTAGCTGGTAAGTGGGTGGAGTGTTAAGATGTGGGGAGGAGGAAAATTAGAGCATACTTCAAACCACTAAATGTTGTGTCAACCCGTGGACATGGGAATGCAGGTCTCCTGCAATACTGTATAACGCCAGAGATTTCAATCCTGTGTCATCACCTTTGAGAGGTACAATGGTGTCAGGTCAGTTTTTACCTCCTCATCCCAAGCTTTCCTAGGTCTTCCTCTTACATCAATTTCAAGCAGTCAACCTTTTATACAGCATCTTTACCTTCATACACATCACATGTCCATACCACAGCAATCTCCTCTCCTGTATACTGTATCTTATCCCTCTCATGCCCAGGTTCTCTCTCAGTTTATTTACACTTTCCACTTCATGTATATTAATATTACACATCCATCGGAGAATTCAAGCTTCATTTCTATCCAATCTTCTGAGGTCCTCACTGCAATGCAGCATTGCTGTTCATATGCACACATCAAATTGATGAAACAACCTTTTGTAGCAGGCAGCAGTAGTAACACCCTAAACCTCTGCCATTTTGTTCTTACTCTTGTTACTGTACTTTCAGAACACCTACCTCCACTGCTTCTTTGATACCCCAGGTAACAGAAACTGTCAACCGCTTCTATGGAACCCTTTAAATATTTGATAGAGCTTGTCTCCTAAACGTGATTGCTGCTTACTTCTCCAGCGCAGTGAACCAATGTAAAACCTACGTTCTTAGCTAACTTACCATGTATGTGTGACCATTGGTTTCTGAGTTAGGCACCACTGTTTATTAGGGGAGGCACTTCCAAACAGAGCCTTCTTTAAGTATGCTGACAAATATATTTTGTAATCTAGGTGAGTTAATTAGCAGTAGAGGGGGCTGCTCTGAAAGATGTATAGCTAGAATAAGGATAGGATGAAAAAAGTTTAGAGAGCTACTGCAACAGTTGACGACAAAAGGTTTCTCTCTCCCTGTACAAAAGGACAACTGTATGACACATGTGGGTGATGTGCAATGATGCATGGTAACGAAATAAGGGTTGTGACTGCAGAGGATATGTAGACTGGAGAGAAATGAAACAACCATGCTTTGTAGGATATGTTGTGTAAGTGTGAGAGAAAGGGAGAGCTTGGACAAGTTCAAGAAGAAGCTGGGTTTAAGAGTGAGCTGAAGTGGTGTGTAAGAGAGAAGACTGTGTTTGTATGGACATAAAATGAAAGGAGAAGAATTTCTTAGTAAAACAGGTTTATTCAAAATATTAACAACATTGGTGGCACTATTTTAGGTGAGTGACATGGTTTTTATCTAATTGTGTTGCATTAAGTAATCTTTATAATAGAATGATTTACCACAGACATCACAGTGATATAGTTCCTCTCCTGTATATGTTAGTGTCTAATTAAACCACAACATTTAGAGAAGGATTTATCACAGACATCAGTGATATGGTTCCTCTCCTGTATGTATATGTTCGTGTCTAGTGAAGCCACAACATTTAGAGAATGATGTACCAAATATATCAAAGTGATATGGCTTCCCAGCTGTATGTATATGTGTGTGTGTGTAGTTAATGTAACATTCAAAGAGAATGATTTCCCTAAGATGTTACAATGATATGTATTTGTATTCTCATTAATTCACAAATTTGAGAGAATGATTTATCACTGATGTCAATGCGTTATTATTTCTCTTCTGCGTGTATAAATTTGTGAATAGTTAGGCTACTTTTCCCAGAGAATGATATACCACAGATATCACAGTGATATGGCTTGTCTCCTGTATGTATACGTTTGTGTCCAGTTAAGGTACTACTTTGAGAGAATGATTTACCACAGATATCACAGTGATATGGCTTGTCTCCTGTATGTGTACGTTTATGTTTAGTTAAGTGACTACTAACAGAGAATGATTTACCACAGATGTCACAGTGATATGGCTTGTCTCCTGTATGTATACGTTTGTGGCTAGTTAAGTTACTACTTCGAGAGAATGATATACCACAGATATCACAGTGATATGGCTTGTCTCCTGTATGTATACGTTTGTGGCTAGTTAAGGTACTACTTTCAGAGAATGACTTACCACAGATATCACAGTGGTATGGCTTGTCTCCTGTATGTATATGTTTGTGTCTAGTTAAGTGACTACTAACAGAGAATGATGTACCACAGATATCACAGTGATATGGCTTGTCTCCAGTATGTATACGTTTGTGGCTAGTTAAGGTACTACTTTGAGAGAATGACTTACCACAGATATCACAGTGGTATGGCTTGTCTCCTGTATGTATATGTTTGTGTCTAGTTAAGTGACTACTAACAGAGAATGATATACCACAGATATCACAGTGATATGGCTTGTCTCCAGTATGTATACGTTTGTGGCTAGTTAAGTGACTACTATCAGAGAATGATGTACCACAGATATCACAGTGATATGGCTTGTCTCCTGTATGTATACGTTTGTGTCTAGTTAAGGTATCACTTACAGAGAATGATTTACCACAGATATCACAGTGATATGGCTTGTCTCCTGTATGTATACGTTTATGCTTAATTAAGTTACCACTTTGAGAGAATGACATACCACAGATATCACAGTGGTATGGCTTGTCTCCTGTATGTATAACTTTGTGAGTAGTTAAGGTACTACGATTATTGAATGATTTACCACAGATATCACAGTGATATGGCTTCTCTTCTCTAACCTTCATCATCTCACCAGGAATACTAAACACTTTAGATTGTGTTTCACATTTAATCTTCTTTGTCAATTTATTTTCCATAATTATTTCTTCTTCAACAGAATGTTTTCCTTGTAGTATATTTTATATTATATTTCTTATAAAATATATCTTCGAAATTTCCCTCAACTATATTTCAGTTAATATCTGAAGATAGTACAAACTTCTTTTTCATCCTAGTTTAGTTAAAATACAAAACCATCTCATAGTGAAGAAAATAAACTCAGTTCTGAGGAAATATTTAACAGTAATTCAATGACAGATTTATATAAAGTGTTATATAAGTTCTGTTAAAAAAGTTTTAGTCTTCAAATGATGATAAATAGAGGTGATGTATCCAAGATTGAAAATAATAATTTATCCCAATGTCATCTGATATTCTGAAATAAGAAAGAAACAGTATGAGATAATACAGAATACTTTAGAAGCAGAGATAGATTTAACAGTGGAAATTTTATATTTCTATATTGGTAAACTGTAGATATCAACTTTCCTGACCAGAGTAATTCTCTCCAATGTAAGCAGTGGTATTCCAGCATGCTATATAAATTATATCCTTCTATCTCTAGAGAGGTCTGCTCTATGGCAGTTTAGCAAAAAATTCATTCTTATAGGACTTATAAGAAACAGTATGAGATAATAGAGAATACTTAAAATACAGTGATAGATTTAACAGTGAAAATATTACATGTTTACCACATTTCCCTGCGTCGAAGACATTACTTTTTCTCTAATATAAGTCTCAAAAATCTACCATACGTCCTGGAGGCCGAAGGTTGTTTATTATTTTTAATCAAAAAGTAGTCGTCTTCGGCGCCAGTAAATACGGTACATTGGTAAACTGTAGAAATATACCTGTGTGATGTTTATTTATATAAACCAAGGCTATATATATGTCAAACTACAGCTGTACCATCAATATAGTGGTGTCATCTAGTACAGGGCCCCAAAACTGTGGTAACCTTGTGAGATGGGTTTGGTGTAGCTGACTGGCTACCCCTCCTCATAGTGGTGCCACCCAGTACCAGGCGCCAAAACTATGGTAACCTTGTGAGATGCGTTTTGCTCAGCCGACTGGCTACCCTCCCCATAGTGTCGCAGCCAACTGGCCAACCCTTCTCGTATCCGTACCATCCAGTACCAGGCCCCAAAACTATGGTATCCTCATGAAAAGGGTTTGGCCAATCTGGCTGGCCACCCCTCCTCCTAGTGGTGCCACCCAGTACCTGGCCCCAAAATTATAGTTCCACTGTGAGATGGGTTCAGTGCAGCCAACTGGCTTGTCCCTCCTCATAACAGAGCCATCCAGTTCCACACTGTAAACATGGTTGGTGTTAGGAAGGGGATCCAGCTGTAAAATACCCGACAAAATATACAGACCTCGCTTGAGCAAGGTGCAACACATGGCCAACACTGGCCAGACTTGCCTCCTGGTGTGGATGACCCGTCTAATCCATGCAAGAATGGAAAAATGGATGCTAAATGGAGATGACACAGACATATATATATCTCCCATCCACACTGGACGTGTAAAAGACACAACAAAAAGCACCCAGCCCACACTGTAAAGTGGACATGTAGGTGTCTTGGGAAAAGCACCCAGTCCACACTGTCAATGTGGTTGGCGTTAGGAAGGGTATCCAGCTGTAGAAAGCTAGCCAGAAACACCCCTATATGAGTGAGACACGGTCACCCGACCCAACTTGTCTCTAAATGGAACCCGTCTAACCCATGCTAGCGTGGAAGATGGACGTTAATTGATTATGATGATGATGATGATATATAATGAAATGTAGTTTGCTTGAAGCATTCTATATAATATATAACGTTGAAAGAGATAGAAGGCTAAACAATGCAAAATGGACTGTAAGATGAGGTAAGGAAAAGTAAAAGTTACCTGGTAATCTTTGTTTTGTTTTTGTTGTTGTTGTTGTTCTTTTATTTGTACAATATTTTGGGACCTAAAAGTCCTTTCTTCAGGGGTTAATCCTTTAGCATTTACACTACTCTATATATACTATTATATTTCCATTGGCAGTATCGGTGGAGGGTCGGACGCCATGCTTTCCAACATAGTTACGTCCCTTTACGATCTGAGTTCAAATCCCGCCGAGGTTGACTTTGCCTTTCATCCTTATGGGGTCGATAAAATAAAGTACTAGTAATGCACTGGGTAATTGCTGGCCTTGTGCCTAAAGTAGAAACAATTATATTTCCATGGTAAATACATTACCTCACATAACATTTACACTACTCTATATATACTATTATATTTCCATGGTAAAGACATTACCTCACATGTCACATAATATCGAATCTATGAGATTTTGATATTATTTACATTAAGAACAATACCTTAACATGAGTATGAGTGGCCAATTACGGCTGTTTTAAAAAGAAAAGGTGGACAAAATTCTGACTAGTTATGGCCAGTTTAAATGTGAAAGGGATAAGCAACTTTCAGTGGATAATGTTCCAATTTCCTCTCTTTGGGATTAAATTTTGATTTTGATTAAAAAGTTTTCTAAGTCATTTTCAAGTATTTTATAAAATTGATGGAAGATGTGAAGTAGGAAGACCTGGGATGAGGTGATAATAGCTGACCTCACACAATTGATGGAAGCTATATAGAAGGAAGACCTGGGATGAGGTGATAAAAGCTGACCTCACACAATTGATGGGAGCTGTGGAGTAGGAAGACCTGGGATGAGGTGATAACAGCTGACCTCACACAATTGCACTTCTCAAAGACAATGACACAGGATTGAGATCTTTGGTGTTATACAGTAATATAGAAGACCAGCCTTCCCTAGTATTGGTATCAATGACTCACACATGGACATCAATACACATCTATATATACACACATTACTATATACACACCTAACATATCGAAGAACCCCGTCGATCACGAATGACCATATTATTTGCAACTAGGAAGTTCCCCTCTGAGGCACAAGTCTGGTTGTTTGAGGAAGACCAGCAGTCACCCAAGTATACCAGTCTACCCTCTCCATGCCACAGATGTTGTCCAAGGGAAAGGTAATGGCTGATACAGCTTGGAACATCACTACATATATATAAGAGGTGTGTCAGAAAAGTTCCAGGACTGATGTCACAAAAGATTTATTTCAAGAGTTATCTCCTTCAAAGTAATCCCCCTGGAGTATGTAACAGTAATCTTAGCTCTCTGCAATGATCAAACTTTTTTCTTCATAATTTTATATACATGTCCTCTGTTTCAGGTCGTCAAGCAATGAGCACAGAGCAACGAACAAACTTGAAAACTCCGTCAGAAACACTGGGATTGCTGCAGCAAGTGTATGGAGATTAGACGATGTCACGCTCACGTGTTTTTGAGTGGTGCAAGAGGTTTAAAGAAGGATGCGACGACGTGGAAGAGGACCCCAGGAGCAGAAGGTCCTCAACAAGCAGGACTGAGATCAACATTGAGCGCGTCAGGCAGATGGTGCGTAGCGATCGTCGGCTGACTGTTCGACTGATGGCTAATGAGCTGGGCATGAATCGGGACAGCGTCTGGAAGATTCTTACTGAAGATTTGGACATGCGGAAAGTCTGCGCAAAGATGGTGCCAAAACTGTTGAACGATGACCAGAAGGGTCGCAGCATGCAAGTGTGCCAGGACATCCTCGAGCGTCTTGAAACTGAACCAGACTTGCTAGGGACAGTCATCACCAGTGATGAGTCATGGATCTTCGAGTACGACCCGGAGGGGACCCGTTTTGAAGATGTGGATGACATCAAAATGGCCGTGACGATGGAACTGCGGAGGGTCCCGGAAGAATCCTTCCAGGAGTGCATGCAAGCTTGGCAGAAAAGGATGGAAAAGTGCATTAGACTCCAGGGGGATTACTTTGAAGGAGAAAACTCTTAGTGTGAAGTTTGGGTTTGAAATAAATCTTTTGTGACATCAGTCCTGGAACTTTTCTGACCCACCTCGTATATATATTATATATACACTGTCTACATTATATATTATACACTATATATGTTGTCCATGGGAAACTCAATGGCTGATACAGCTTGGCACTAGTGACATCACAACATATATACACTATATATAGATACTGTGTACAATATATATGATGTTGTCCAAGGGAAAAGCAATGACTGATACAGCTTGGCACCAGTGACATCACAACATATATATATACACTATATATATATATATATATATACACTGTGTACAATATATATCATACACTATATATATTGTCCAAGGGTAAAGCAATGCCTGACACAGCTTGGCACCAGTGACATCACAACATATATATATATAATAATAATAATAATAATGAAATTATTGTGTACAGTGCTCAGGTGCACTACAACTCATCAAAGGTGCATGTATAGTACATAGAATAATGTACAAATGTCAGGAAAATGAACAGTGTATGAGTCATGATATAATAATAACAAAATATTGTGTACAGTGCCCAGGTGCACCACAACTCATCAAAAAAGTGCATGTACAGTACATAGGGCAATGCACAAACATCAGTAAAATGAACAGTGCACGAGTCATGATACACACATGTGTGCATGTGTATGGAAGGGGTACATCAGGTGTAGTTTTGGCGTATTTCGGGAAGCATGAGTGTCTTAAAGGATGCAGTGTCTCGGCAGCTAACAATTGATGCAGGCAGTTTGTTCCATGCTTCAGCAATTCTGAGCGTCAAAAAATGTCTACGAAAGTCATGGGATCTGTGCTGTTTTCTGATCTTGTAGGCATGTCCACGTGTGTTAGACACATGGAGATCAAAGAGGCGCTCAGGGTTGCAGTTGGCGAGATGGTTAAAAACTTTGTGGGTATTCACCAAGTCCATTGCCAGACGTCAGAGCTTCAATGAATCCATGCCCAGGGAAGCAAGGCGTTCAGAGTATGGTAGGTGTCTGATGGAGGGTAAGCGCTTGGTTGCACGTCTCTGAACAGTTTCCAGGAGGTCAATGTTCCGAGCAAGATAGGGGTTCCAGACTGATGATGCGAATTCCAAGTGCGGTCGTACCATAGCTGTATACAGTTTTAAATAGATGGCTGGAGAGCGGCTAACAAAGGTCTTGCTGAGTGATGCTAAGACACCCTCGGCCTTCTTGACAATCTTAGAGACATGCTTTGTCCAACGCAAATCGTTGCTGACAGTAATGCCCAGGTCACGTTCACAAGAGGACTTTTTGATGTCAGTGTTGTGGAGGGAGTATGTGGACGCTGGATTTTTCCTTCCAAAATGCATGGTGGTACACTTGTCCACAGCCAGCTTCAGTTGCCAGTCTGTGATCCATTGCTGCATTGTGTCCAGGTCTGATTGTAGGAAAGAGTTGTAAATTTCAGGACCAGTCCTTTTGATTTCAAGGTACAGCTTGATGTCATCTGCATATTTTAGTACCGTGGCATTCTGTAAGTTGGCATCTATGTCATTAATATATGCCACAAACAAAAGAGAACCAAGAACAGATCCCTGTGGTACACCAGATGACATCTCATATGGTGAAGAATGCTGTCCTAGAACCGTGACTACTTCCTTTCGGCTGAGAATGAAGGATTTCAGCCAGTCGAAAAGATCATCCCTCACACCCATTGCAGAGAGTTTTGCCATAAGTCTTTTGTGTGGCACAGAATTAAAAGCCTTAGCAAAGTAAAGGTAAACAACATCCACCCATGAGCCACTGTCAGTGATCCGGGTGATGTCCTCAAGGAACTCGATAAGCTGATCACAGCAGCTGGAGTTAGGGATAAATCCAAACTGTGAGGGCCGGATGAGGCTGTGAGAGCTCCAGAAGTTCCAAAGTGTTTCTCTGACACAGGATTCCATCAGTTTGGCCATACAGCTAGTAAGACTCACTGGTCATAGTTGACAGGTGACATGCGGTTGCCCTTTTTGAACAGGGGAATGACACTGGCAGTTTTCCACTGCTCCGAAGTAGCACCATTGATGAGACAGTATTGAAAGATATACTTAGATCCCAGACATCCATAGATTATTTCTATTCTACAGCTATCTCTCTTCCCCAGTTTCAAAATGTTCTGTTTACATTATTATTATTATCATTCACTTGTTTCCACAACGTATATACTTCGACCTTTTTTTTTATATAAACCATGTTGGACATTGTCTCTTTCTTTACAAACTCATCCCTTACCCCCGCCATTACCTCCCCTTTCTCCCACTCATTCATTTCGGTGATTACGAAGCTAGGTGACCATCTTCAAAGTTCTTGCATACTTGCCTTGTGTAATATGTCTACTTATATCTGCTTATTTCCCCCGAATCTCCTGTGATGATATATGTCATGATGGCTACCTATCTCACAATTTCCCACTCACCACCATTGGCTTTTTGACCAATCAAACCTCAGCAACATGCCCTTACCCATTACTACCCCAACAAACTCTGCCATTACTACTACTGTCCTTCTAGCCCTTACCAGCCCCAACAAACTCTGCCATTACTACTACTGTCCTTCTAGCCCTTACCAGCCCCAACAAACTCTGTCATTACTACTACTGTCCTTCTAGCCCTTACCAGCCCCAACAAACTCTGCCATTACTACTATTGTCCTTCTAGCCCTTACCAGCCCCAACAAACTCTGCCATTACTACTACTGTCCTTCTAGCCCTTACCAGCCCCAACAAAGCCTGCCATTACTACTACTGTCCTTCTAGCCCTGCACCAAAGAATACTTGATTACTGTTATGTATGGAGGAGCGAAGGATAAATGGAACAATCCCGAATAAATAAATGAATATGAATAGGATGGGTGGTGTAGGTATACTATTAGCTGAGAAATGCGTAGATAAAGTAATAACCACATATTGTTAATCAGGTAATACTAGAGGGTGCAGCAGCATCATCGTCAACTGCTACAAGAGTAAAGTAGATGCACTAGATAGAATAAACTATAGAGGTACGAAGCTGATGGACCAGGTTATGAAAGTAATGGAAAGAGTCATAGCACAGTTGATTAGGGACTGGGTAAAACTAGGTGAGATGCAGTTTGGGCTTGTGCCAGGAAAAAGCACCACTGATGCTCTCTTCCTTCTGAGGCAGTTACAGGAAAAGTACCTAGTTAAAAGAAAGCTGCTCTACCTGGCTTTTGTCGATATGGAAAAAGCCTTCCACAGAGTGCCCCGTGCTATAATATGGTGGGCTTTTAGAAAACTAGGAGTAGATTAGTGGCTTGTGAAAGCTGTACATGCCATGTATAGGGGAGCAGTCAGCAAAGAGTTAACAATTACTATAGCGGGGAATTTAGCATACAGGTCGGTGTCTACCAGGGCTCTGTTCTTAGCCCTCTCCTGTTTATTATAGTATTGCAGGCTATAACAGAAGAGTTTAAGACCTGATGCCCATAGGAACTCATATATGTGGATTATCTTACACTTATAGCTGAATCTATGGCAGAACTAAAGAAACAAGCACCACCAAACTCTGGGAGAGCTCTGTAGAAACAATAGACAGCTCTTGCTACCTAGGTGACCGAACAAGCAGGAGGTAGGTGTTCTGAAAGTACAGTAACCAGAGTAACGACGGGATTGAAGAAGTTCAGGGAGCTACTGCCACTGCTAGCTACAAAAGGCTTTTCCCTCAAAATGAAAGACAGACAGTATGATGAGTGCATACGCACAGCAATGTTACATGGTAGTGAGACCTGGGCGCTGTCTGTAGAAGACTTGCGTAGAAAGAAATGAAGCTTGCATGCTCCGATGGATGTGTAATAGTAATATACGCGAACGGCAAAGCATTAACAAATTGAGAGAGAGACTGAGCATCAGAGGAATCAAATGCTGTGTGCAGGAGAGGAGGTTGTGTTGGTATAGACATGTGATGTGTATGAAGGATGAAAGCTACATAAACAGATGCAGAGCAGTAGAAGTCGATGGAAGCCATGGAGTGGGGGGACCCAAGAAGACCTGGGATGAGGTGATGAAAGCTGACCTTACCCAATTGCACCACCCGAAGGCGATGACACCGGACCGTGACCTCTGGCTTCACACAGTAATATAGAAGACCCGACTTCTCACGGGTACAAGCCGAAGCTGAAGCATATAGACAATATGCCCCCACCCCCTCCCACTGTAAAGTGGCCATGGAGGTGTCACAACAAAATAGCACCCATCACTCACTGTGAGGTTGGTGTTAGGAAGGGCATCCAGCTGTAGATATCAAGCCAAAATCAGTTCCCATCTGAACAAGACAAGGTCACCCTACCTGGCACTGCCCACAACAGGACAACCTGTCTAACCCATACTACCATGGAAGAAGGGACGTAAAACAGTGATGATGATATACATATATATACACTGTGTACAGTATATATACACTATATATATGTCCAAGAGAAAGGCAATGGCCAGTACAGCTTGGCACCAGTGACGTCACAACGTACATATATATACTATATATATACACAATGTATATATACACTATATATATTATACAGTATATATACACTATATATATTATACAGTATATATACACTATATATATTATACAGTATATATACACTATATATATGTCCAAGAGAAAGGCTATGGCCGATACAGCTTGGCACCAGTGACATCACAACTCATTTCTACAGCTGAGTAAACTGGAGCAACGTGAAATAAAGTGTCTTGCTCAAGGACACAACACATCACACGGTCCGAGAATCGAACTCACCACCTTTTAATTGTAAGCCCAATGCTCTAACCACTAAGACATGATACGTTCCAGAACCAACCATGTTATAGAGAGACCATAAAGACAACCGTTGTTTTCATAGTTTAAGCCTTAAAATACCTCTCATACATGCTTTAAGTACATATAAACTCATTAAAACACACTTTTGTATTTAAACACCAAAAACAGCCAGTAACGATCGTATAGAAACTACCACCAACCATCATACCACTAGTTACCACTGAGGACTATTGCCAGCCACGGTAGCCACTTGGTAATACACTGGACATCTCCCGTCAATCTATGAAGGGTTTGTAGTAGATTAGAGCAAAACAATCAGTAAAACAATAATGGAATGAAAAATAAAAACATTTGTTTATAATTAACGCCTTAAGATGTCCCTTCCTTATGATATACACTTTAATAACATTGAAACTTATTTAATAAGTTTAAAATTTAAACATTTTTTATTCAGACGTACCGCGATAAGAAACTAGATATGTTCTAACGAATAATCCGCGATGTGGCGAGGATTACCGCGATAGGAAATTAGATACGTTCCAAAGAAATATCCGCGATGTAACGGGACCGCGAAAAGTGAACCGCGATATAGCGGGGGATTACTGTATATATACACACACAACATACATCTATCTATATACACACATAACATATATTTCGATATCTTACATTAAAATGTTGACTGAGGGTGTGACAACTGTTTCTTGTTTGAGGTTGTTCCAGTGGTTGAAATATAGACGGAGGTAATTAAATAATAAAGACAGTCATGATAACAATATATTTTATATCACATGTAACAGTGGAATCTGATGATTGAAAAACATCACATCAACATTTCAGTGTGGAAGTATTTCTAAAAGTGGAGGAAGAAATATATTTCTCTAATGTTGTTATATATATTTTCACTTGTATATAATTACTGGGTCGTTGTAGGGTTCACATAATTATATTATTTACACACATTAATATAGACATTAAGTAAATCTTTGTCAACTTACCTCCTTCACATATAATCAATGTGTTGTGTTGTTAGTTGTTACTAAACAACCAAAGAAATAATCTCTTTGTTATCAAATTAGAAGTTTCAATGTTATCAGCTTTACTTCACGACATTAACGTTGGTGTATCTTCTTCATCTTTAGTCATAAATTGATATCTTGTCAGAATGAAGTAGTGAGGCTGACTTTATGTCTTTAGCTACAGATTTGATAGGAAATATATATATATTAGGTTGATATGTGGTCTAAAATATATATATTGTCTATAAATGACTGATAGCAGATGTCCTGGTGAAATAGTAGTTTTACTACTACAGATTGTAATGGAACTCTTAGTAGACACAATTGTAAAGTAAGAATAGATATGACAGTGTAAGACTGATGTCGGGGAATTAAAATTGTGTATATATATATATATATAATTGTTACACAAGATATAATTAGATTAATTAAAGTTATAATGAAGACAGCAGGTACGCGGTGTCGTTGAGAATGTTTCAACTCTCGTACCGGTGTCATACTTTAAAAGTCCCTGATATAATTTAATACCTCCAGACACAGTTACAATAGTATTTAATTGATTGTAAATCAGAAATTATCACTCAATAAAATATCAATTATATATCAATAAGAGAACCTCTACGTAGTCTCTCCAACTGCTAGAAATAGCACTGATATTATCCATTACAACTGCTCTCTCTATATATATACGAGTATATATATATATACACACATATATGTATGTATGTATGTATGTATGTATGTATGTATGTATGTATGTATGTATGTATGTATGTATGTATGTATGTATGTATGTATGTATGTATATGTGTATATATGGGTATGTATGAGTGTGTATGTGTGTTTGCACGTAGGTATGGTGTGTATATGTGTATAATAGGGTTTTGGTATATGTATGTTTGGTGATCATATGTGTATTTACCTGTAGGTATGTGTGTGTGTGCGTTCTATACGCATTTATGCGTATATATTTATATATGTGTATATAATTCTATATATATACACACACACAAACAAACATATATTTATATATGTATTTGGTGTATACGTTCGTGTGCAGGTATATGTGTCGCCCCGGTTTACGTCCGTGTGCGCGTGTTTATGTGTACGTGCATGTATATGCATGCATGGCGTGAGTTTTCGCATATGCACGTGTATAAATGTCTGTATGCATATATTTAATTATTACTATCAGCAGGACCCGGCGTTGCACGGGGTAAGAAACATGAAATAGCAACACGCATATGCAAAGATTGAGGAATGTAGCTGTATACTTTTTGAATTCATTTATTCTCAGGGACTGATTGTTCATCTACTGGAAACGTAGAACACCAGCAGGCAGAATCCAGTAGTAGCGGTGTCAGTGGGTTGATTGCAGAAATCCTGTATGCCAAAAGAGTAAGTAAGTGTTGTAGGGCGATGTATGTCGTAAGTCTGTTCACAAATTACGTCACAGTTGGGGAACACACGTCAGTCTGAAGGAGCGACGTAGTCAATTGTGTGAAAACCAAGTAGGGATGTACATTTAAGTAGGGATATTGAGATGACGAAATCAGCGTGGCAACGCAGCTGCAGCAGAAGGGCGTCATAGTGCAATTAGCACAAACACTGGGCGGCACTGGTTTACACAGCAACAAAGGTGCGACAAAAGGAGTTAGTGTGGAATTTGCACAACCGCTGTTCAGCGTACTTGCGCAGGACGTTCATACTGCAGTGTAGGTGCAACAAAAGGGTTCTTAGTAGAAGTAGCACAGGCGTGAGTTTTACGGTGTCAATAACATGTCAACGTACACAGGGCCCGGATTTGTGCGTGATGAAAGTACGAAGCGTCAACAGGGTGCTGACAAATATTTTAAGGTCCTCCTCATTTCCTCAACCCCAAGAAAATGATCCTGCTTAAAAGTAAGTAAGTGTTGTGTCCTCTGTTAAATAAACCAAATTTTTTAACGAAATATTATAGGTTACTTACGATGTTTAAGTAGTGTTTATATTGAAAATTAAAAAGGCATATATTGCCCAATGCTAATTCGTAAATTTCCTAGAAACCATTAATGGAATCGGAGATCTTTTTGTCCACAGTAATGTGAGGGGACTACCGAATGCGTGCTGCAAATTTCGAGGAATTTGGTTGGATTATCTTTAAGTAACGCCTCAAAATAGACTAAAAATACCTTTAAAAATGCGGTTTTTCGCCTAGGGCAGAAAAAGTTAACATTTTTTTAGCCTATTGCACTTCAAGCAATATAAGTAACGTATGTGTAAAGTTTAAAAAGGTCGGTTGGGTACTTCTCGAGTTTTAGGGATTTACACAGACATTCTGTTTTATATATATATATATATATATATATATATATATATATATATATATATATATATATACGTCAACTCTTGCTAGGAGGGAAAGTGGACATTTAAAACAACAACCTGCAAAATTTTATATAGACTTTTGTCTATTTCCATGCCAGTATGGATTGAATGTGTGTCACTGATGAAAGATTAACAAATCTTGAAACAACACTGTCTGGTATCCTTGAGTGGACTGGCAACTCTGTTATATATTATTAGAGGAAAATAGAGACAAATAAATTGCTTTGTTACGAAAAAATAATTTTCTTTGATAGCAAGTCTACTAAAATGAACATGTTTTCATCTGCACCCCTAAAAGGCGTTAGATAGAAATCTGATTTTATTTTATTGCATCTCTCCCTCTCTTTTTCTTGCTCTATCTCTCCTCTCTCTCTTTCTTGCTGACTCTCTCTCCCACTTCTACTCAATGAATTCCTATACAAGGTTCTCTTATTCCATTGTTTACTTTCAACTACCCCCAGTATGTGAGTGGGCAGAAATAAATAAAAGTTTGAGAAACTTGTTGAAACTATAAAACGAATGAAATGGTAAAAATGCATTACATAATGGAGTTGTGAAACAAAAAATATATTTTAAACGACACTTAAAACATTTTAAACATCAACATATTAAAACTTCATAAATATATTTAATACTCATGAGTATTTCAAAACCACACGATCTAAACATAATGTGTTGATTAGCTACCTCAGCTTATAAACGGGTTTTCGATTTTTGCCCATTTCTCAGGCATAAAATAGGAGTTTAGATTATATTTAGATCAGTTGATATTTGAGTATATATGGTAATGTCTCTGTTATGTCTAATTTAGGGAAAAGAGAAAAAATAGAGAGGATAACAAAATATCAAATTCTGGATATCACTATATATGATTACCACATTGCTCTAGATTCAGCAACCCTAGGAAAAAGAAAAAGATGTACCATTATATTAATGACTTTCTGTTTCTATTTCAAATGACATAAACTCATTAAGCTCGGAAATTTACACACACACACATACATAAAAAAAGAAATTAAAAGATGGTTAAAAAAGTTCCATATACTTTATTATGCGCATTTCGAAAACAACATCATCCTGCGACAAAAATTGTGTTCTCATCAGATAAAATAAGGTAACATGATATGAGGCCTAATCGCACTTGTAAACAGGAAAGTGTCAAGTCTACATATGACAGAAATATAAGAGAAAGAAAAAGATAGGAAAATAGAAGGAAAGAAGGAGAAAAAGGAAAAAGAAAGAGAGGAGAGGAAAAACAAAGGAAAAAGAAAGAAGAAAGAGAGAGAGAGAGATAGATAGATAGATAGATAGATAGAGAGAGAGAGAGAGAGAGAGAGAGAGAGAGAGAGAGAGAGAGAGAGAGAGAGAGAGACTTTGGATCAGGTACACTGTCAAAATGAAACAAGCTGTAAATAACGGTTAAAAAGTAAATTGAAGAGGTGTATGTGCGATAAAATAAAGGGGTCGATAAAATAAAGCACCAGTAATGCACTGGTTAATTGCTGGCCTTGTGCCAAAAGTAGAAACAATTATAGATGGTATTCAAATATTAGAGGTCTAAAATATAGAAACTGGGTATATTATTTTATATTGGGTTTAAATACTAAAAATTGGATTAAGAAGGGTAAAAATGTATTAATAAAATAAAATTAAAAAAAATTAAATTAAATTAAAATAAGTATAAAAAAGATTTTTACCGCAGTTAAAACTCGTGTCTGTTAAGTTGCTCCTTCACGCATCGAATGACCGGCAAATTTGAAATTCCAGCAGTTTTTGACTGAGGAAGTATTATAGAGTCACTAAGCGGGAAGGGGAGACAACTACGATCCACGAAAGGAGGAAAAACATAATATACACGCGGGTTAATCAGTTTTTTCGAAAACATTATCAATCCAACGTGTTAAGAACTCAATTGAAATTAAAAAAATAAATATTTGCGTATATAAATTACACACGCATATAGATATTTTCTTAGGCTAAAATCAGAGTTTGTACCTGAATAAGAAACCGTATCTCGTAACCGTAGTAAATACGGAATGTTATGCTTTAAAGGGCAAATGGGAATGTAAATCTCCGGTCGAATTAAGGGTAACATATAAAACACACGCGGGTTAATTAGTTATTTCAAAACTAATATCAATTCCTCGTGTAAAGAACTCAATTCATTTAAAAAAATAAATGTATGCATGTAATTATATACATAGGCATATATATATTTTCTGAGGCTAAAAAACAGAGAAGTTACAACCAATAAAAACCACATTATCGCACAACAGTAATATATGTATATATTTAAAAGAATAGACGTGTAACACACAAGTTATTATGTATTGGTAAACGGAATAGAAAATGCTGACAAATTGTTCACAGTGAAAAATAGTTTAATTAGGAATAAGTGAGAATTAGTAATTGTATTGGTTAGTATTCAGTTTTGGTTTTAAGTTTTACTGGTTGCGCATTTCTAATGCTTTTCAAAAATAATTTTGAGATAGAGCGTCCGTGATGTTGGCTCTGATCAGAGCAACCTCTCTAATTTAGAGGCAAGCCAGCACACTGGCAGCGTAGCCTCGGGTGATGGCGAGGCTGATGCGCTGAAATATTGTTAACTTTGCCTTTCATCCTTATGGGGTCGATAAATAAAGTACCAGTAATGCCAAAAGTAGTAACAACTATTTTAATAACCTCTGTCATTTTCGTTTAAAATTTTATTTACATCATTCTTAAATTCCGGGGCTGGAAATCATTCGGTTATTTTAAATAGAATATTAATCTGACGACTCCATTTAAACCATAAACTTGGTCTCGTCTTTGCATGAAATTGTTCTTCGGTCCACCGCGTCGTTTATAACGTAACATAAAGAGATAAGAAAGTGACGCCAGAAAAGGGAAATAACTCGTCTCTCATCTCTATTTATATATTTGAACTGAAAAATCAATATATTACAAATTCCATTTTTGCACTTGGCGTGAGTCGATTTGAATATTATTTTGACCGATGTTTCCGCTGGATTTTCATCTATGAGTGTAGCAATTTCA
The DNA here is from genome assembly GCA_964016885.1 of Eledone cirrhosa. NCBI lineage: Eukaryota > Metazoa > Mollusca > Cephalopoda > Octopoda > Eledonidae > Eledone > Eledone cirrhosa. Next base: position 7,171,667 of record OZ024757.1, on the reverse strand, counting down.
CCGAAATTTGAACGTACGGTTTAAGAGGAGATGTGTGCCGACGGATTTAGTAGACAGACAGACACACAGACAGACGGACAACCTCAGTTTTATACATATATATATATGCATATATGGATATATATATATGCATATATATATATATATATATATATATATATATATATATATATAGGTATATATATATATATATATATATATATATATATATATATATATATATATATATATATATATATATATATGCATATATATATATATATATATATATATATGCATATATATATATATATATGCATATATATATATATACATATATATATATATATGCATATATATATATATATGTATATATAAAGAATTAATATCTAGTAATATATATACATACAGATGCATATCAATGCTAGCAAATATATACGTTTTGTCTTAGTAACTTTGTGGTTCAATGCATGGGGTTGCAGAACAATAATATGAGAGACGTAAAATAAGAAAATTATAAAATTAACTTACTTACTAAAATATCACTTCCAACTAATTAGTTTCTGGAATGGAATAAATATATTTTCCTAAGAAAATACGAAGAAGCATTCCGTCGTCAGGGAAGTCTATTCTCATCTAAGTATCCAGGCAAAGCGTGGACACTGGAAACTTATTAAAAAATAATTCAGTGGATAGAAAATAGCAAAGCGTGGACTGAATTCCTAGCCATTGAGAAAATCACTGCCTCTGCGTCGGTGGCAAATTCAAAAAGAATGAATCACGTGACAACGAGGTCAATCAGTGGAAAGTGGTTTGCTAATAAGACAGCGGCCTGCCTGCTACCATAGCAGCAGTCATGGCCAATATTGCTCGACAAATAATTTGTAGATAATTATAAAGAATTAATATCCAGTAACATATATACATACAGATGCATATCAATGCTAGCAAATATATAGGTTTTGTCTTAGTAAATTTGTGGTTCAATGCATGGGGTTGCAGAACAATAATATGAGCGACGTAAAATAAGAAAATTATAAAGGATTTTCCCAATGGCGAGGAATTCAGTCCACGCTTTGCTATTTTCTATCCACAGTATTATTTTTGAATAACTTTCCAGAGTCCCCGCTTTGCCTGGATACTTAGATGAGAGGAAGTGATATTTTAGGAAGTAAGCTAATTTTATAATTCTCTTATTTTACGTCTTTCATATATATATATATATATATATATATATATATATATATATATATATATATATATATATATATATATATATATATATATATATATATATATATGTAATATGTATATATATATAGGTAATATGTATATATGTATATATGTAATATGTATATATGTATATATATGTATATATGTATATATATATATATATGTAATATGTATATGTATATATATGTAATATGTATATGTATATATATCTAATATGTATATATGTATATATATGTAATATGTATATATGTACATATATGTATATATGTATATATATGTAACATGTATATGTATATATATGTAATATGTATATATATATATATGTAATATGTATATATATGTAACATGTATATATATATATATGTAATATGTATATATGTATGTATATGTAATATGTATATATATAATGTAATATGTATATATATGTAATATGTATATATGTGTAATATGTATATATGTATATATATATGTATATATGTATATATATATATGTATATATGCATATATATATATATGTATATATGTATATATGTATATATATACGTAATATGTATATATGTATATATATATGTATATATGTATATATATATATATATGCAATATGTATATATATATATATATGTATATATTTAATATGTATATATGTATATATATATATGTAATATGTATATATGTATATATATATATGTAATATGTATATATGTATGTATATATGTAATATGTATTTATAGATATATATATTTGTAATATGTATATATATATATATATGTAATATGTATTTATAGATATATATATTTGTAATATGTATATATATATATATATGTAATATGTAATATGTATATATATATATGTAATATATATATATATATGTAATATGTATATATTTATATATATATAATATGTATATATATATATGTAATATGTATATATATATAAAAGTAATATGTATATATATATATGTAATATGTATATATATATATGTAATATGTATATATGTATATATGTAATATGTATATATGTATATATATGTATATATGTATATATATTTAATATGTATATGTATATATATATGTAATATGTATATATGTATATATATACATGTATATATATATATATATATATATATATATATATATGTAATATGTATATATGTGTATATATGTATATATATATGTGTATATGTATATATATATATATATGTATATATGTATATATACGTAATATGTATATATGTATATATATATATATATATGTATATATATGTAATATGTATATCTATATATATATGTATATATGTATATATATATATATATGTAATATGTATATATATATATATATGTATATATTTAATATGTATATATGTATATATATATATAATATGTATATATGTATATATATATGTAATATGTATATATGTATATATATATGTAATATGTATGTATAGATATATATATGTGTAATATATATATATATATATATATATGTAATATGTATATATATATATATGTAATATATATATATGTAATATGTATATATATATGTAATATGTATATATATATATATATATGATATGTATATATATATATATGTACTATGTATATATATAAAAAAGTAATATGTATATATATATATAATATGTATATATATATATATATATGTAATATGTATATATGTATATATGTAATGTGTATATATGTATATATATGTATATATGTATATATATGTAATATGTATATGTATATATGTATATATATGTAATATGTATATGTATATACAGAAAATATTGAAGAGATAAGACACTTTCCCATTCTTCTCTGCTAAAATGTATCACTAGAGCTGATTCCAATTTTCCCAGCCATCCATCTAATCTACGAAGGTATTTTAGCCTACATATTGTTGTTAATATTATGATGTTCCCTGCTGTATTAGCGATACATTTTTCCTGCTGTATTAGCAATAAATTTTCGAGGGTTTCTCTTAGTAGTTTTTCATGACGTTAATTTTACTGATGTAGTATTAACTTGGATATTTACCATGCGGTATTCTAATCCTATTGTTTCTCTCTGTTATTTACCATGCGACCCTCACTTCCTACCTCACAATTTCCCCCCCCCCCCCACCCCCACACACCACCATAGTCTATTCGACCAATCAAACCTAGCATGCCATTTCCACTGCTGCTACTACCTGCCTAACTAACTCTCTCCCCCTCTGGCGCATCCCAACACACCCTGCCATTACCCCACCACCACTGTTCTTCTAGCCCGCAATTTATGGATGGATGAGCTGGGAATACACGAGCAACTCTGAATCAATAGATGAAATATGAATCTGCGAGCTACCAAGCACCCACGTGAAGCGCCAACCCAGAGACCCTCCCCTACGAGTGTCGACAAATGCCCAAAACTCCGAGTTGGTACCATCAATGTAGGCTCAATGAAAGGAAGAGCAGGAGAAATCGTAGAAATGCTAGAGCGAAAGGAAGTTGATGTATGCTGTGTGCAAGAGACTAGATGGAGAGGAGGGTCTGCTAGAGTCCTTGTAGGAAAAAGCCAGTGCTACAAATTTTTCTGGGTGGGAAATGACGATGGGATGGGTGGTGTAGGTATACTATTAGCTGACAAGTGGGTAGATAAAGTAATCTCAGTGGACAGGGTAAATGCAAGAATCATTAAACTCAGACTAGTCCTAAATAAGACAATCACCACAATAATATCAGCTTACGCACCCCAATCGGGGCTGCCAGACGAACTTAAGGATAGGTTTTACGAGTCCCTAATACACACTACTGCTCTAACAGACGACAAGGACTTCCTAATCATTGCAGGAGATTTTAACGGACACGTAGGTAAACACTGCGACGGCTTCAATAGAGTACATGGAGGCCATGGAGTTGGCACAAGGAATGAGGAAGGATTCAGACTTCTAGAATTCTGCGACGCCAATGACATGTCGATATGTAACACAACTTTAAAAAACCCGACAACCACCTGATCACCTATAGATCAGGGGAGCACTCTAGTCAGTTAGATTTTATCCTCATCAGAGGACGTGACAGATGGACGGTCGCAAACACAAAAGCCTTCCCTAGTGAGGAATGTACATCCCAACATAGCTTAGTTGTCAGCGACCTCACGGTCAGAACTAGACGAACCCGGAAACAGAGGCCAACCTGGAGAAGAAAGATCTGGAAGCTGAAAGTCCCCTCAACCAGTAACAGACTTAAAGATATTTTACTCAACGCCTACGACAGTAAAGAAGAACAGATAAAGACATTTAACGTAGAAGAGAACTGGGAGTTCCTAAAAAATAACTTACTAGAGGCAACGGATGAGGTTTGTGGCTGGAGTAAGACCTCAAGCAGGAGGAGAGTGACTTGGTGGTGGAACAATAAGGTAGATGAAGCAGTCAAGGCCAAGAGACAGGCATGGAAAGAATGGAAGAACAGGGGGAGCAGGGTACATTACATAGAGACCAAGAGGGAAGCTAGGCGACAAGTATACTTAGCTAGGAGGGAAGCAGAGGATAGAAAATTCAAGCATGTTTTACAACGTGAGGACCAGAAACAGGAGGTATTCAAGATTGCGAGGCAGTGTGTCAGAGATAGTTGTGATGTCATTGGAGAGAAGTGTATCCGGAATGATAAAGGTGAGCTTGCCCTCACAAGTGTTGAGAAGAAAGATGCATGGAAGAGTCATTATGATAGATTACTAAATGAGGAGAATGCATGGGAAGAAGAGACCCTACCCCACGTAGACCCTATAGAGGGACCAGCAGTACAAGTCAGCGGCAGCGTAGTAAGTAAGGCAATCAGAGATATGAAGATAGGGAAGGCAACCGGTCCATCGGGTATAGCTGCCGAGATGCTGAAGGCATCTGGGTCTGTAGGTCACACTATAACCACACGTATCGTTAACCAGGTAATACTAGAAGGGGCCATACCAAAAGATTGGTGCAGTAGCATCATTGTCAACTGCTACAAAGGTAAAGGCGATGCACTAGATAGAGGAAACTATAGAGGTATAAAGTTGTTGGACCAGGTCATGAAAGTAACAGAAAGAGTTATAGCACAGCTGATTAGGGACCGGGTAAATATAGACGAGATGCAATTTGGGTTTGTACCAGGGAAAGGCACCACTGATGCCCTCTTCCTTGTGAGGCAATTACAGGAAAAGTACCTAGCTAAAAGTAAGCCACTCTACTTGGCATTTGTCGACCTTGAGAAAGCCTTTGACAGAGTTCCACGTGCAGTAATCTGGTGGGCTCTTAGAAAACTAGGAGTAGATGAATGGCTTGTGAAAGCGGTACAAGCCATGTATAGGGGAGCAGTCAGCAAAGTTAGGATTAGCAATGAGTATAGCGAGGAATTTAGCGTACAGGTTGGGGTCCACCAGGGCTCTGTTCTTAGCCCTCTCCTGTTCATCATAGTCCTGCAGGCAATAACGGAGGAGTTTAAAACCGGGTGCCCATGGGAACTCCTGTATGCTGATGACCTCGCACTCATAGCTGAATCTATGGTAGAACTAGAGAATAAATTCCAAACCTGGAAGCAGGGACTAGAGAGAAGGGGCCTCAAAGTCAACATGACAAAGACTAAGGTCCTTGTAAGTAGACGAGAAAACAGAACCCAGATCCCCTCAGGGAAATGGCCTTGCTCAGTATGTAGGAAAGGTGTAGGTAGGAACTCCATTCTCTGCCCCAAATGCAAACAATGGGTACACAAGAGATGTAGCGGGATCTCAGGAAGCTTAATTAAGAATGTAGGATTCACATGCAGCAGCTGTGCTGAAACAGCAAGCAAACAGCCACAGGAAACAAGTACCACCAATCTCTGGGAGGGCCCTGTAGAAACAGTAGACAGCTTCTGCTACCTAGGTGACCGAATTAGCAACGGAGGTGGGTGCTCAGAAAGTACAATAACTAGGGTAAGAACGGGATGGAAGTAGTTTAGGGAACTACTACCACTGCTAGCTGCAAAAGGCTTCTCCCTCAGAATGAAAGGCAGACTGTATGATGCGTGTATCCGAACAGCGATGTTGCATGGTAGTGAGACCTGGGCGCTGAAGGTGGAAGACTTACGTAGATTAGAGAGAAACGAAGCCTGCATGCGCCGATGGATGTGTAACAGTAATATACGTGAACGACAAAGCATAAAGGAATTGAGAGAGAGACTGAGCATAAGAGGAATCAAATGCTGCGTGCAGGAGAGGCGGTTACGCTGGTATGGACATGTGATGCGTATGAAGGATGACAGCTGCATAAAAAGGTGCAGAGCACTAGAAGTTGATGGAAACCGCGGAGTGGGGAGACCCAAGATGACTTGGGATGAGGTGATAAAAGCCGACCTTACCCAACTACACCTCTCAAAGTCAATGACACACGACCGTGACTTCTGGCGTCACGCAGTAATACAGGGTACCCGACCTCCCATGGGTACATGCTGAAGCATATAAACAATATGCCCCCACTCCTCCCACCGCAAGGTGGTCGTGGAGGTGCCACGGCAAAAAAGCACCCAGCCCACACTGTAAAGTGGACGTGTAGGCGCCACGAAAAAGTACCCAGCACTCACTGTAAATGAGGTTGGTGTTAGGAAGGGCATCCAGCTGTAGAAATCAAGCCAGATCAGTTCCTGTATGAGCAAGGCATGGTCAGCCGACCAGACACTGCCCACAACAGGACAACCCGTCTAACCCATGCTAGCGTGGAAGAACGGACGTAAAACGGTGATGATGATGATGATATATATGTAATATGTATATATATATATATATGTAATATGTATATATATATATATGTAATATGTATATATGTATATATGTAATATGTATATATGTATATATGTAATATGTATATATGTATATATATCGATATTACTTCTTGTTGTTTTAATTGCCCTGATGAGTCCTTAATAGGACGAAACATTGTCGGCTAATAAAGACTTTTGATGTATTGAAGGCTTCTTTGTTTTACTCTCTTAATATATGTATATATATATATGTATATATGTATATATATATATATATGTAATATGTATATATGTGTATATATGTATATATATATATAAGTATATATGTATATATATATATATGTATATATGTATATATATATACGTAATATGTATATATGTATATATATATGTATATATGTATATATATATGTATATATGTATATATATATGTAATATGTATATCTATATATATATGTATATATGTATATATATAGAGATTACAGTAATCAAAGTTCAGTTTAAGTCATTTATTTGCTTACAATTGTTTCCTCCAAACCGAGGTTTGGATTCTTCGGAGCAACTATTTACTGATCTATAACATACTTGACCTCCTTTTCAACCCAAGAGACACATAAACCATATGCGCATATTGATCAACAGTGGGGTGACATTCATCAAATGATATAGCATGGCAATTTACATATAAAGGTTACAGGATAAAAATAAAATAAAAACAAGAGTGAACATAAGAGTGAAAATAAAGATAAACACGAAGCGTTGGTATTCTATGAAGATAAATCAAGAGGAAAGCTTAGAGTAGTCAGTGTATGAAACAATCTCCCGTGTAGCATGCACGCGTGTCTTATTTATACATGATTAGCGTGCGTCAGAATGATATTTGCAGGGTAAGGCAGTTGAATCAGGCAATCGATCTTATTGTGTAGGCTGAATTATTAAGTCATTTATT